>WBMY01010667.1:1587440-1950462 GCA_013397315.1 Donacobius atricapilla | reverse complement strand
TCCGGGCTGGCTTGCAGCCCCCCCGGCAGCGGCCGCCCGGCCACGCCGCCCGGCCGGGGCTTGCTGCGAGCCCGGAGCGGAGCGCGGTCCCTGCCCGGCACTGAGCGCCTCACTCGGCCCAGGGCTGTGGCCGCCTCTCCCCGTCGCGATGTCGCCCTGCTTGCCGGAGGCTATAACGGGGTCGAGATGAACCCGGGGAGCAGAGCGGCAGTTTTCTCACGCCAAAGCGCGGACAGCGGCGGAAAACCCGCGACGAGGAGCGTGCGCGGCGCGGAGCGCACGGGAGAAGCGGCGCTGTCCCTCCGCGGCCCCACCGCCGCCCGGGGGAATCGCTGCGAGGCCGGGGGCGGCTGCATCGAACGTGGCTTTGGGCAGGCTGATGTGCCGCGCTGTCCCCGCCGTGATGCACAGCGCCTGAACGCCGGCAGCGGCAACCGCAGAAAGCCCGAGGATGGACCCTGCTGATGGACAAGCAGCCCGGCAGTCAAAGGATAAAAACACATCTGGGCTGGTCTAGTGACCTTTAAGAATCTCCAGGGAAGAGCCTCAGTTATTTATCAGCTGAATCCCCAGACAGAATGGCCTGCACTGATGTCATTGCATATGTATATGTGCATACATAATGAGGCTGGGGTTTTTTCCTTCTGTAAACTGATCCTGTCATTCATGTTGACAGTATGTTTATAGCTATATAAAAACAGTGTGATTGTATGATGGCTCATCAGTGCTATGACAGCCAATTGTGGTGGCAGTGGGTGTGCTCCCAGTTCTCATCTCAGAGAAGTAACTGCATAGATCCACTGAGATTATCATTATACAACATGTAATTGTTTGCCTGTTCATAATTTCCCAGTTCTTCCTTAATCAAGGAACTATATCACTACATCTACTCGTGCAGTAATGCACTTTTTGATACCTTGAGTGAAGCAGTCAATATATTATTTATCTGCATAATATTTTTATCTGCTTTCCATTTTAAAACTCACACTGGAAAGCATAGGACAGGTAAAGGATACAAAACAATTGCAATTTAGCTATGTATTCTGCTCAAAACTCAAACTGGTAGAAGGCTTGAGTCAGGCATAGTCTGGAAAGTGCTGAGCAAACTGCCCCATTCACAGTGGCATCACATTTGTGCCTTTTTTCTTCCTCATCTTTCCTAGAACTGAAAAACCTTAACCCTCTAGCTGAACTTTTTTTGTAATAGTATCTTCTTATGTGAACAGTAAGCAATGCTCCCTCTGTTTCTTTAATTTAATATACAGGATGATACCTTTCAATTTAGTGAATCTAATTTTAAATAATGATGTACAACAGCCTGGATGGACAAAGCAGAACACAGTGAAAGTTGGACTCTGTGCTGGGACACTATGTTTTCTTTTTCAGTTTTACTGTAGAGCAAGTCACCTGGTTATCTAAGCCTCAGAGACAGATCACCTCACCAAATGCCACAAGTACACATGTAATTTCCAGAAGACAGCTCAACCTTTGCTCCTCCTAAGACTTCCAGATGCGGCACTGAGCATTGAATAATACACAGCTAAAGACCACATAAACGTCTGTCAACATTTAAAGATATAATAGATAGTACTTTTCTATTAAAGAAAACACTGTTTGTCCTAAAATCTTCTAGCATTTCCCTGTCACTATTTTGCTGTTTCCCCCAGAAGGCTGGCAGTAGTTCTGTTGGCCACATGTGTGTGTGTGTGTGTGTGTATTGCTCAAAGATTTACTAATAAAATGTGTGTATAAATGGAAGTTTTGTAATGTTTCCATGGACAGTCAGGTCCCGACACCTTTATGCCTTTTAGCATAGTATCTGGGAAATCACTGGCCAGACAGGGAAACTACTCAAATATTTCTAGTAAAGGGCTTGTGACGCAAAGCGGTGCAATTACAATTCTATGAAGAAGAGAGAAATGTCATGGGAAAAGTCAGGGTATTGCATGTGAAGTGATCTGTATCAAACAATTTGTTTCCAGTCTCCAAAGGAGAGGATGTACCGGGTTCCTATTCTGGGCTTGCCGGAGGCCGAGGTCATGGCAAAACTCATCACAGTTGCTCGCAGAGGTGTTGAACTGTAACCCTTGTCCAGAGCCACCGCCGCTAGAGAAACGCCCTTTCCGCCGGGGGAAGAGACGCGGCCGAGGCGGAGCGGACGCTCGGCGCGGCTGTCACCGCTAGGGGCTGCTGGTGCCCCCCGGAGCGCCGGGCCCGTGAGCCGGGACCGGGCCCCTGAGCCGGGACAGCACCCTGTGAGCCGGGAACACGGCAGGGAGAAGGGGCTCCCAGTGCTTGCAGGGAAGAGAGGCCGCCTTTGCTGCCTTCAAACTCAGCGGTGCAGAGCATGGAGAGGGACGGGGGAGAGTTGGGAGAGTTCAAGAGAGCGGAAACACTGCAGCGAAGAGAACAGGACTCGGATGAGGGTGCTTTGGTCTACAGGGCAGAAGGAGGCAGGATAACAGGTCCGGTGGGGACGAGGACCTGCAGGTGTAGAACAGAGCGCTCTGGTGAAAGAAGAGACCAAACCCAGGCTTTTTGTGAGTCGGGTCATCCAAAGACAGCCCCCCAAACTGCAGACAGAATGGTACTTTGGCAGCCTAACCACAGCAGGCCGTTAGCCTGCATTTGCACACAGGTCAGTCTGTTTATGACTGAGCTGACTGCACAGACCTGCTTGAGCTTAAGCTGTTTCGGGCATTCAGATGAGCTTTCCCAGCAGATGTTTTAGAGGGTGATCTAGAGGAATATCAACCCTGGCCTCGTTGTCTGGAGGCTAGGCAACAACATTGACTCACACTTGATGTCCAGAGCATGACTCCACACTAGTAGCAGTCTCATTAGAAAATTATTTCTGCTGTAGATATCCAGACCATTTCAGGCAGACTGACAGTGCATATATCAGTGGCAAAAATTTTAAACTATGCTGGAATTTAGAGCTGGACACATATGTTCAGACAATACTATAAGTTTTTATTTCCCCATAGCATTGCAAGGGAAGAAACGGAGCTGCCATGAAAAAAAAAATAGTCAAAATATATGGAACAGACTATCTATTTGCTGATTCAAATGCCTGACCCCGAGTGGAGCCCAAATGGCCTTCTAGTGCAGTTTCCTCAAAAGAGAAAAAACACATTTCTAAACACAGTATCAGCAAATACTCAGAAGCAATGACATGCAGCAATAGCAATAGTAAGCATTATCTTGAATATTGAGATCTAGATCTGAAGCCAAATGGCCATTAGCCATAAAATATTCAGATATGTGGCTTTTTTCTTGAATTTAAAATAGATTGCTAAATATCCACAGTTGTGGTTTTGGGGCTCGGTCTGGTGGTGACAGTAACATTTTAATTTTTACTAAAGATAAGTCGAATTTAAATCCATGACACTAACTAAAAGTCAGATGACCTTAATGCAAGGGAATACAAATGAGCTCCCTGGAGAAAAGAGAGTGTGTTTCCCTGTGATGAAACAAATAGAATAATATATAGGGATGACTTGACACTATCACCAGAGTGACAGTATTTAACTTCTTTGGCAAGAAATGAAATGAGCTTAAATTAGGACAACAGAGAGCTGCTTCTGAAGCCTACAGACAAGTGCTATACAGTTGTTTCCCCCCCTGAAGCCAGGGGCCAATCTTCATATGTCACTCGACATGACAAAGTCAGCAAATGTCATCACATTTCATAAAGGCAGGCCTGAGTATTCCCACTGAGTTTCACAAAAGTAGAAAGTTCCCTCTTTGCAGACAAAGACTTTATGTGAAACATAAAAGTTGTGTTAACACCATGATACACTAGGAGGAAGGGAATGTTAAACTGAGACACTTCCTGTTGCCCAGTAAGCATCCACACTAAGGTAAGATATACAGCACCTAGCAGTCACCTATTTGTTGGCAAATAAAAAGAGCAGTGAAAAATTAGTTTTTTAACAACACCATTAGGAGGTTTAACACTACATCAAATCTTGTTTTCCCCCTCCTCTAACTCAAGCTCTGAGCCTAGTGACTGTGTTTATTGTATATTACTTTTGCCTTGAGACTGGAAGTGTAAAACCTAGCACTGAACACCTTTATGGTGCTCCTAGACACATATTATCTGAGGGACCAAAAACTTCCTTGGTAAATACAAGTGGGATTTTTTTTTTTTTTCCCTGGGAAGTAGAGGTACCTTTAAAATTAGCCTTAACCTTTATTTAAAGACATGTTTAGGACATCAGACATCTCACTAGATGCTCTACAGAAAAACCACATTTTAATGGAAAGCGAATTCAGGACAGTTGACAGCTTATCTGCTGACTTTATATCCCACCTTAGGCAATGCAGCTGAAAGATGAGCTCAACACTGCAAGTTCCCATTACAGCCTTTGCAGTATCTTGTCCTATTTTAATTTTCCTTTAAAAAAGCTAAATGAAAAAGCTTTGCAGGGACCCTCTTATACAATGAACTGTTATGTCGAGCAAGCTGAAAGGTCTGAGTCTAAATGTGAGTAGGTTTTGAAAGTATTCTTTCCTCCATTTGCTTACATGATGACCAATGTCTTGATAATACAACTTGCAGTGTCTGGTTTAGAAAATGCAATTCTCAATGTAGTGGGAATGTGAACATGCTGATAAAACGGAGTATCTGTTTTGCAGACTGTAGTTCAGTTTTAGTATTTGAAACTCATGACCTGCAAAGCCATTCTGAGGATTTCAGAAGTTCATAGCACTCAGTTAATACAGTGGCCTTCCATACATGCATGTTTTTAATGAACTAAAAAACATACTGTACCTACTCAATCTGTGATATTCAGATGCTTATAATTCAAATCAAAACCAATTGACTTTCAAATCTCACCCACTTTGGCCACAAGGCTGTTTAAACTAAAATATCAGGAGAAAAAAATATTTTTAAAATAAAACTTTTTTAGTCTTCTCAATCAAAATACAAGGTTCTTTCAAACACATATTTTTATCCTTAGGCAGAGGCTGACTAGTTTAGATTTCAAACTTCCATTTTGCAGTTTTCAGATGAACATTGAAAATAAGGGCTTGGAGCAGAAACTGTATTGCACCTTCACCTACAGTGGTTGTGATGAAGTCACCAAGCCTTTTATTTCTTAAGAAAGAGACCCATTAGAACTGATGCAGACAAGTCAATGATTTTTGGGAAAATGTGGTTCCAAATTTGTACACAGGTTAGTTACAATTTCACAGGTTGAGACATTTCCCAACAACAAACCTGAAATGTCACAAAAAGCTCTTCCTGCCACTTTAGGGAAATGTAACATATTGTAGCCATGTTCCCTCCTGAACTGCTCTGTCCCCCTTCGTGACTTGGCAATGCAGTGGAAGGCTCTGCACTAGGGAAGAATCGGAGGTCCCCCACAGAAAGCCCTCTCTGCCCTCTTCACTGTTTGATTCAGTGAGGCAAGGTGGCTTCTTGCCCACACAAAGAGAAGCGTGGTGGAAGAAGTTCTGTGATGAAGGAGAATGTTGGGCCTAGGTTGAGAAGTAGTATGTTAAACATGAATATTCCTTGTTATTTTTTATTGGTAAACCTAATCACCAGGAAGAGGCTGGGCTGGATGTTTCTACAGTGTGTAGCCTGTTTTTGTTAGACAAAAAAGTTGGAAGAGGTAGACACCTTTTTTCTTGCAGTACCTCAGCAGAGAGGTTGTGGCATACTGCAAACCTTGCAGTAACAGAAAGCCAAGCACACTGTCACATTAGGCTGTGCTTCCTAATGGAGAGTGCCTGCTTCCCTTCACCAGGAGTGTCAGTAAAGGAAAATGAGTGCAGCACAGTGCACCAAGAGAAGCTTTCTGCTTTGTATTTTCAATAATTAAAAACACTGTAACTTCTTCTCCAAAACATCACTTCCTCCCTTCAGCTTGTCCATCAGAACATATAGGGTGTCATCTCAATTATAAGGCACACCACAGTAGCAAACAGCAGCCTCATAGTGCCTTCTGAAGGTACCCTGATCAGGGTGGTTGGAACAGGCAGGGGAAGTATTGAGTCCTAGGTATCAAGCAGTGCACTGTTATTCTACTCAGAAAATGCCAACCACTTCCTTTATGTGTATGTAATGATATATTACTGATTATCTATTTTCCATTTCTTTTCCATGCAAAGTTGTTAATCAGAAATGCCTTTTCTAGATGAAAACACATTTGGATATGTATAATCAAAATACAATCTCTCTCCCTTTATTTTGATTTGCGTTACATATACTGCAAAGGATATTGTATACTCAGTCTAGTCTAGTGGCCAAAAATACTCCATGAATTCTGGTCAACAATTATCAAGAATTTTATTCCTGCCAGATAAGCTGAAAATTATCACTCGCTGACTAAGTCAATATGTTACCCTGCTGCTATGCCATATGGCCCTGGAAGCTGAGACACAACACAACCTCATCAAGTGACACCCAGACTGGAGGAGTGGAACACTGGAGAGCGCAGGGTTTCCATTTGAAAGGACCTCAACAAACCAGAGGAGAAAGCTAGCAGGAACTTCATGGGGTTCCACAAAGCCAAATGAAGTTGTGCTCTGGGGTCAGAAGTGCCCCCTGTGCCAGACCAGGCTGAGGGCTGAGCAAACAGCCCCACAGCTGGAGTTTGAGGCTCACACAACAACAGCTGCTCATGACCCAGAGAGAATCCAGGGAAGGGCTGCTGAGGCAATAAGGGAACCACAGCACCTGAGGTACAAAGAGAGGCAGAGGCCACTGCCTTGCTTAGGCTGGAGACAAGAAGCCCAAGACAGGAAATCGCTACAGTCTTCCCTAAGAGCTGTCATTACCCTAATCCGTTGGAGAAGACAGACATAGACATTTCTCAGGGGTGCAGAGCAAGTGAACAAAAGGCAACAGTCACAAACTGCAACAAGGGAAATACTAATTGGGAAGGGAAAAAAATCATCTCAGTGGGACTAGAGCATCACTGAAACAGGGGCCCAAAGGGGCTCTTCAGTCATCGCCCTTGGAGAGTCCCAAACATCTCAAGGCTTGGAGTAATTTGATCTGATTTTGCACCTAGTCCTGTTTTGAGCAGAATCTCAGAATACAGAACTCCAGATAGGCCTTCCAACCTAAAGTTTTCCATGAATGAATCTCACAAAACGCAGTTCTGTAAGATACTAAGTATCCTTTCCACAAGCCATAAAAAGTGCTCGAGTCTTGCCCGGGGTAAACAGACATGGCTGTTTACAGCAGTGACCTATCTGCATCTCAGCTCTGATTTGATTTGATTAATCAGGCTAACTGCAATCAATTATTAGATTGCCTATCTACTACATTCAGATTACTGTAACACAATGAAATATACAAACCTTGACTCTGCTCTCCTTTTCTTCCAAAATGTGAGATTCAACAGTGATAATGAAGGAAGAAAAGACAAAAGATAGAAACTGCTCTGCCCTGAACAATGAGTGGAACTGCTACATTTCAGGTAAACATTATCACGGATCTATGATACAATCATTTCTACAGTCAACAGGCTCATAATATTCCTTCATCATCAAAACACATAGGGTTACTCATACAAGTAAAGGGTTGTAGGCATGAAAATTAATTTGTAGTAAGATGGTTAAAGTTCTAAATCATGTATTAAATTACTTCTATTGTACAAGTTTAACTTCATTTTCCGAGCTAGTCACATGCAACAGAGAGGCAGTAATGTAGGTATTCCAGCTGCAGAGTGATTAGCTGCTGGTGCCTTCTAAAACTAGATTTGTAAGTCAGATCATTGGAAAGATCAGTGGTTTGTTTCCTGGATGTCATGAGACCAGAGAGGTGGAATATTGGAGGAAGATTAGGTTTATTTTGTGTATGTGTTTGAAATATTTAAACAGACTAGGATAGAAATCAACTTACAGGTTTATAAACCCTGATCCAGCAAAGCAAAAAAGTCATAAGCAAGCCCATCTCAGGTGTACAAGGAGCACAAATACAGATCTATCCTTGAACAGAGGCCCAAAGTCCCGTTGAAGTTCAGGGAAGGACAGTGATATTCAAACACTTGCTTAAAGATAGACATGTGCTTAAATGCATAATGATCTGGGGTATTTTTGCTTGCATATCCCCAAGTATAAAACAGGGAGCTTCCACCATCTTTGTTAACATTGCAGGCATTTCTGCATCTCCTTGTTTCTACATAGAACTATACTGCTGGCACTATTGAATTTGCTACAGAAGAAAAGTGGCATTCCAATATGAGTTGTCAGCCTGGGTCTGATTAAATCAGAGAAGTTAGCCACCAGTTTCTGTAGGGGTCAGATTTGGCTATAAATATTCATTCTAATGAATAAATATATTTGGACCCTTAAGAGGCTTTGGTTGAAAGGTAACGACTTCTGAACAGTCTGACTGGGACCAATATATACAGTTAGACTGAGATGTCAATCAGTGCCTTTGCCTCCCTCAGGATCTTTTTCGTTTATTGTTTGTAGGCTTACCTGTGAATGCTCATCACAGTTACAGCTCTGACTCAAGAGCTGTCATTAATCACGGCCTAAGAACACTGCATCAGGTAAGCAAACACATCAGGTGCTGAGCTGAAGCAGCAGTACTCAAAACTGTCATTTGCTCCTGACATAACAAGGAAAAAGATTATCCAGCCTAAGTACCAATAATTTTTCATTGCATGATTTGAAACAAGAATTTTGAGATTGGTGCCACATTGCTACAAATGATGGTGCTGAGGTTTCATGAGGTTCAGTGGTTGGCACTGAAACACCATCCTGTACCTCACTGCATGTCCTGCCTTACACCCACGTGTACTTAGAGGAGATCAGCTGATAAGCCTGAATAGCAGTGTTAGAATTTAGGTTCTCTCAGCTCCCAAGTTTGAAAGCTAGGTCTTAATAATCACATCTTTGACAGAGCTAGACATATTTTATGAAAGTTAAGATTCAATTTAATCCAGATTGTCACCTGTGTTCCATCCCTAATTCTTCCTCTGAACAGCAAGAGGAAGCAAGGCGAGATCTTTGCATAGGTGTTCAGGTATTTAGCAGTTCAGTTTCCAGGTGATCAGCAAATGCAGCAGTTCTCAAACTCCAATCTACTCAGACCACTGCTGCCAGAGTACTAAAGCATCTGTCAGTCTCAGGGCTGTGATGTTTTGCTGCTGCTATGAGCTCAGGTCAAGATTCATTTAGGATTTCCAAAAGCTTTTTCAGGTTTGTTTTGGGTTTTTTCCCCCTTGTCCTGGAGCTTGGTAGCTTTCTTTTGTTTGGGGTTTGGTTTTTTGCTTGGGTTTTTGTTTTTGGATTTTTTTTGACCAGCTAGACTCTGAAATAAGCATATTTCTTTGAGCTGTTTCTGTATTAGGTATCTCTGGTGAAAGTCCAGCCATGAGCAAAATTTCAGCCACTGCTGAAAACCAGAGGGCAACAAACAAGAGGAGAGAACCAACACGCTGAGAGACCTGGAGAGAAAAATTATATGTCTGCATGCAAGAGAAAAAGCGTCCCCAGTAACAAGTGTAAATTCCTAACACACTTCTGCCAAGAGAAAGCTGAATGACAGCAGATGCAGGGTGCAGCAAAGCAGATACACACCTCCTGTTGAAGGAAGCTCAGTTTCATATTGTTGCCAACAGTCACTCTAATTTTGCTTAACTATTTTTATGGTAACTCCAGTGTATGTTAGAAAGTATTGAGAAAAAGGCTGTGACACTGGAAGGAAAAACAGAATCCATGAAAGATCTGAGTTGCAGACTGTGATGATACAGTATTTGAAAATCAGTAAATTCATGCATTACTGTTCATATTTGCCATGTGGTTTCAGTAAGAGATAATATTCTTCCCACACAATGTTCAAACTGTTCATTAGTGGATCTTGCAGCAGCTGCTGTTTTGCAGCCAAGGAATGACTGCACTTTAGTGGCAGGCAAAGGATCCCAATAGCTCCCAAAGTGCTGGGGCATTTTGCTATATGGAATTAAAAGAATATAAAGGAATATGTTTCTAATTTATTACCTTTTAAACAGATGGGTGCTTTATGAGAAAAACTTGATACAACTAATGTAAATTCCACTTTAAGACTCACCCAGGAATTTCTTAAGGTCAACTTGTAGTCTGTATATTTTGAAGAACCCCATATTACTGCCAATCTGGGAATGGCAGCAGGACAGCTGGTACAAATGGCACCCTTCTTCCCATCTTCCCATATTATAACTTTTCTAAACTGCTATGTGAGTTGCCACAGGATTCCATGTCGCGCTTATTGTTTCCTGTGCAGATACACTGGCACATCCAGAGGTGATTTTTCATGTGTCATCAGAAATGTTACAAGACCAGATTAGTTTTGTAAATATAAGAGATTACCTAAGTGATGGAGGATTCCTGTCTCCTATGCATACAAGAATAAAAAGGGAGGGCAGGAGAGAGAGAACAAAGCACTATGTACCAGATAAAAGAGCTGGAAACCTGAATTAATTTGTGAAAGCAATAACACTTTTGTCAGTTATTTCTCCTTCCTGAAGGATAGAACCTCACTGATTGAAAGACGCTCAGGTCAGATATGCTTTCAGTTGTCAGCAGATAAGTTGGTACAGACCTTGCAAAATTCAAAATCACGTCCCTTTCACATCCCCTGTTGTTTTCCAGGGCTGCACTCAGCCTATAGTGTAGGAATTGTCATATGTTATCAACTTGGCAATCTGTTCAGATCAATATCCTCTCTAATTGTAGTCTAAGTGGGCAGTGCCATAATCTGGTACTTTTTTCCCTGCTTTAAATCTCAAGTTAATATCTTGAGAGACTCAATACTTCTCTGAAGCACATGCTTTAAAATTTCTCTGAAATATGACATAAATTAAGCCAAAGATGGGCAATCTTGCTGTAACATAACTGACCAAACCCTCTTCAATCTTTTTAAGGTCTTGGCCTCAGTGGCTTCCTGTGACAGTTTGTTCCATGCTCAGCAAAAGTGCTCATTTTTATCAGATGCTTCCTTTTGCGGAATTCTCTGCTGTTTAATTTAATTTCTCACCCAGTTGTGTAGTAGCTTCCAGCCCATTGCCAGGGCCCTGAGTGCACTTTTAGACCTGAATGCCCTCAGCGGCTGTGGAGCCCTCAGTTCTTGCCTGTGGTGATGCAGCAGTGCCAGTCTCCAGCTCCCCACAGCTCCATCCATGGATCCTATCGAGCTGATCCCAAGGATCATGATCCTGGGATGATCATGCCTCGATGACTCATCCTGACTCGGTGCCTGGAGCTGGAGCTGCCCTGCATCCCCCACTGCTCTGATCCCTGGAAAGGGATGTCCTGCCATCTCCAGAACCCAGGGAGCTGCCAGTACTTAGGGCTCCCTGACACATGTTCCCTGTGAAGCAGCACAACGAAGTTTGTCTTTTCCTTCCCCTCCCCAAATATTTGTGATGAATTCACAGAGAAACGCACTATATGAGTACCAGCCCGCGGACCCCACGGGCTGTGGGACATTCCCCGTGGCCGCTCTGCCAAGCAGGGCCAATGCCCTCAGGGCCTCTGGACTCCAGGGGCTCCCTTCAGACCTTCCAGCAGCACCTTCCCCCGAACCATTCTGCCCCTTCACGGGATGAAATCACCTCTGGGTCAGGCAAGCAGCGACAGGGACCCGATGGCCACCCGGAGACCTCCTGCCACACTCAGGAGGCACCGTCGAAGAAAACCCAAGAATTCCTTTCATAGGTTCTCTAAATCAGTTATAAAAGAATGTAGAGCTCTGAACACCATGATCTGCCATCACCCCGAAGATGACAGACGCCGTGCCTCCTCCTGGACGACAGTCCCGGGAAAGCTCCTGGCACGGCAGCAGGAGCCGGCTGCGCCTCCCTGCACGCCCGGCATGCTCAGGGCACCGCAGCAGCCCGAGGGAAGCGGGATGTCGGCTCGGCTGTCAGGGGAGCAGCCACGGCCCGCGGAGCCCAGCAGGGCCCGGGGAGCCCAGCAGGGCCGGGAGCCCAGCAGGGCCCGGGGAGCCCAGCAGGGCCCGGGGGGCAGCCACTGCCCGCGGAGCCCAGCAGGGCCCGCGGCCGGACAGCGCTGCCCCTTGGGCGGCTCCTCCCGACGGGCAGCTCCGGCCTGCTCTGCTCCTCCCGTCTGTGCGCCAGAACAGAGAGCAGCATCTCTGCGTCCTTCCCTTCAAAATTTAGCCGCGTTTTAGCTGAGATGCCTGAGGCCCTGGCGTTATTGTCCTTCACGCAGAACAGGTGCACGGCTTTGGCTCTCCAAAGCCCGGGTATGGTCTCAAATGGCGGCACATCACATCTTCACTGAAGGTTTTTCTGGTGCAGAATGGTAAAACTTGATTTATTTTACTCAGGGAACAGACCCACAGAGAGGCGGAAATTTTCACTGTCACAAGACATGAATCCAGCCCTTCCCAGTCATGCACTAAAGCCATAGCTACAAGCTCATCCTTACTTTTTGGTGACAGCTCTCTAACGAAATGTGTTTTCTCTAGTCTAATCCACTACATTGTGCTCTGAGCCGAGGTTGTCAGCTCATTGTAACAGCTCCGGTTCAGGTTTTGTTCTCTTTTTAAGTAACAGTGAAACAAATTCATCTGCGAGCTATGGATTAATAGCTGGCATGGATTAGGGCCAAACTACTTGAATGCATTCATGAAATTTCACTTCATCCCTGGTGTCTTTTCCTCAAGAATAATTTAAATTTTCAATTCTTTCTTTTATCTTTGTTGTGTTTCACTTGCTTGTAAATACACATAATACATCCTGATTTTGTTTGCATGTTGTTTGTCTTTCTCGGGAAAATAGATAAATAATTAATTGGTGAATAAGAGGCAAACTGGTGTTGGAGTTATGCCAGATCTAACCTTGGGTCTTTGTTTCTTTATTGTCATTGAGGGAAAGAGAAATGAAACAAAGAAACAAGAACATTTAAGCCTGTGATAAATTACTAGCTGTAAAGAAGAGCATTAAGGAAAACTTCCATTCCAAGAGCATCTTTGGCTTATTTGATACAGTACTGTTGTCAGGTGTATTTGGGTAGTTTTGAATGGAGAATGATAAACAAATGTTGTTTGTGTGATAATTAAATACAGCTGTCTACAACTACCAGTCAGGATCAAGTTCAGAAATTTCAGCAGCAGAAGCACAAATTCCTAAACTGAAGGAGGAACTCCTTCATCTAGAAATGAGTAACAGTCTCTGCAGCCAGCTGTAAAAGGGAAACATTCAGTACACTGCAATTATGCCGTGCATCATAACCTCTACAGTTATGTGCAGAGTAAATGTAGACTGATCATTATTAGCTTCCAATTTTTCTGAAGAATCAGCCTAAGTACCTCACATAAAAGAAAATAAACTCATTAGAAGATGATGAAATATGAAAAAAAGTCCGGATTTCTTTTTTTCCCTTAAGTACGTCTCCTCAACTGTGTCATTGTGGATCCTTGGTTAGCACTGCCTGGAAAATGGGCAGTTAAGGAGACCTTGTTTTATACAGAGTAGCCTGAAATGGCAGGGAAAAAGAAAAATATTTTGATTTCTAAACATAGCTGCTCTGCCTCCTGGGAACTGTAGTCCAGGTATTGCAAAATTTTATTCTTCATTGTAGGTCAGATTCCTGTCATAAATAAGTAGCTCAACATGCCCTCCTCTTCCACTTTATTTCTACAGGGAAATGGTGCATCTCGGCAGTCCACAACGCACCAAAGGGATAACACAGCCTAAAAAGAACAGTATAAGGCAATCAAAATAAATATATGGAAGAGTCATTAATGCTTCAAAACTGTAATAGTAGGATTATTATCACTGCTTCAGCTGCATTTTTCTGCAGAGAGCAAGCACCATTGACCAGAAGCATTTTTAATTAAAATAGTTCTATAAAAACCAGACTAGAACCATACTTCTTTTGGTCAGATTTCCTGTTGACAAATTGAGCAGACACTGCTTCTGCCTGCTTCTTTCTCAGCCCCTTGTGAATCAGATTAAATGACAGGGGCTGCTCCCTCCAATTCTCATACATGAGTTGCAGTGCTGAGATGCCTTTATGGTTATGATCATGCCTTCTAGCAGAGATTGCGTCTCCAAAAGCTTGATGGAAACAACCCTCTTAGAGAGAAAGGAAGCAATTTTTTTCCTCAGAAACAGAAAACAGCCTTCTCTAGATTCTGGCACAGTAGGTTAAGTATCATTTAGCAGGCATACAGAAAAAGGCATGCCTGACTGTTTTCTGACACACAAATCCCATCTTAAATAGGCATTCTGAAGGGAGTGGGGCTTTCTGGAGGGCTGTTGTTTCTGGGAAATTCAAAGGAACCCAGTATATTGCGTTGGTTGTTCCAGAAACTGGCATAACACTGAAAATGAAGCAACAATAATGAATCAAATCTACTGGAAACGACAATGTGCTAGGAGAAAGAAATGTAATCCAGTAATGATAATGCTAGCCTGTAGTTTTATAGACTTCAGTGTCCTGACATGCCACAGATTTCCTACATCTGTCTTTCAAACCTGTAACTTCTAAGGGATTAACACCTTCCCATGCTGGTTTTATCAATAACAGAAACACTTCCAAATAGTTCTGGGTGCAAAATTAGAATGTACAATAGTCTTTTTATACATTTAAATAAGTGCAATGTTCCTAGACTGTCGATTCCTGCATCACTGTTGTTTTAAATTTGATAGGATGAGTGAATCTAAAGTGTGTTCATGTCCAGTTTTAAAAATTTAAATACAATTTGGGATTTTGAATGCAGGGATCTCAGCCTGCTTAATGTCCCAGCATCAAGGCCTGAGATCCTGGCCAACTAATCAAAACCCTTACTTTAAAAAAGCTAAAAAGAGAAAGACACAGAAGAAATAGATAGGAGAGGAAAAAGATCCAGTAGAAAGAGCAACAGGACAGACACTGCTCTCTCCTCCTTGGTGATTGGTGACAGGAACTGAGGGAACAGCACAAAACTGTGTCCAGGAAGGTTTGGGTTGGATATCAGAAAAAAGTTCTTCACCCAGAGGGTGGTTGGGCACTGAACAGGCTCCCCAGAGCAATGGTGACAGCACCAATCCTGGCAGAGCTCAAGAAGTGTTTGGACAATGTTGTCAGGAACATGGTGTGACTCTTGGGGTGTAGTGCCAGAAGTTGGACTTTGATGATCCTTGTGGGTCCCTACCAACTCAGGCTATTCTATGATTCAATGAACAGGAACTCAGTGCTTGTCTGGGTTTAAGCCAAAGCTGGCAAAAGTAATGACTCACCCAGGTTTTCCTCTAGAGCCTGATCTGCTCCAGCAGTGCACTGGTGTAACACAGGTGATGCAGGAAGTAGCCATTAAAAATGTCTCACTCTTCTTTCATGACCGTCTTAAATCTTCTTCAGTCTTGTTTTTTTAATGGCCCTTCTGAAGATTTGCATAGCTCATCCCTCTATTAAAAGTAAACATATGTGAGGTTAATGCAGCACATTCTTTTCTAGTTGTGTTTCCCTTTTCCTTACCACAAATGATTTTAGCAGTACAATTAGGCTTTTTTGTTTGGATTAATCCAAGCCTTTTCCTACTTCTTATAGACAAATCATTGTTACCTTAAGCAACTTAGCATATTGGGCATATGAAATAGCCCAAATCATCTTTTTCATCTGTGTTTGTATAGCAGCTAAGAAAATAGAGCCATGCTCCATGCTGGTGTCTCTGCGCAACTATCACAATGTAAATAATTAATAATAACAGTTGTTCAACACTTGAATAGGAGTCTGTTGTCTGTAAACAAAGAACATTTATTTCCCCGGAATTTCTTATTACATAAAACATAAAATTATACCAAAGGAAGGAAGCTGTCTTACCCATACACTTGGTGAAATTCCTCAGAACTCCACAACTCATCAAAAGTGAAAGGCCAAATGGGTTTTTAAAATTATTTAAAATATTTTTTACTAGCAATGTGAAGAGATAAATGTGATGTTTATGTTAACAAATTTGTCTGCCAAAATGCAATTATAAATCAAATAGGCCTTGTGGTAGTATTGTCAACATTGTAAGTGAAAAATAATGAACAGATTTGAAAATAAGGAAATTTAAAAGGGCATCTTACTACAGTATGTAAATCCAATTACAAAAGCAAAACTATATCAGAAGTCAGCTGTGCTTTTTCCACACAACATGCCTTAAGAAAGGAACATGAGTTGACATTGCAGAAAAATTAACTTATTTTGCTGAGTGTCAATATGTAATTTTTCTTGCATGTATTGTAATATTTAAGTATTAACAGGAAAAAGCCAAAAGATTTTGATTAAAGCTGTGGGTTTGTAATTCCAGAAGATTTGCGAGTCATGATTTTCCATTGCATAAGGCATGTCATCCCTCCTGTGGTACAAACACTGAGTGTTTTGATTTATGTCATCCAAATATATCCATGTTCCTTATCACAGAATTACATTATATCTATATGCCAATTAAAGAAAAGGTCCTTGCCCTTAAAATCCTCCTGTAATTACACAATATTAGAAACAAGTTCATTCCCACTTAAAGGTCTGGCATTTATGCATGCATAAGCAATCAGATACTAATGTAGCAGGGAAAAGCATAAACTCAAGGTAAGGAAGGTGGAAGATAGGTTGGTAAGGAAGAATTCATAGATGATATATAATTGAAATTTTCCATTTCTATCTTTTTCTGACCACCTCAGGACTGAATCAAGAGGAAAAAGAAAATTTATATTTCTGTAATTACTTGCAACACACCACTGGGAAGGTCTTCTAATCAGATCAGAACACTGTGGTGCAAGACATTATCTAGAGAAAAGTGGATTCCTCTTCCAAAGGAAGAGAATGCAGAATAAAAGTGCTTATACCTTTGAGCTCTTGTCTTGAGGTTTGCTGCCAGAAGATAAGTGTTTTGTGATTCTTCATTCAGGCAAATTCACTGAATCCCACATTGCTCATGTTTTCCTCAGGGCAGGGTTTAAGCATAATCTACTGAAGAGAATATTTGGTGTCCCTTTACTTCTGGAGACTCTGCAGACCCAGTCCATTAAACCCGTACCTACAGAGGGGAGCTGCAGCTCAGCTGCAATGACAGTAACTCCCTGTGACTTACAGCACTAATGCACATGTAGCCCTTTTCCATGGGACTCAGAGAAACCATATGCAAAGTGAGATAAAAGCTTACACTGGGGAATTCACAGAGGAATAGGTCTCCTGCCAGTGACAGGCAGAAGCTTTTGGGTTCTTGGCCTCTTAAGGAGTATTTTGACAGCGCTGGGAACAGTATGTCCAGCTGACTTAGAGCAGGGCCTGCAAATCTGCCAATGGGATTGGCCCAGGAATTTGACAAAAACGGGTAATGTGGTTCTCTTTTCTTTTCTATAGCAGTAAGACTCCTTTTCTAAATGATGCTTAGTACCTTGCACTTTCTGTCTTTCCACAGTAACATCACAGACATGTGCCCTGTCATTGTCTCCCGTGTGAGCTGCCAGATGTACTGCTTTCATAAACTCGGAGAACTATGGCACACTTCAAATCTGCAGCATTTTTCACTGTCAGCCTGTATTTCTCAGGTCACATTTACTGCCTTGCCTTGCACTTTTAGTGCTACCATTTGCTGCTTGTCATTGACAAGAGCCTTCAGCAGGTGCTCACTTTTCCTGCTGGATAACTGACCAAAGTGAAAAAACCCTGTCCCTTTCAGCTAAGTTCCTTCCATGTGTGGGGATATGAGCTTGAGGTGACCCCAGCAGCATTAGCCAAACCTTCTATTGTTTTATACTAGTTCAACTGGACAATGCCTTTGTGGAGACTCAGTGCTGTCCCCCCATATATTTCACAGACTTCAGTGGCTGTTTTATGACCATGCTATCCTTTCTCTTATTTTTTTACGCATATTGCTTTTTTCTGGATTGCTGCCAAGACACGACTTGTTTAAAAAATAAACCAAACCCAGATCCTGGCTTATGTCACCCTAATAACCTCAACTCCGTGATTTTGTTTCTTGGTTGTACAATTCATAACATCAAGCCACTTCATAAAATTGAACTGGGTTTGATGGCTCATGGATTTTGCTCCAAAACCCCTGAAATTAACTAACTTCCCACTGACCAGAATTGTCTTCAGATTCATCCTTTGAGTTGTCCTGGAGTCACTTGGTAAGATCTTATAGTTTCTGTGAAAAGAAAAATGCTTTAAGTCTTCTAGCAGATTTCACCAGCAGTTCTCCAAGCACATTGCTTGCAAGGAAAAGTATCATTTTCTCAGTCTTATAGGTCTTTAACACATTTTTGCATAGGCTTGACAGGATGTTTTTGAACACATCCTTGTCTTGTCACTGCTCGTTTCCTCTGAAACTGTTTTCAGATGAACAGGCATCTGTTAATATTTGACCATACTTCTTTCCCACAATCCCTTTCCTTTTTCAGGGTAGAGGGTGCTCAGTAGGTGCAAAGCTTTTCATATTTTAACTTCCATGATCCATGTGTGTCTCTTGCCTCCCTCCTTGTATGCTTCTCAGACTTCCCTTTGATGTGAGTTATACCTCTGCATGCTGTTTATCATTTAAGAGCTCGAGTGCTTCATGCCTGTGATAAGCTTGTCTATTACATAGTAGAACAAAACAGGATGTCTTTCCACTTCATAGATAGGGAATATATGGTTGAGTTTCCTATTTTGAGTGCAGAGTTTAGCAAAGATCTCCTATTTCAGAATAGTCAGCTGTACAGAGCATTAAGTACTCACTCCACTGCTCCTATTCAATTCAGTTTCTCTTACGAGTGCTCAGCATTTTTACAAATCTGTTCAGATACCAAGTTGGATACTCAGAAACAGAGATATGAACATTTAGAGATAATGTGGGGAAATTTTCATTTAAGCAATTTGTCCAATGTTACAGAGGTCACATTGCATTAACGATAAGAACATCTTTTTCATTTCAGTTATCTCCTGCCTTTAATTATACATCTCCCAACTATTGCAACAAACAGCTTAGGCAATCTGTGAGGAAAAAATAATTGTGTCATTAAAAAACCCATCCCCCAAACTGTGTTCAAGGGTGGCTACTAAAATTTTTCAAGCATTCTTAATCTAGTATCTCCTAACTTTTTGAGTGAGTGACTTTGTTCCCTCAGAACAGAGTTTTGTGTACATGTGTGCAAAATCCCTATTTTTTTTTTTAAAGCAATCCAGACAAAGATTTCCATTTTGAAGGTGATGTTCTATCTTTGACATCAGTAAAATTCCACATCGCCATCCTGGTTGTTGAGACACCAGAATTAACTCATAGAAATAGCAAATTGCCATCTGTAGATAAGAGTGTGTTGAGGCACATACCGACTGAGAGCAGAAATCTGGGAATCTAATGGCTCTGGGGGAGGGTGTGCCTACAGCTTCTGCTGTCCTGCTAGTTCCTGTCTTGTTACCTTAAGTTTCACCCACCAATTTTGAAAATTCAGTTATGTTTTCCTCATTCAATCCATCATTCAGTCCTAGACTCTGTTCCCAATGTCCTCATGCAATCACAGACTCCTCATCCACCCATGAGTTTTGCCCCCCATCCCTACTTGCATCTCTACAGTCTCTCTTACAGCTGCCCTTCACACTGGTTCCTGATCATGTTTCCTTGCTCATCCTGATCTCCAACAGATTGATGTGAGTTCTGACCTGATTCTGGGGGCACTTTTCAGCCTGTGAGCTCCCAAGAGGCCAAAACCAAAGTCAAATCAGGTGTATGCATATTTCAAGAGAAGAAAGTGAGAAAAAGTATATATTTTACAGACTTACTGACAATTGCCAGAGCTTTGTGACCGACAACAGACAACATTCTTTGAAACAGAATTCAGGTCTCCTAACTTCTGTTCTTGGCCCGCAAAACAATCTTGTACTTATAAGATCTATGTTAAATGATATATTCATTGCTACAGTGGAAGCAAGAGGCAAGACTGTGCATTACTTTGACACTGAGCTCCTTCCATTCCCAATGACTTCTGCAGGAGCTTACCCCAATACCCAAGGGGAGACCCAGGTGCACACCAGGCTGCTCCATGTACAGGAAACCTCGAGGCAGGGAGCACTTGGGAGCCACGGTGCTCTCTACGAGGTGCTGGCCTGGTGCCCAGAGAAGCTGGGGCACAGGGTATGACAGGCAGCACATCAACAGGCAAATCCAGGGACAGCTTCAGTCATGGTGATGGGGTTGTGCTATGTGCAACCAGCTTAAAAACCAGGAGCAAATCAGCTTCCTGCACAGTCCATTGCACAGATTGTTCACTCTTTTTTCCTCACTCCTCCCTGCTTTTGTTTTAGTGGTGTCCACTATTACTCTCCTCTGCCTCCATTCCCTTGGCACTCTACCTTTTACCCTTTCTGGTTTTTAACTTTTCTCTTCAAGACTTTTTCTTTCTGCTTCTTTTGTTTCCCTGTTGATTCTCAGCTGTTTTTCCTCCTTTTTTTTACTGACTTTCCTCCCTGACAGCTAGGGATTGAGCCAAAGCCTGCTGAAGTCAATCCATTACATTCAAAGAGTTTAGGATCAAGGTCTTATTCCTGCTTGCTACTGTGCTGCTTCTACAATCTCTTTTCCTATGCAGCATTCTCTGTGGTGTTTTCCTTCTAAAACATGGGTTACTGCAATATGCAGGGAAGGAAGAAGGTTTATGGAGAAAATCCTAAGAACCTAGTAAATTCCTTATAGGATTGCTAAATTGCTACTCTGAGTGCACAGCTGCAGAAAGCCAAGGGATTTGATCATAAGATTAGGGGAGTTTTTCATGCTTGCTTCATCACAGCACAGATTCTTTCATACGGCTCTGAGTAGTGGTCTTTGCAAAGACAAGGTCTTCCATGAAGAAAATCCCTCATTAAACTTTGCAATATTACATGTTGTAGCTGCTGACTGCATAATCATACACTTAATTTAGTCTGCTGATCTTAAGCTCAAACAGGCAGTGTTTAATCACACAAACTAATTCCAGGAAACCTGAAAATGGAGGGAAAAACTCAATATTGACTGGATATTTACTAATAAAAAATCGTGCAAATCCACACAAGGCATCTCTAATACATACCACGTATATGTGTGCACGTGTACACGTGTGAAAAAGAGTAGATACAAAGTTATCTATGTATGGAGAGGGAAAAGTACTGAATATGTATATACTGGATGTATTGGTTATATTCTCATAGGATAGATGTATAAAAATATTTTAGTAGAACATAGTCTGCAGTAAGTATGTGCTGATGGTTGAATGTTGATATGTTTTTGGACATAATATGAAGACCTCCAGAGCTACTGTGAATGGATACAGCTCCACTGAATACTGAGGCCAGTAGTGCAAACATTGTTTTACACCAAATAATATTTTGATCGTATATTTGTAGTCCTGTCTTTATATTTGGTCCTTCATCTGGATTAATATTTTGTGCACACAGACCAGAGGAATAATAGCTCTACTTGCTGGAGAAGCCCCACCTAATTCTCTGCCGCCAGCTTTTGGTGTGAGGCTACCCTGCAGAATCAGTCCTGCTATACGAACTTGCATATTGAACTCAAACAGTTTGCCAGGAGTATAGCGACCTATATTGTTCAAAAATAACCAGACAGGCCCCTGTTACTAGAGTATGTAGGCCATCACCATCCAGGGGGTATTAAACTCCACTTATGCACCTATTTTTGATTTATAGGTGGAGACGTCAGCCGCCACAGATCACATGATGTGGAAATCCTCATGCAGGAAAACCGTGGCTGGACTCTGCATTGAATTCAGATCTCTGTCCTCTTCACAAGCTCATTGTTCAACACTTTCCTGATGATACAGTAAAGGTAAAGCAGCCTAAATATTTTATAAAGCTTCTGCAAATCACTGGAAAACTGTTGACCACAGTACCTGGGGAACATGCAGCAATGCGGCAGTCAGTGCACAACAGCCAGACTCCAATGGTTGTTTTAATCTTGTTTAACTATTGTCTCAGCAGGTAACTGCGAGACATAAATTATCTACTACCTGCCAGCAAGGTGCCTGTACTAGAAGCTTTTCATTTTACTCAGGAACACATTATATCCAGCTTTGGAGACTCAGTCAAAGAAATGACAGCGTTCTTAACAGTAGGGCCTCTTAAATGTAAAGGGACATGCAGACCTCAGACTTAGAGAAAGCAATAAAAACTGTAATGGAAAATATCTAGGAGGAAATACTTGGAAAATATCTGTACTCAACTTTAAACTGACTCCTGCAGTACCAACTGTTTTTTCCCTCTTGTATATAAAGAGCAAAGTACTTTTATTCTAGAATGAAGGAAAAAACAACCATAAAGTACAAAAGTAAAATCCCCATGAAAGCACACTGCATGTGTGTATTTTTTCTTTGTGCTGTTCAAGGTCTGTACAAAAAGTCCAGAGGCCTTCTAGGTCTCCAAAATGTAAAAGGATATGATGTAGCAAATAGAGGCCTAGAGTTCTATGCTGCATAGAACACCATTGCAGAGCATTGCTTTTGAAGCATCCCAGCTTAACTCCATCCCAACTTGTCTCCATGCCATTCCCATTGACCTCAGTGAGCCAACCAGGTGAAAAGCACAAATACGCCACAGCCTGAATAATAGCAGTCTCTTGAGACTCATGACGTATTTTAAAATGGTGTTAAAAAGAGTTTGTGCAACAGTATGAAACTAGAATGTGTGGCCTAAGAAACAATCCTTTATGTAACAGCTGCACCTTTTTATCCATGATTATGGTGTGCTAATGGTATTCCCTGGAACTTGCTAGTTGATGTGTATGGATATGCTGCATCTGCAGCCCTGCTGTCAGGTGCTGAGGAGGCTGCAGGAGTGGAAAGCTGCCTTCAGGCTCTCCCCTCTGACAGACATCAGCTGGAGAAAAGCAATGTACAGCTGTGCCTCCTCTCTGAGACCACTCCCACGTAAAGTCCTACAGGGGCTGGTCCTGTCTCTTTTCCTTTTCATCATGTGCTGAAGAGCTGTAAGAAAGGTCATGAGGAGCCCAGGGCTATGATACCATCAATCTGTTGATGGCAACCAGCTCGAATGTCTCTTTTCAGCTGATGCAATCAGTGCCACGACACAGATGTCACAAAACTTACAGGAGATAAGCCTGCAGATCAACATCAGTTGGCTGCAGCAGAAGGAAGGCAGGAAGGAAGGAAGGAAGGCAGGAAGGAAAGAAGGAAGGAAGGCAGGAAGGAAGGAAGCTTTGTGCAGTTAAGGCAGTGAGCAAATCTTGCTTCCATTCTGGGCAAATGACATGTAGTTTTGGGTCCCAGCAGAGCCTGTGTTGCCCCTGGATTCCATATGGCTTGAAATTTGACTTGTATTTTTTCTGTCTGCTCTGCTATCACTTTTTGTGGTAAAGGTGACTCATTTTACCTTTTGTGAGAAGCCGACAGAGACTTGTTCAGGTAAAAAAGGGAACAAAGAACAAAGCTTGTCAAAAAAAGCAGAAACATAGAGGAAATGTGGAAGGTGTAATTCCTTACAGACATAGTTACTGTCAGTCCAGTTTTGTATTTTATTCTTGGTAAAAAAGTTGTTTGAATGTAGATAGTCAAGTAAGGATTAGCAGGCCCAGTGCAGGCTTTGGAAATGGACATGATCTGAAACTGTCTGGTTTTATAGCCTTGAGCAAATCATATAATCTCTCTGCTACTGTTTTCTGATCTATAATCCAAAGGTAGTAATGCTTTCTTCTCCATGGTGAATAAATGAATGTTTTCACAGTGTTTTGAAAGTGCCATATACAAATATTACAATTACTGAAAAGCAAGCAACATATGATATTAATGTCAAACATATACAGGGTAAACTTGGGATGCCGGATAGCAGTGCACTGAGATATAACTGTAATGAGTTCATTAGTAATGCACGACTGGATTGATTAAGTAGTTGCCACTGTGTAAAGCCTTTTCTAGAGCTGCTACTTGCTATATTATTTTGACCTGCGACAGATGCTCAATGATCTTGTCTCTTAAGTTTTGGCAGTGCCTGTCATGTCAATACAAATTATTGAGCCAAACTGAGTGAAAGAAGCTGTAGTTGCCACATGGATACCTTTTTTATATTCTCCTGTATATAAAACTGCAGCTTCCCAAACTGGATTTTTTATATAACCTTTCAGAAGCTCAGTTTGAAATAGCTTGTCTTCTTTTTTTCTTTCTTCCTGAGAACATTTCCTCTTGCCATCGTGATAAAAATGTACTGCTGTGACAAAACAACCACCTTCCCATGATTTTATCCTTTCCTATCACAATGGCAGCACATCCTGTATGGTTATGACACGGCACAGAAAATTCTACCACACTGAGGTTACTTTTACATTGCCTGATAATGGTAGCTGTGATGTGAAGCATCAGAAGATATAACATTTTTCTACACAAAGGAGTCACAGGAGGACTCAAACACTCTTTGAGGATCTGGATATCCAGCTGAGATTAGAGGTCTGGATGTGTCAAGGTAGTTGCATGCAGAAGCTTTTCAGCTGTAGGCTGGGGATTTGAAGATGAACAGCATCTAGAAGAGGTTACCTATTCCTGGAAGTTTTGATACCTTATTTGAACTGGGATTCAGCTGGAGATGCAGACCCTTTTACTAGCAGGCTGATTATCACAGCCTGGGAAGTTGGCACCAGCAGTGGTGCTAACTAGTGCAGCACATCCATCCATCCATCCATCCATCCATCCATCCCAGTACAGTCAGTAGGGACTGCAGGTGAGAAGTGGCAGTGTGGATACCATATATCCACATGCTAGGGGTACAGATATTTGACACAAAGGATGTTTTGTTTTGAGTCCTTCAACTGTGAAGTGAAAAGATTCACACTTTTTCCTTCCCTAAGTCTCCCTTCAGTCATCCATTCCTTCTAATCCCAAACTCCTTCTGATGGCTCCTGGGCTGTGCCTCATGTGTGCTTTCACTGGCATTTTAGCGAGAGCTGAGGATTGCTAACCTTGTTTTAAGGCAGGCTAACCGAGGCCTTTTGCAGATGAGAAGTGAGGCATAGCACTGTGAAATGATTTGCTAAAGGTTATCCAGCTGTGACTGAGGAAGTGTGCTCTGATTCTGCTGCAAATGATGCCACAAAAGTGTAAATGTTAATAGTAATAACTTTCTCTATGTGTGTTTCTGCTTTGCAAAATTATATCTCCACCAGGGGACTTGTTAATGTCAACGTCATTCAGTTTTCATGATCACCACTTGAAGTGATCAGTCAGCTGTGTGGATCTACAAATTGCTCCCTTGCAGCCAGCCTCTTAGTCTAATGCTCGGGTGACAGTCAGCTGTAAGGATCAGACTTGAAGATGCCTTTGATTTTCCTTTGATGTTTCTGAGCCAAGGAAGAATTTCGCACAGCCACCGGGCGGTAGGTGAAGATCCCTTCTGTTTGTGGGAAGCCAGTTATAACGCGGCTGACCCGCCTTGACCTTAAGATTACTGACAGGACATCTGGGATGTCCTTGCGGGGCAGAGCTACCTCACTGGATGTGCCAGACTCAGGGCATAGACCGATTTATTTGTCTGGACGCAGTGACCATTCCAATACAGTGATTATAATGGAGGCTGCACAAATTGATCCTGGTCAGACTCAAGTGTATTTATTCATTTGCTTGCACTTTGGCATCACTGCTGAAGTGCGAGGATAAACAGGGTTCACCTTTAGGATTTAATGAGTGGGAACAATTTAGAAGGACAACAGGTCCTAGTTTCTAATCCTCTCTACCAGTTAACTCTCCCCTTTCATTATTTTTTGTTCCTTTATTCATCTCTCATTCCAGATCTAAGATCAGCTAAAGCTTTAAAAACCCCTGACAAACAAGCATCACGAAAGAGGCTGTGTGTCAGAAGCCTCTTTGGAGTAAAGCACCCGCCGGGAGAGGGGTGGGGCACAAAGAACCCCGGACGGGAGGCCAGTGGGACGTGAAAGAAGAGCTGGAACTTTTTAAGCTCTGCTGAAGCAAACAAGACGAGGATTGCCGTGTGATTGCCAGCAGCATTTCGGCGGGGGTTGGGCGTTTATTTCCCCGCGCGGGACGGCCGCGGGAGCCGCCCGGTTCCTCGGAGGGACGAGCAGCCCCGGTACGGGCCGGACTACAGCCCCCGTCATGCCGCGGCGCGGGCGGGCGGTGGCGGTGAGCGCGCCTGCGCCGCCAGACGTGGCAGCANGCTCGGCTCGGCACGGCACGGCACAGCCGGGCATGGCCGGGCTCCGGCGGCGCTCCTCCCGGGTGTCCTCCCCACGCTCAGCCCGTGTGCTGTTCTCCTGCTTCCCCTTTCCCTTTCTCTCGGTCTCCCAAAGCACCGCCCGGGGAAAGCGCATCCCGGCGTGCGGCGGCGGTTCCCCGGGCGGCTGCGGGCTGGGGGTCCCCGGCCGCCCCGGCGGCTCCGACCGGTGGCGCTTCGGTCCCAAGTTTCGTGTGAAAAGCGGCGCGGTGGCAGAGGGTTTCCAGAGGGTTTCCTTCCCTCGGCGGCGGCTGTGCCGCAGCGGAGCTGCCGCGCTGGGCTTTGTGCACCTGCACCCCCGCCCCTGGCAGCGCCGCCCCTGCGCCCCTCGCATGTGGCGCTGTCCATCCCGGTGCGCTCCGCACTGGCGGGCTCTGCTTCACGCTGAGTAGGGCACTGCTTACCTCAGGGAGGCTCCTAGACTTCCAGAAATACTTTAAAGTCTGATTTTTAAATTTTCTTTTATTAATCCACAGAACTTAGCATAAATAGCTCAAAAGATTGACGATGACATGCTTTAAAACACTACTTTATTCACTTTATTCTTATGAACTACGGTTCATCTTTCTGCCTGGACAAATGAAGCTAATAATTAATGAAAAACTACGTTATTTTTTTTATGCATGAGTGATGTGAAATGTATTTGGAAATGCCCGACTCTGGGGTGCTCATCTAATTCATACAAATCAAGTATGGAATTGCTAATTGACCTACGCTTATCCTGTACTAATATTAGAATTGCCTCTGTGGGACAGAAAGATTTGGCCCTGCCTGATGTAGCCTTTTGCCCCTGGCAGGGCCGTAGCTCTTGGCTCATTCAGGAGGGAGAAGTGCTGTGCATTCTGAACAATTTTTGCTTTGTTTTAAGCTTGGTCTAGAATCACAGACCTCTGCTATCTGTACTTTATTGATTTCAAGCGAAACTGAAGTTAGGCTGAATTCTGCCTGGAGAGGTCTTACTGGGGATTTTTTTCCTCAGTGGCTCATCTTTAATATACACAGTAGTTTTTTCAGTGATACTTGTGGCACTGCATTCCTCAGACTGAGTATATACTATGGACCAAATGGCGTTACAAGTGGACAGAATTTTCCCTCCCTTCAAAATAGCTAAGGACATGGGGTCATTTCTGTATTTCCTACTATATCCACTGTGACTGTCAGACCTTATCTTACTGTAACATTCATTTTATGTTAATGTAAATATTTTCCTGTGATTTTTCTTTGTAGATTAAAAGATATTATCCCCATCTTTCTTCATATGAATCTGTTGTTCCCAATTGTTCTGGTTTCCCTCTTTGACCTTTCGTGTTGCAGAGCTGGTGCCTTTGGTATGAGCAGAGGGGGCCTGCTGTTGTCAGTGAAATTATAGAAAGCCATTTTAATTTATCCACATTATTCTTTCTTACCTTTCTTAATTTGCCACAGCAGTTTATTTGCTCTGTGATGCTTCATGCTGAGCAGATGTCTTCATTGAGCTGTTGATTCAGCTAATTCTTTCCCCTTTGCTGTGTACAAGTAGTTTAAATTATTTCTTCCAATTTGCATTATCTTGCACTTGAAGGTGTGATTTTTCATCTTGAAATATGTAACTCTCTGTACTCCAGGACTGAAAACTAGCCTACAGCTGTGACATAGCACAACCTGCTTTTAATTTTTTTTTTTTTGAGTCGATGTGAGGCTGTTAAATCAGGTGGTTCTCAATGTGTAAAGTTAAAGCAAAGGTAATACCAGCTGCTTGGTAGGTCAATGAGAAACATTTTTTCCTTTCAGCCAGTCCCCAAATGTGTTTTGGTTTTTCGATTTTTGTTTTGTTTGTTTGTTAGTTTTTCTGCAAGTGCTGGTGACTTGCATTGCACCTGGAGCAGCAGCTAGAGTTGTTCATGCATAGCACTTCTGAAAAATAGGGCTCATTTTTTGACCCAAAATTGGAGGTCGCGTTTGAGAAATGAAATCCTCATCTCTGTAAGACTTCCGACTTATGTAAAAGGGAATCTATAAAGCTGGAGGAAGGAAATGTTTAAGTATCTTCTAATGTAAGCTGTTAATTTGTTACCTTCAGCATCACTGTGGGTGTGTGACACACACATGAGGAAGATGGTGGTGTGATCTCTGCCTGCTGTCAAGTTTTGTATCTTGAATGAGTTGGAGAGCCATGAGGAAGTTGTGGGTTCCCTGTTTGGTTTATCAAGTGGTTGACTGTATTTCATGCTCAGAGGACTGATTTTACTGTTCAAGGCACGGGGAAGGAGTTTCACACCAAGGTGGGTTAGCATTTCCTCTGATGCATCAGGTGCTGTGCTTTCCCTAGCAGAAGGCACCCACTGCTTCCAGCAGGATTACGCATCTGGGTCTGTTTGCTTTGCAAACACCAATGAATATTATCTCATACCAGTGTGGCAAAGATCAGTTTGTCTTCTGAGTGTTGGCTTAATGGCAGAGAAACGGAGTCAAGAGTCCAGCTGACTGAGCACCGTTGGGAAGCAGACTGTGATCTGGTGCCACTCAAACCCTGTGCCTTCAAAGAAGGGCTTGAAAGGAACATTTCCGGCTTCCAGCTCCTCAAGTGCTTCCTTAATCCTTGCCAGTAGGGTCATGGGAATGCACTAGTGAGCACTGACATGTGAATCCAGGCCTGCAGGGAAGGTTTGGGCATGATTCCCTCCTTGTTGCAGGTAACCCTGCAGTGTGGGCAGCAGTGGCTTGCCTCTGGTGAGTTCGTGGGCAAGGTGTGAGCACAGCTTCACCCCTGCAGTGCTCAGGTGCTGTTTCCTGTTGTGGCATTTGGGTTTGAATTCAGGAGTGCCTCTTCCATCCAGTTATTGTTTGTACTGCAGGAGCCTCTTTGGAGAGTGTTCCCTGGCAGTCAGAGGGAGGGTATTGCAGAGAGAAATTACTTACTTGCTGTCCCCCCGCTGTATTCATACTTTGTCCATTCCCTCTTCAAAATATGGGTTTGTAAAACTCTGATGTGGGCTATGCTGTGTGTCCTCAGATGCCCTTCCCGAATCGAACCTTGGCTTCGTTACTCCACTTCATGCCTTATGGAGGGATGTTTTCAATGCACTGATTTTGGTGCCACAGCACCTGTTTACCTCAGAGGCTCTGGGATGTTGATGCAAGTGTGGTGTGATCATCAGAGGTGGTGTTTCTGCCCAGGGTTGAGTTCGTGGTGTCCTGAGCAACTGGTGATGGAAGAGGTGCTTGTTCTCTTGCTGACCATTTCTTTTGCCTCTTGGTGGTGGAGTTCCTTGAATTCCTCTGTTTCAGTAAAAATGGAGGTAGTGAGGTCTATCTTCAGAACTGTGGCTGGAGGTCTGTGGATGGAAAAACTCTGATTCTGGTTGCCAATTGCATTGCACTAACCAGCATTGGCTTAAATCTCTTGATGCAGGCAGGGTCACTTTGCAAGTTGTCGTTTGCCTTGCTCCTGCCACCTTTCCAAGCTTGTGAATGGCAAAAAAAAACTGTGATAGCAAAGCAAGTCTTTAGTTTTGGCACTGTGCTAGTTGTGAGTGGCTGGTAGCATTGGTGGAGGGTGCTGTGAATTGCATACTTGCAGAACACAGATAACAAAGGTAATTTAATTTGTGACTGTCTTTATGATGTCCTGTCTGCAGTCTTTGGGCTTAGAGTCATATAACCTGTTTGCTGGGTGACTGCAAATAGACTCTTTCTCTGCCCCTCCTCACTTTTCCTGGATATGGCACACCATGACTGTGTGGTTGTGCTCCTCTAGGATCAGCTGTGTGCTGGTTTGTTCTGGTGCTGCCTTCCTTTCGCCTCTTGCAGATCACTTTTTGTGTGAACCTTGCTCCAGGTATTAAAATTAAACTTTGCCTCCTATCACCTGGCAGAAAAAGTGAGAATTAATTAGTTAACATTTGTCCAATGCTTTGAAAATAACAAGTGCCATATAAAGTGCTAGAGATTTTCAAGTGTCATTTTTTGCCCTCTCTTCCTTATAAATCCCATTAATAGTGTTTTTGTCTTCTTTTTATAGCACCTCCTACGTGCTTATTGAGTAGGTGGTATTTCTTTAAACTTCTTGAAAACCCAATTTTTAGTGGGGGATTATGTGGCATATGCTTTGCTCATGCCTTTAACTTCTATAGTCAAATGTGCTCATTCAGAAGTGATATCTGAAATATTATTTCATTAGCAGCTTGTTTAGTATATGTATGGTGCCAGTGCCTGGCTTGAAGAGAGAGAACTTCACATTCATAATAAGGAGAAAGTTTTTTGTCAGTGTTAGTAATTGACCCTATTACAGTCGTTAATTAGTAAATAGTTGCACAGGTTTTCCTTCACAGAGCATTCGAAACCCAGTGATAAACCATACAATTAATTTGCTACTCAGTGCCCTTAAGAACATCATTTAGCATAGACTATTATGCCTGTAGCTTAAACCCCACTGTTTAAGAACAATATGAACAGTAGAGTCTAGTCAAATCTTGACGTCTCCATGGTATTTTTTGCTACCTTCTATATTTGGAAAGTGAACATAGCAAGCACCACGTTAAGTGGAATGTCGTATTTGTAGCATTCTTCAGCCTAAGTTAAAGAGTACTAAGACACTGTGTCAGGATTTTAATTTGCCTTCCTTTGAAAACAAAAGAAAATATGACACTTGCCTCTTGGCAGGTATGACCCCCCGCAACAAAAGGCCAGTCGTGCTTTAGTTTTTTAAATTTCTGGAACAGCCTGAGGTGAGAGGTAACTTATCTTTATTATGTATGCAGTAAGAATGTGCTCTTCCACAGAGCTTGTGAGAATGAACAAAACCCAGGAAATGTCCAGTGGACAGGTCTGCAAATGTACATCTGTCGGGCAAACCCGCGGTTTTCAAATGCTGTCGGTGTTGCAGTGCCGCTGTTGATGTTCCCGAGTGTCCGCTGGAGCCCTCCTCACCCGGCCATGCCGTGCTGCTGTAGGTGTGGGAGTCGCTGCCCCCCACTCAGACCACAGATGGCTTTTTGGATGGGTCACAGACATCACGGAGCAGCCTTTGTGCTGGGAGTCCTCAGCAGGTTGCATTTTGTGGACCCCTGCAGGCGCAATTGGCAGAAGATGGTTTTGTGATTCCAGTGGGATTGCTGAGACTACTGCAGGGGCCACTTCAGCTCTGACCCCTGAAGTCTGAGACCCAAGAGGTACTACCCTTTCTCTTCCCCACTCCACAAAGTAATTTTTTACCAGGCTTCCTTGATGTACCTTTGGGTAACAGAGCTAACCTGTCTCTTCCCATCTGCTTTGATTAAAATGTTTCTACAGCTATTTTAGATATTCATCATGAACGAAAAAAGGGGACTGTCCTACTTATCACTACCCATCTTGGAAGGCATTTGTTACAAATGGCTCAGTGATCAAAGCAGCACAACCCTGAATGTAAATAGCAGCAGAGGGAGGGCTCCTGAGTGAAAAGCAAGCAATTATTGCACAAGGTCAGGAGTGGTTTGTATGACGAACATGGAGCATAAAACATCTGCAGTCAAACTGTGATTGCTGTAAACAAGGGGGCTTTGGGTTTGAACATCTTGTGTTTTTCAGTGGGAAGGAGTTGGGGGGAAGGAAACAATGGGTCAGTTTTCTCCCTTGCGCTTGCCTGGAGATGACTTAGACCTGGTATTGTCAGTGCGTGCACGCAGTGTGTGCACCACGGGACCTGGCTGTGTCACCAGCTGATCTGCAGATTTACAAACCTCTGTCACCACGGTGCAGACGTGTCCCTTCAAGTCAACCTTCTGAAGTTAAGTGCACAGTCCATCACAGGGCTCATTTTGGGAAGTTAATAATGAAATTAAATTCAGTCGTTTCCATTACTGCTTTGGAATTTTGAGGCAGGTTTCCTCTTCAACTAGACTGCTATAAAATGCCTTGTCAGACACAATCTGTGTCATATGCACAGGGTTGCTGATTGATCATATTTACAGTGGGTTGAGTGCTGTTGTCCCAAAATGAGAATGACACCAGTGGGTGGCTAAGCTAAGGCAGAAATCTGAGTCAATGTCTTCCTGAAAAAGTGGAGTTTAGAAATTGTGGTCGAGTGTAAGGCTGTGTCCCTGCCAAGCAGCAGTTGTGCTAGAGTCTGTTGTCACAGCCCCAGCATGCTTGATGAATAGTGTGCAAATTGGCTGCCTAATTATACATGTGTTAGTATGTGCATAAAAATTGCATGTTGACATATGGATTCAGGCACCTAAGCACTGTTTCAGCTGCATATCCATTTATACTTTCTATGCATTATTTGTGTCTGGGGAAGTATATATTTTGGGCTCTTGAGCTGAAAATAAGGAATAGTTTTTCTGTCCAGCGTACAATGCTACTCTTCTGATAGAAATCAAAATTAAATAAGGAAGATCTATTTTCTTGTTTTTAAAACTGTGTTTTCATTGCCCTTGATATAAAATAAATACATAAGTAATTCTCCAGATATGCTGCTTATCCTTAGCAAAAGACCATGCTGTCACGAAGCTTTTGTGGGGAGCAACTCATAAATTGAACTGAGTTCTGTGGGATGAGTAGTTAAGCATTTATCACATTTAATTTGAATAATAAATGTAAAATATGAAAATACATTCTTGTGGCTGTTTGAAAGATATTCCCTTTTTTCATTTTAAAATGCATTTCAGAGAAGAGTAAAAACTTGAGACATAAACTCTGCTTTCTCAGATCCTTTATGATTTTGAGAAAACACGGCCGGGGGGGTGACCACATTTTTCAGTAGTGTCAGTCCTGGAAGTATAATTAGCAAATAGTTATTTGCCTGTAACTCTCAGCCTCTGGGTTTCAGAAAGCTCAGATCTTCCTTCGGTACCAATTCTAAGGGAGTGGAGTTGTGCAGTGTTTACTGCTCTTAAATATATGCATGTGTTTGGCAACTCTGCAAGGAATTGCTAGAGAGGGAGGGGAATAAAGAAAATTAAACCTTTTTGACTGATCAGTCTTCTGCCACCAAGCTTGCAAGATCATGCATTAAAATACATACTTTGAAGAACAGAGACATCTAGAACACATGGGTGTTTTGTACCTTGTACTTGAATAGTTGTGTCTCAGCAGTTTTGAACTGACTGTCTTGAGGATTTGGGTTCACTTATGTTTTACTTGAGTCTTTCATGCATCTCAGACACTACAGTCACATGACTGATGTGTGACCTACCCCATAAAAATCCTGTGAAAATAAATTCAGATTGCAATTTTGAGCTGGGGAAAAACTGCGGACTAGAATTGCTATGAGATTTGCATTTCATAGTCTGTCACATGTAGTCTGTCATTTTTCAAAGGTCTTCACCAAAGTTTGCTGCATCTGAGAACACCAGGTGACAGTCATGTCACTGAGCCAGCCATGGATGAGGACCTGTTATAGGCAACTGTGCAAACACAGCATGAAATAAAATGGACCTTCCCTTAGTTTTGCTGCAGGTTCTCATTGCCATAACTGGCAAGGGTGGCAGAGATGTTACACACGTCAGTCCTATTATGCCTTTTACTTCAGCAGGTATCGAGGTGGGCAGCTTCTTGAGAAAAATACTTGGAGCATTTCTTAACTTTTTGGGCGGTGGTCGTGAATAGATTTTAAAGCTTTAGGATGCTCAAGTGACAAGAGAGCTTAGCTTGTTTCTTATTTATAGATTTCCATATGTGTGAATGTAGCACTTCCTGACGCATATGAAAAGAAGCTTCCTGCCCAGGAGGGACTGTCACCTTTCTTGACCTCTTCTTTTTTTAATATGCGCTCATCTCCTCTTGTGCCCTGGATTTAAACAAGAAGCAGTGTGCTTGATTGGGCAGTGCCTGGCTGATGAGCTCTCCTGCAAAATGTCTGGAGTAAATCTACCTGAGTCATATCTTACAAATAAATTCATATAGCACAGTACATGCAAATTAGCTTCATATTTGCTGCTGCTTTACCTATGGGCTGTGCAGGAACATGAGTTTGTTTTTTTATGGAAGAGTGTAACTGCTTCCATAGATTTTTTTTCCAATCCTCTTAATTTTACATTGTTGCCAGAACTAGTGGCTGTAGCCCCGGTGAGGCTGTACAGTCATCACTGCTGTGACTCCAGAGCAGGGCAAAGCAGCCCTGTCTTTGGGACTGGCATCTGGTAGAATTGACTCTTTGATGAAGGCCTTTGCCTTCAACAGAGCTGTTAGGGAAGGCAGAGGTTCTTCTGGAGGTTGAACCATAAACCAGCCTCTCATTTATTCCTGGGTAGGTTCTTGATTAATTTCAGCAGGGGAAAGCTGGAGAGTGCGGAACTACTTAATTCTTATCGGTTTGCAAACATGGTGTAGCGCAAATGCGCATTGCGGCTGGTGAACTTCCCCGCTCCACCGATAACCTCCCAGCCGTGCTGCGGCGGCCTTAGATGTGCAGGCAGGGCACTTCTGCCCAACTGGGTGCCTTTGGCTTGGACCTTTGGGGTTTTGTAACCAGGAAAGGCGGCAACATCAATCTTAATTAAAGGGGGATGATGATTTATTCAGCTGGGTTGACTGGTGTGCTTATGTGCACAGTGCCATTCCCAGTGGGTTTTGGGCTAAACCATACAGCTACTGTAGTAAAACTGCAGGAAAATGAGTAACATGTATTGATTTGATACCTGGAGAGGAATTGGGCAAAGAAGCAGTGAGTATATGCAATGTGACATGCGTCTCCCTCCAAGCACCTGCTGTTCCGCCAGCGCAGCGAGTTTTCTGCTAGTGGCAACACTGACAAGGCAGTAGTTAAAGCTCTCATTGTTTTCGGAATCCAATTTTTTGAGAGGTTTACAGTTCTGCCATTATAAGGAAAGAAAGGAAAAAAAAAAAGAGAGAAATCCTGAAACTGGCAAAACAGCCTTTCTAGCTGGAAAAGACGTGGAATGCCTATACTTAAAATCATAAAATGGTGTAGGTTGGAAGAGAGCTCAAAGAGAGCTCATTTTAACACCCCTCTTCTGAGCTATTGGTAAACAGTTTAAACAAAATTTACAGTATCATTTGGTGTCATGTCAAAAATGGTTTTGTGGCTTTTTTTTTAGTCCAGTTGTTTCTTTTTGATAGAGAGTTCACAGACTAGAGTATCCTTAATTGAGTCCAGTTTTTTAAACCAGACAAGCCATCTGTAGTTTCACTTTTTCTCTGTATTCAGCCTTAGCTTCAGTTAAGCTTATTTTTTGTCTTTCAGTTAAGCTTATTTTTTGTCTTCTGTAACTCAAGGCATAAATAAAACTATAAGACACTTGAATAGTTACAAAAATTGAGGTGAAGGGAAGAGTTCTAAAAAAAAATACTTAGCATTAAAGAGATCTGCCCATAATGTTGGATTAATTTCTCCTGTGCAGCTCCTGATTGTGGGCAGGACTATTCATGTCTGTGTCACCTCACTTAGCCCAACTATATTTGCCTGCTTTGATTGGCAGCAGCATATATTCATCTCAGAAAACACACAAGCGATTCACATACATCAGCCTGGAGTAGGAAGGTTGCGCTCTGGACATCTGGGTTTAGAAGAATGTGAGTCTTTTGGTCAAATTAAAGTGTCAAGGACATTTATGCTGAAGGTAGAGGCAAATGTGCTCACTTCCTTCTCACAATCTGACTGTCTGATCAGTGGGGCCCAATGCTGGGAATCCTGCCTGTGGAGTGGGGTAACTTGTTCACTCTCAGATTTTATGTTATAGGTGTATTTTCTAATAACGTTTAAGTTCTCAAACATCCTGGTTGTTTTGAGGATGATCTCTGTCTCAGCTCAGCTTCTCTCCAATTACCTCGTGTGTCCCAGGATTTCCCTAATGCTCCTCTGCTTTCCACATGTCAAGACTTCTGGCATTTATACAGTCTGCTTTGTAGGTGCAGGTTTTATTCCTGAGCCTCAGTTACTGTGGTGCTTGGCAATAACTGAATTTGAATTAAGTGTGTGCCCGGGGCTGTGTGTTTTCACTTCATTGGCTTAGTCCCTCCTTAAAGTGCTGCATGATGTAACACATGGGGTGCAAGATCAGCCTTTTACTTCTTCACATACATGGTGGACATTATTTTCCAGCCTGGTTGGAGTAAGGCATGATCAAAATCAGTTCTGTAATTAAGGAAATGTTGAACCTCTTGTGTGTGTTAGGCAAATGAGCTAAAGCTTTTAGTCAAGCAATTAAGTGTTAAGGTTTTACTGCAAGGTGAATGGAAACTAGATAATTTCTCCAGCTACACTTCCCTTAATCATTCCATTAGCACAAATTCAGTACAGTGCAGAAGGGAAGCAGCATAGCCTGATGGATAAGATTATTATTATATTATTATTATTGAAGATTATTGCTGTGGGAATAAGCAGTAAATGCCCCAGCTGAGAATATGGTCATAATTTGATAGGAGTTTACTCTGCTTTGGAACTGTCATGATTTAAATAGACTAAAAGATGCAGTGGAAAATAACTTGTTTTCATAGATCCAGAACTCCCATACAGAGAGATGAAATGCTGTGTCCTCCATGTGGCCAGTGTAAGGTGAACAAGACGCTGCTGTGTGTGTGTGACATGGTGTGGGCACTGGGAAACATGAGCCCTGCTCCACTTGGGAAGGGTGGGTGGGAGAGGGTTGTGCTTGGTGCTGTAATGCGGATGCTGGATTACTTGCATTTTCTGTTCTCATTTCCTACATCTGCTCCCTGTCAGTGTGGGTTATTTTAACTTCATGGCTCTCGCTGTCTTCTGTAGGGTATCAAAGTACTGGATTGAATTTGCAGCATATTCAGAGATGTAGGGACAAGAGTGCTCTCAAAGTGGCAATTAGCTGCTTCCCTTGGTAAAGTACATTAAAGTTACATAAGAATTGTTATCTGGTTATCTGACTTGGGAGCAAACTTTTGAAAGGGGTGGCATCTTAAGTATAATTGTATTTCTTCATGTTGTGTTCATTTTTCTATTTAAGGGTACTTGTTAGGAATGTGTTGGCCCAGTTTCAATAAATCACGTGCCTGGCTTTTTTTTTTTTTTTGGTTTTGCTGATCAAATCAATGTGATAGCCTATTTAAAACAGCATGTCTCAAGATTATAAAAAAAACATCACGGCAATTTGCAAAAGCAGGTTGTCTTTGTATTTGTGACTGATGTTTTTGGCTCTCTGTTTCCCTAGGCATTCTTGCCAGCATTTGTGTACTCATTGAAGGTGTCTCCACTCATAGAAAAAATAAGTGATCACAAGGATTTTAAGAAGCTTCTCAGGACACGGAATAATATTCTAGTGCTCTATTCCAAATCTGGTAAGTCTTTTATTTTTTTTTTAATGTCACAGCTCTTTGTGCCCAGCAAGGTGTGTACCAAGTGGGTTCTATGTGACTGCAAGGGCTTCGTTGGGACTGGTGTTCTTTCAATTCAGAGGCTCCTGATGTTTCAAGATTGGAGACTTCTTAATTCAGCATTGTAGTGGCTCTGTCACATTGGCAAAAATGTACTTTATTCTGGCTTTGTCTCCAGAACTAGCTCCCTGTAATAAGAGCTTTCTGGTGTGTTTATCACAGTAGTTTGCAAGTTTCGATTTCCTGGTGACACTGAAAGGCATAATGAATAGTTACAGTTCTGAAATCAATCTATCTTTGCTTCTGACAGTTTTGAGTGTCCCATGCTTGTCTTTCAGCTTTAATTAACAAAATATAAAATTAAAGAAAGAACTGTTGTGTAAGATGGAAAATGACTCATTTCACATTATGCCACCTGTCCCCTTGAATCTTTTCTGTTGTTTCCTCTGTCATTCAGGCTCACTTTCCTGGCTGTTTGCTTACCTGTTTGCTCTTCCTGTGGTCTGTTCTGCTCCTGCTGTACCTTTTCTCATTTCTTGCCTTGTTTTTTGAGGGGGATGTTTTGTGTAACACCACATAAAATCAAGAAACTATTTTTAAACTCCATACACAAGTGCAGAATGCTTTTGTGAATGTGGAAGTCATTGGACAACAAGAAGTAAGATGTGTAATAAAGATGATTTTCCTTAGTGCTGTACTATTTTTGTTGTTGCTTCCTTCTTCTTCCTGTAGGCAGGGAGAACAAGAAAATGCCTTGTTTGGGTGTTGAGTCTGACCTGTGGTAAAGGTCTTGTGTCAATCAAACACAATGAAGGTAGAGTTGCTCTGAGTTCATAGTGTATCAGATTGGAGCAGTATATAGTGACCAATGTCCTCATCCCCCTGCCCCCCAGCACCAGAGAACTTTGCAGACAAAGATGTGCAGGTGGTGGAGTAATTAATTTTATTTCCTAAAGATATGCTTATTCTGAAACAGTTAAAATTATATACGTGGCTTTTTTTTTTTTGTTAAAATACTTGTGTTTTGCTGTAGTGGGGAACTTTGAGCGCTTGAACTTGACCAAATGGTTTTGTAGTAACAGGTTCAAAGTGAAAATCATAAAAGAGTTTCTAATGCTTTTTGATTTTCGAAAGGAACACTTGAGATAAAAAGAGATCTGTATTATTCAGCTTCTTAAAGGGAAAATTTTCTTTTTACGCTTAATATTTTAAGTGGTGGTTGCTTTCATTTTTAGCAGCACAACCAGAACACTTCAGCTGTGACACCCATCTAATAAATGTTGCCCTATGGGCATTGTACAAAAACCATGTTATGGAGATTTCTTTTTTTCTGTTTTTGTTATTTAATTGGTTGATTTTAACAGTCTAAAGCATTGCATGCAGAGCTGACTGTGGAATTAATGTTTCTACCTGGAACAGTGATCCTTGCACCATTAGAAATCACTTGCTAAACAGTCACCCAGAAAGGAGGGGAGGAGGGAAAAAGAGATGGGAATTTGGAGGTGCAATTTCAGTCGCAGATATACACATCCCCCAGATGTGATGAGATGTTGGCTGGCATCTGGTCATACTGCTGGAACAAAGGCTTTGCTTCCCAGCTGAGCAGAACTAGATGGCACTTTCTATTGCAATCAGAAAATTCATTGGTTTTAGGAGGTGTCATAATTTGTAGGAGATGTCTAGTTCCCCCTATTCAACCAGGGGTACACAGCTACTGAGTCTTCTGGGACAAGTGGGCCCCTGAATGCTTATTTTAAAAGTGTTTTTGTCAAACTGTTCCACTCCAAGTACATGCAAAGAATGCCCCCACCTGTGTAAGTCCCTGTGTTGTTGAGAGGTGGCAGTTATATGTTCTGGGTATTGGGGGTATGAGAGTTTCTTGAGAGCTGATATGTGTGGGTTGGTGTCTCTGATGGCAGCAGGCCCAAGCAAAGTCTGTCAAATACAGAGGTTCTTTCTGGCTCAGGAGACTGTTGAGGTAAAAATTGTGAAGGTTTAGAGATTATTTGATGGGTTAGCCCTACATGCTGTCTCTATTCTGACATCTACAGGCCCTCACTTCCTGAAATGCTGGAGACAAGATATTGGTCTACGGAAGCATTCTGTCTGTCCCAATATTGCATTCTTGCATTCAGTTACTTGAAGTAGTTGTAGAGATCTGGAAGAGGCTCTTGGTTTCTATTTTCTGTTTATTGAGGAAGGAAACAGTTCTTGTTAGATTTTTTGTGGGAATGGATACTTATTTGTACTGCTGTATTTTTCTCTCTTCTGTATATTTTTAATACCATTTATAAGACTCTTTTTGAATGGTAGTGTTTTGAAAAATATTCACGTGTGGTATGGCATTATAAAAATCTCTGTTGGTTATTTATAATGCAGCCCCTACTTGGAAGGACCTTTTCTGGGTACTGCTCATGACTGTTGGTTTGGGTATCTCCCAGGGTTATTATGAGAATCAAATCTGTTCTTTTCTGTGTATGGCTGGGGTAGAATTAGGGAGCCAGAGATGCTGAATGACTTGCCCTTACAGCTGATGAAAGCCCTAAATAACATTGCTCTAATTAGCAGGCTGTGGTACAAACTGGTTCATGCCCAGCCACAGGGAAAAAGGCGCTGTTGGGATGGAAGCTGTAGGAGAGGACACAGTATAGCTCCATAAATGTAGCCCAGGGAGTGTGTCTGGAAATACTGATTTCACTGTGTTGTTTAAGGGGGTAGAGGGAAGGAGCCACCCAGCTTCAGCTGCAGCCAGCTTTCCCTGTAGTTTACAGAAGATTTTACTGATCCCGGCTACACTGGTTTCTTCAAATGAAACGAAATGTTCTTCAAGTACTTCGGAACATAGAAATGCAACATTGTGTTGTTTTATGTGGAGTCCTTACCCTGTTGTTCATTTAGTTTTAATTCTTTAATTTGGTCTTCCAGCTGCTGCTGCTGAAAGCTCACTCAGATTACTGTCCAGCGTGGCCCAGGAGGTGAAAGGACGAGGTACTATAAGCTGGATAGACTGTGGGTACGTGTTATGCTCTTTTCCTTCTTATTTTCCCTTTTGCCTTTTGGTTTTTATTGCTATCTTAGCTTTTTTGATGGCTCTGAAACTTTCTTCCTTTAACTGGACTCACATAATTCTGTGCAGTTTCTTCTGTAGGGAGCTTATATCTTACCATCTTCTCTTCCTTTGAATGAGTTGAGGGGAATAATTTTTTTTTTATGACTGTTTTTACTTCTCTGACACTATATTTTTCAGCCTGAAGTTGAGACCCCAGCTAACATTGCCTTTCTTTGGGGACACACAGGGTGCAAGCTTTTTTTCCACAAGTTGAGGGAGAAGGAATCTCACGTTGTGCCTCAGCTGGAGGGCAATGCAATTCTGCTCTGACAGCAAATGTTGTGTGAGCAGTAAGGCTGTTTGCTTGGTTTTGAAGCATCCACCCATTTGTGTTTCTCAGTAAAATGTGCTTTCTTTTAAAGACCTTCCTCTGAGCTGGCATAAGTTCGTGGCAATTTTTAATGTGAAGGCAGAGTAGCTTGTTTTTGTAAGTGGTTGTGTGTGTGGGGAGGAACAAACAGGTGTGTACTTTCTGGTTTGCAGATGTGAAAATTTCTGCTGTGGTTCAACTCAATAACAGTTCGCTTGTGGTTTTAGCTTGTATATCGTAGTACCTCTGCAGCTTTGAGAGCTTTGCGTGCAGGTGACAAGTTCCCCTTCCTGCACTGCAGAGGAGCAGCTTGCAGCCTACCTGTGTGTTTGGGTGGATTGCCATGGTATGAACAGATTGTACACTGTGCACAAATGTAAGTCAACTCTGCACATCATGTGGCTCCCTTAAAATTACACTTTTGAGTCTAACCCTCATCCATCAAACAGTGACCCCAGAATAAGTCATCAATAAATGCAAGTTAACATGGGTTTATTATTGTCAACCTGCCCTCCTGCCACCAGGCAGGTATCTCTCCTGTGGAGTCCTCTGCCTTCTGTTTGCATTCTGCTGGGCTTGTCCAAGTGCACACACTTGCATCTCTGCCCAACTGGTGGGGACAGAGTTCCAAGTCATCTGCTGGCAGGAAGCAGGGCTGTTCCTCAGAGATCAGTGAAGCCTGGACCACTTGCCACTTGCTGAAGTGCCAGTGGATAAATTGTATTGACTCTGACAAGGTGAAGGTTGTGAGGAGATCTGGTATACCTCTGAAATCCATGGAAATCAGTCTCCATTTCTAACAAAAGCACTGATAAGTAATTTTATGTTGTCAACAATGAAGGCTAGAAAATAGGATACTGAGCCAGCCTCTTGGCTTCAGTTTCTAACCAGCTTCAGTTTCTAGTTATGGACTGGGTGCTACCTTTTTGTGTCTTTTGTTTTGGGCTACCTCTGTGTTGGGGGACTTGCTGCTTACCCTGTGTGTGTTTGGATGTGGTATATACAAATGCTGGATGATGAAGCTGTTCAGCTGGCCCTTCAAAATGCTGCTGTAATACAACTAAACAATAACTCCCTTCAGGTTTTATTTTAGTTCTGGGTTGGAGAAGGAAAGATATGGTATTTAGGACTTCAGTTTGAAATCCAGGGAAGTTTTGGCACTTAGTTCAACAGGTCAGTCTCCACTCCTGAGTTTGTAAGCAATGGTGGTCGAGAGGGAAATGTATTGTTTGGTTTTGCTGTAAAAAAACCTTCAATTTTTCAAACCCTAATATACTTTAATTTTCTAAATGTTGACATCTAGACCAAACTTTGTTATGGAAGCTACTTGCACGAAATGTATCTCAAGTCTCTCCTAAGTAGTGCTTTAATACTTTTCATAGGCAGCTTGATACTTGCAGTGGCCTTTCTCTCACTATGATGGGGCAATATTGAAAGGTGAATTAATCTCAGCTGGTGCAGCACCGTGGTGAAAGTCATCCTGTAAGGGGTTGGGAGACCTGGGAATAGATTGGTAGGTTCCCAAAATTTTCTTCGACACCAGTAATGCTACAATGAAATTGCCACTTGCCAAGTGGCAGGCAGTGACCAGGATGTTGTAACATGGCAATAGGTGTGATTCTCTCTTTGAGGGTAAAGCAGGGCTGTCATTCATGTCTTGTTTGGGAAGAGCCTGGAAAAAATAGCTGGGCATTTTTCAGAGATGGACTTCTATCCCTTCTATCACTCCTGCTAAGGGATACTACAACACAGTTTGGCTTCATGGGGCAAGGTGAGCTGGAAGAGTGGCTTGTGGTAAAGCAGGTCTTGGTGGATGCAAAAAGAAACCCTAAACAAATAGTTTGAGCCTAAACCAACTTTTGTGGTTGACTTGCTTGTTAAGCTTTTGAAGCATTCTGAAACCAATCTAGTAGTGTTGAGGTAACTTTTAAACTTTTTTTTTTTTTTTTTGTGAAAGGTTTTTTTCCTTTGCTTATTGCTTTTTAAAAAATTGTATAGTGGTGGCTGCAAGCCACTGCCCACCTTGCTGCAGTGGCAGTACCAGAGGCTGCAGTAGTGCTGTCTGCCCCAGGTCACGGAGGGCCTGGACAGCTGAGTCCTACCAGAGTGGCTCAAGGCACCCTCCTGCAGCAAGTATGCTGGGAGGCCTATTTGCAAGTCTTTATGCTGAAACAAACAGCACACAGATGCAGGGATATTTACAGCACAGGCTGAATTTGTTTTACAAATACTGACAAGAAATGTCTTGTTTGGCAGCAATATTTAGCAGGAAATTTTGGCTTTGCTCTTCACATCCTGCTTGTGCTGGGCTTCTTTGCCTTCAGATCCAAGCGCTGGCAAGGCTGGCATACATAGCAGAGTTGTGGTTTGTGCCTCTGTTTCCCTGTGGCAATGACTGCCGTCCTTTTCCTTTTTCTTCACTGGCTTTGCTTTTTTTGTTTCTTGTCATTCTCCTTCCCCTCGTTTTCAGGAGAAGGCAAGAACATTCTGCGGCTGCAGAGACTGAGATCAGTGTGGATTGCTAAGTCTCGGCAGCATGTTCTGGATTTCATGTGGTGGAGGGGAGTGTGCAGGTTTGTGGCTGGAAATGTGGCCTTCAGGACTTCCTGAATGCTGGTTTGCATGGAAACCGTGCTCCTTGGCCTTGGCTTCTGTTCTGTCTGTGGTATAAGGCAGAGATGAGCTTTGAGCTTTCAGTTCCAGGTTGTGGTCTCAGGGAGAGAGAGAAGTTAGTTTTTCAGCATGATGTAGGGAAATACTTGGTTTCTTGCTGAGACAGTGTTGAGTAGAGGAGGTTGCTACCTAGCTTGTCACTTTATGCAGGGTAGCAGAGATCCCCAGAGTGCTGGGGCTTGGGAAGAGTTGGGCTGGGAATGCCATGTGCCTGCCTTTCCTGCACAGTTGTGCTCACTTGTGCCAAGTGCTGTGCTGGAGGGTGACCCCCCTGCATGTGGCACTATAGATAAGGTCCTCGTTCAGGAGAGCTCAGTCAGTTCCTGCAGGCAGATCAATGCCTCCTTCTACCGATGAAGGGACAGCTCAAGAGCTGCTCACAGCATTGAAGTGGTCACTGTTTGCTGCTGTGTGCTGAGATAGCCTCTGTGGCTCTGTACACAGTTAAACATGAAGCTATTTCGGTTGAAAGACCCAGCAGTGATTTGACAAAAATATGTTTTATTTTAGCCTTAACATGTTTTAATTAAGAAGTCCTTGCTGAGGCATTTGACAATGAATGAATGGGGTGAGAAACAATAGAATACTGAGCTAATTATGCTGAGATGTGTGGTATTGGGGATGGAGCACACCATTGCAGGTTGCTAAATCTTCAGTGTTCCGAGATGGATCAGGCACCTTGGGAGCAAGTGTTCTGGGACTCGTGTCTGGGGAGATGCCACGTTAATAGGAGCTGAGAGTCACAGTTTCTGTTCCTGACTCTGCTGATGAGTCCCTTCTTGTTACTTTGTGTAGTTACAAAAGGTGTATCTGTTTTCCAAGCAACTGGGTAAATACTGCCTGATTCATTAGTCAATGTTTATAAAGAGTGTGGAGAACCTGAAAAAGAAAAATGCTGCAGCAGCATGAATGGGTGCTCTTTAGGGCATTCAGGTGAAATTGGAATGGGCATGTAAAAAAGCAGGAGGTTGGGCTATTTATTGAATTATTTTTTTAGTTGTAGGCTGATAGAAGTTTGGAAAATTGAAGGGCATCATAGGGAGTTAAAAGCTTAGGATATCTGCAAAAAAGCACAAAAGGATGTGATATTTTCTATGTCAGAGACTGCTGCTAACTCTGACAGCAAGTTGGGGTTTGTGCTGCAGAGCCTCTGTGTCCCCCCAGTCGCCCCAGGCCTCCTTTTTTTATGACCTGGTAAAACTAGAGGTAAGCACTGATGTGGTCAAGTAAAAGAGGAGTTTTGTTAAAAATAGAAACTCCTGTCACATCCTTTGGTGGCAAATAGAAGGTACAGACTGTTGTGCCTGGGAGCACAGTAAGATGGAATTACCTTTTGAGGGAAAGACAAAAATGTTGCTGCTTGTATTTAAAGCAGACAAAGGTCTAGTCTCAGTTTGTGATGTTCTGAGGTGTGGCTTTGAAGAATAGTCATTACAAAGTTATTCTCTAGCCTTCTGAAGTGCGTTATGTGATAGACCATGGTATGGCCAAGGACTGATGTTACTTCGAAGAGTAACTAGTGAGGAGAAGAAAATGTGTAGCAGGTTAAAAAGCACATTGTGGTCAGGTGCAGCTTTGAAGAGGTGGAAAGTAGCTCTTTCCATCATGAATATGATGTAGGGGACGCTCCTGGGTTTTCCAGTTACTGAATTGTCTTTTTATTGACTGTAACTCCTGCCCAAATGTGGATTGGTATTTTTTTAAAAACCACCCATTTCTTTGGCTCTGGATAATTATTCTCTGCTCAAACTTGCATGGTTCCCTTTACTGTAGGTCCCAAACATAAACAAAGCTGTGTGGTTTCCATCTGCTGTCATAGCGCGTGTGCTTGGCTTTAGCACATCAGACTGCTAGGAAGAGGAAATGCCATCTGGTTAAAATGTCTGACTAATTTTTGTTTGGTTTTAATCCCACTTTTTTTGCTTTTGTATGTCATTCTTTTGGTCCCTTTTGTGTGTCATGTGCATCATTCTTGTAGGCCTTATCCCCAATAATTACTTGTTATTGTAGCAGTCCCATGACATTTAGTATAAAGGTGAGATAGTAATTTGCCTGGCAAAGCAATTCCTTCAAACCTACACAGCTAAACAAGCTGGTTCACGAGAGAGCCAAATCTAACAAGTATTTGGCTTTTCTGGGGTTTTCCCTAATGTCCCTGTTTTTCTGTCTTTTAGATGAGGTCTTCCCAAATTTCTAATTTCTGTATGCTTAGGTACAGAAAGACTTTACCTATCCACACAGTCATAAATGAATGTGTTTAATGCCTTGACATAGCAGGGAGAAATTTCAGAAATAAGGCTGGCAGTACAGACGGTGTTAGAGTAATTTTGCTCTCTAGTTTTTACCTTCATCCGATAAAGCCACTTAGAAGTAGGATTTATCTAAGAGAATAAGTCTACTCATCTTTCTTACTCGTAGCTGAATTTTAAAGCTGATGAAAAGCTTTGAAATTGCAAATAAAGCTGACCAGACCTAATAGAGAGAGAAAAAAGAAAGGAGGAGTGCTGCTCTTGCCCTGGTACAGCCCTTTCTATCCAAGCAGATTTGTGGTGTCTGGGATTTCTGCGTTTTTCTACAGTAGCCTTGAAGGTGAAAGGCAGCTCAGGAGAGGATGGCTCATAGTGCCAGCCGGGGGGAGGTAGCAGGGCCTCTGTTTGCTGCTGGTCCAGGGGAGGTAAGGCAGGTGTCACTCAGGAACATTTTGCAAGTGAGTTATACTGCCAGTGTGGTCCTTGTGTGAGTGCCATTTGTAAGGGCATTTACAGCATAGATTTTTGATGCCTTCCTCCTGTCTCTGTCATAACCGGTCTGTGTGGTTAATGTTCATTATTCACATTAAAGCCTTTTTATTTTACTGTAAGAGTGACCATGCAGGAAGTGTTATGCCAATCTGAAAAAAATCCCTTTTTAAGTAAGCTCTCAGTTCCTGACTTAAACCCATTCAGTTTTGTGTATTGCATTAACTCAGAAACACAGAGCAAGTAACTAAACCCACAGTGATGGTTGGGTGTATGAGCCTGACCTGATGTCTGTTTCATCCTAAACTTGAATATTCCAGGGTTTTTTTCCTAGAGTTGCTCATTAGCCAGATCTTCAACATGGCTGCTTTTCAGACCAAAATGAGAAAGTAAGCAAGTTCAGATTTAATGTTCAGATGTAATGTAATTTTTACTCTGTTTTCCTGGACCCAGTAATTCATTTAAAGCATCTTCTAGCATCCATCCTCTCCAGGCCCATGGTTCACCTAAAGGTCATAAATGGGCGTACAAAGGCTGCAGCGTCTGTGTGCCCATGGGTGACATGTTCAAAACCTGCATTTTGGGGTTATTAGATTCATGTGAACTCAAAGACAGAGTAGTGGTCATCTTATGTCCCGGGTTAGGACAGTGTTCCCCTGTGCCATGCTGTGGGATGAGGGAAGCTGCTGCTTTGCAAAAAATTTGAGTGTTCAGTGGTTTTAAAAGTTCCTGCAAAGCCTTTGGTAGCTCTTGTGAATGTGTTTACCTTATTTCTGTGCAGGTATGTGGGCTGCCAAGTGCCTCTTGCTAATTTATATTTCCATGGAAAGTACTGTTCATTATAATTTCTTGACTTTCTGCAGGGGCTGAGCTTATAATTTTTTCCCTTAATTGTTTTAGCTTGACGATATGATGATACGTGTTACCTTTTTGTCTTGGTTTTCTTTCTTCTTTCTGGCTTGCTTTTGCTTGCAATAAGAATTAATCTCATGGGGTTTAATTTTCAGAAAATACTTCTTTTTAATTTTATTCCTCTAGATCCCTGGCCTCTCTAATTGACTAATGGGCACAGGGAGTCGTTTGTATTGGGTGACAAGTGTGCTGGGTCTCCACAGCACATGGATTATTCTGTTTGCATTCCTGGCACGTTCCAGGGGAGCGTTTGGAGCAGAAGGCTGCAATCATCTGCAAGGTGATTGCAATCCCCCCTTGAAGTGGGGATTCTTGCTGCATTCTAGGGGGTAAAATCAAGCCCTAAATTCACATAAGACTCTGTCCCATTCATCTGCTAATCCTTATCTTTAATTATTTCCAGCAGTTTATTTTCTGGTTTTGGCTTTCATGCTCCCCCACCCCTTAAAAGGTTCAAGCTTTTCATGTGCCGCACTGTTTGACTGGTTCATTTGTTCTGTGCTGTGGAAACCTGTTGCTATTGTTACTTGTTCTAGAAGATAATTTCCATCAGAAACCCAGAATGGGTGCAAAACATTGCTTTGCTTTTTAAGACAAATCTTGTGTTTAAGCTTCCTGTGCTCATTACTTCTGCATCCATTTCTCCTGGGTCCTGTTCCTATTTTGGTGCCTGCAGGTCCTTAAACCCCACTCAGGAGCAGAGTATCTAAGTGCCTTTCTGCACTGATGGCTGAGAATGGGTTTTCTGATCAAGTAGGTGTAAGCCATTACCATCCAGCTCTTGGGAGAAGTGCAAGCCAGCCTGATGGTTTGAGAAGTGATTTTTTTCCCTAGGATTTTTTTTTTTTGTTTCTAATTTCAGATTGGTCTTGAGAGAGTGATACAGGAAGGTGTGGGATCATTATAGAATATGAGGAGCCTTACAAATGTAACATACTGTTAGCAGCAGTTATGGCAGCTGCTGGCCCAGGATGGGAGGAAGAAGTGAGGATGATGGGGAGGCAGGCAATGCCTGCAGTCTGAGAAGAGGAGAGTTTTACTAGAATCAATCTGGTTTTGTTTGGTCAGCAAAGTACACAAACTGCTGTATTGTAAATGGACCACACAGTCTTTGTTGGAGGGTGGAATCGATGACTACAAGGAGCATAAGTCAAAATCCCATATTGTCCCCAGCAATGGCTAACGAATTCCCTTTTTTAATTTCAAAACCTTGTAGGAGCACATCTAACTACTACTGACTGTTAATGAGTTCCTCTTTCAGATTAGGTTTGCAAGTGCAAATGTGTTTCATACTTTTAGGAGGCTTGAGGAAATTTTTGCTGCTAACACTTCTTTTGCTGCTTTTTTGGGGTTACAAGCTCAATTAGTTGTTTGGCAGGATTTCAACTCCATGCTTTCTCAGGATGTTCATCAGTCTGTTGTCTGGGGAGTGTGTTCTATGGAAGGTAGCCAGAGGGTGTTGCAGAGGCTGTGCATTGGGCTGGGAAACCCTGTTTGACAATTCACTTCTGACAGCTGGACTGAAATTGCAGTTGAATTTCCCGAGTTTCAACTGGAGTTCTCTGTGATGGTTTTCACTATATCAAAAGAATGAAAGCACCTGAACAATAGAGACAAAAATGAGAGAATGTGCTGGTAACAAGATGACAGCTCTGACTGGTACCTTCCAAAGCCTTTCCAGTGTTGGGAGGCTTGCTTTACAGTCAGTCTTGCTTCTGCTTTGCCGTATTCCCTTGCTCTTGGAGCCTGCTCTTTCTCCTTACCTGCTCAATTTTGTCTCTTTCAGCTGTTGGGACAGTGACAGTGTTTGTACAGTCATGGATACAAGAGCCTTCACTGCATTGGAGCCTACAGGCACAACTGTGATTTAAGGGACTGCTGAAGCATAATTTACATGGATTGTTGAGCCCTGTTTCAGATGGCGAGATGTGCAGATAAAAGAGATAATCTGTTTAGAAATTGTGAGGTCTGTGGTTTGCATGTGGTTACATAATATGCTGATAGAGGAATGAGATCGTTTTTGTGCAGGCACATTTACTGACCTGGTTACTTGAATTGGTTCTGGCAGTGTTTTTATTAATTACTTTTCTTGTGCCTGGATACCATGTAGGTGTGGGTAATAAGGAAAGCTGGGTGCACTCTGCATTGCTAAGTGTTAGGGGATGTCAGGGCAGTGGCATGGAACTGGTGTGGCCACATAGCACGTGTACACCCTGCTGTTACATTGGCAACTGGAGACATGAAGCGTTTGCGATGGCATTTTTGTCATTGCTGAAGAGGGGATTTGACAGTCATTCCAGATCCTTCCTCCCCAAATGTGGTTGTGGGGCTGCTTTCCCGTCTTCATGAGAGGCCAATGGGCAGTGTTACATAATAAGGGAAATTATTAGAAAGCTGCAAGAGATGTTATTTGTGCTCATGAAAGAGAGTGGTGCTGAGGATGTTTGGTTCCCGTCTTCCTTTGGGACCTGACTGAGCAATATTTGAATTTTCCCCGAGAAGGGGGTTTTGCACTCCCACCTCCGTGCACCATTTTTTGCTTGGGATCCATCCAGCTTGGACTTGTTTTAGATTTAGAAACTATGTGGACTTAATTGCAGCAAAACTCCTGGGTCTTATTTTCTGTTCCTTCTATCTAGCTTTGTCTTCTCCAAATTACCTTGACACATTGCTGCAAAAACCTTTTTCTGTGTTGCTCCTCCTGCCACTGCGGCCTGCCATCAGTATCTCTCACTGCTTCTCCATCCTTATGGCCATGAGTGTCCGGCCCTGTGGGCAGTCCTGGACAGGCAGAGCATCTTGTGCCACTCCTCAGGAACGGCTGTGACACGACCCCTTCAGGAGCTGCCTGCACTGGTGGTGAGCCAGAGGAGGCCCCATCTCCTTCCTGAGTCCCTCGCCGCCCTCCTGCCCTGGTAGCAGCTGGCTGCCTGTGCAAAGGGATTATTCATGCATGCTGACGCTGACAAGGGACCCCCGAGGTTTACAGGGAGTGCTGCAGTTGGGCTCCTGCCAGCTCCATCCTAACCCCCAATGACAGAAATGTGTCCCGGGGGAGGAGATGGGGATGTGAATGGAAAGGGGTGGGGTGTGCACGTGATCTTTGCCATGCACATTGCCTTAGTTGTTATTTAAACTTCTTGCTTAGGTCACCTGGGATGGTTCATTTCATTCTTCTTGTTACCAAGCTGTCATATGTCTTCACTTTTCCAGCAAAGGCACGTTTTGGAGCCCTGGTTTGGTTTTGTGGAAGGGGAAGAGTAGAGAAAATGCCTGTGGGAGTGGAAGGAAGCTAAGGTTTGACCTTATTACCACATAGACAGCTGCTGGTTAGGTCCTTGTGGTATTGAAAGTAGGTTGATGTTTTGGATGATTTTCCAGGGAGATAATGCTGGATTATTGTAGGACTGCCTACAAGGGTCCCTTTGGCAGTAGCACAGCAAGGACCTGCTGAGGTTCAAATTGCTCTGGACAGAAATGGCAAGAGGCAGCCAAGGATGGCTGCTGGGGACACATGACTGACCTCATCCTCAAGCCTGTATTTCCTGAGCCTGGTGCCTTGTCTGGAGTGGGTTGGCCTGGGTTGGTAGAGTGCTGATTTTGGGGGTAGTTTCTGGATTCTTAGGTTGTGGTTTGTTGGTTTTGGGGTTTTTTTTTTCCTTTTGTTTCCTGTTTTGGTTTTTTTTTTTTTTTTTTTTTTTTTTACTTTTAGTCATTATAACAAACTCTTACACTGCCTCTTCAAGTGATATAATTAAATTGCAAGAACTGTAGTCCTAATTACCCTCTCCCATGTGAGAGTTGAGGAGCTCATCTTCAGAGAGAGGCTGTTGGCTGAGATTCAAAAGAAACAAGTCTCAGAGCAGTCTGCATCTGTGTTGATATTTACTCTTATTAAGAATAATGGTCATTACCAAGTGATATCAGAGCAGGTTGCTCTTTGCAGGTTATTTTTGTCTGTCTGTAAGTGAAGGCAGAAGGAAAAGCAGACGGGTCCATCTCTGCCATTTCTGTATGTCTCCTGCTTTTACTAAATAACTGTTAGCATAGCATCTGAGCTGGTAGGTCTGGCATGTGCAAAAACCTGCATTGATGCATGAAAAAATTACTGATACATATTTAGACAATTCCTATTCTTGGAATTTGCTCCTCTTCTACCCCGTGCATCAGTGCAGATAGCTTACATAAACAGGCCTAACTCAATGCAGTGGTGCAGGGAATCTGCCCACTAAATGGCAGGAGACATGCTGGAGCAAACTGCTGCTTTCTTTCCTGTGATAATGTCTGTGCATTCAGGCAGCTGTGTGAATCTCTGCAAATGGAGAAATCCTGGAAGCAGGGCACACTTAGATCCAGTGAAAGAGCTATTCTTATCTTCTTTTTTTTATTTTTAATAGAAACCCATGCAAACAGAAAAAGAATTGCTAGGAGTTGAAGTGGTAGGAGTTGCTAGCTGGGTGTAGCTCAGTAATAATGCTTTGTAGCTTTTTTCCCACTATGAACCTGGCAGAATGTTAGTATCCATTGAGATCTCTGTGCATAAGAGAAAACTACACTTTCTTCACATGGTGAGAAGTTGCACCAAATAGGTATTAGAACAGGCACAGGATTCTCTTGATTTCCAGTTTAGTCCTCTGCTTATGCCAGAACAATTGTCTGCCCATCTTGGGGTTTCACAGGCCCTGTTGCTGAGGTTTCAGCATTAGACTTGTTCACATCAAGCACCTACCATTTGTCTTGGTGAAGCTGAGATAGCCACAGATACACCTGCACATTTGGGAGTGTGTAGAAAAGCTTTCATGAATGTTGACTGTCATGTGGGCTGACTGTAGTTAACTGCCTGGCACTCAGCTGCAGCAGGGCCACAAGACCTTCTCTGTGCCTCTGAATCTGTCTGGGGTAAGGCAAAATGATGATCTGAAACTGCTGTCTTCTCTGGAGATTCCTTGACCTTCGAGTCATTTAGGTTTAGCCCGTGGGACCATTGGAGAACTGCAGGGGAGAGATAACACAATATTTCTGACCCTGGGTTAGACGTTGCTGTAGGCTTCTTGTATGAACTCCATGTGGCAAACAGAGTTTTTTGGCATAACTACAAATCCAGGGAATTTGTTCCATAGTCTGGTTTTGTTACAAGGAGACATGTCCACGTTATTCAGTTCTCAAGCTCCGATCTCCAGCCTCCCAGAGAAGCAAAGAGAGTATTTATGGGTTACAGTGATGTGAAAATGCATAACTCAGATGAATTCAGTTAGACTCTTCAGATAAATACACTTCTGTTCAATTAGGATTACAAGTGCTCTTTCCTGCTCTTTCCTATTCTGATTTTTCTGCATGTGTCCGTGGCACATCCTTCCTTATTTCCACGTACCATAAGTATTTGGGAAGTTTCCACTAAGGTTCGTTCTCACTTGCAGCTCAGTGTGAACTTGGTGTTTGTTGTTCTTCACATTTGTAGAAAGGCAGCTGGAGAACATTGGGAGAATTAGCACCAGCGCTGGCAGCAGCACTTAATTTGGTGGGGCTCTTGCAAGCCTTGCATCTTGTTGTCTCTAATCAGTTTAAACTTGATGGGCTTTCAGTGTTTTCATTTTCTAAATTGATTTGTCTGCGTAAAAGGTACAAGTTGTCCTCTGCTGGGAACAAGTTTCTGAGCTGTTTAATCTTGCTGTTTGTCAATGCAGAGAACAGCCTTGTCAATGTGAATCACCCTCTTTCCTGCTTTACTCATCTCCCCAGATCTTTGACCAACTTCTCTTTCACTTCAGCTTGAGGTCTCCTTATGGCTTCACTCCTGCACTGTTTAGGAGAGCAGTTAGGCTGTGAAGACCCTTTACCTGCCCACTGAAACAAATGTATTTGCAGTTCTCTCCCATGACCCTTCTCTCTTCTTCAAGTCAGCCTAATCTGGTGCTGAAGCAATTCAATTTCATTCAATTTGGAGACCGCCTCCAGCAGGTCTGGCTGCTGCTACCTCCCTCCTTCTTTAAGAGCTGTTTTTACCTCTACTTTCCAGGTGTGGCTCCAGGACACATCTTTCATACCTAGAATGAATGGGGTTGCTGGGCTTGGGGCTCCAGAATGTCAACTGGTTTTTGTTTTCTGCAGGACCTTTTTTTTAGACTAAAGGCTTGTGATTTGGACTTGGACATACCACGAACATGGGGTTTTTTTTCTTTTTACTATTTTCTGCCAAATGTAAAAGCTGACCTGCTCTTTCCTTTTGAATCTTTTCACAAACAGTGAAAAGCTCTTTGACCACCACCCTAACAGTAGCATGGTCTTACTGAAATTTGACTTCCTAAATTTTATGTTAATCTCAGGGGCAGAAGCTGCTGAGGTCCTTGGACATGCTGGAATGAGCTGCTTCTCTACTGGTTAGGGCTTGGCTTTGGAACGTAAATTTAACGCAGTTCACTGTGTCCTGACCAAGCAAACAGAGAAATTAAATTGACTAATGGAGCTTTTCATAATACTTGTCCCACAAACTTAGCTAAACAGCTTCCAAATTACTGTTAGTTTGAATAAATTGTTGATGAGGAAGCACAGCAGTGAGTTTTCAGAACTGAATGCATTTAATTTTCTTTTTTGGTAACCTTTCTTCAAATATGTGTTTTTTGCAGTGATACTGAAAGCCGAAAATTATGCAAGAAGATGAAGGTAGATCCTAATTCAAAGGAGAAGGGAGTGGATTTACTCCATTATAAGTGAGTGCTGGGCTGGGATTTGTAGTTCATAATTGTTGATGCCCCCATTACTTCTTTCAGCCCTGTGCTGCTGCGGCATTAAGATGACTTATTTTTTATCCTGTGAAATTAATTGCTATTTCTTCGGTGTGCAAGCATGTGTTGTGACAGAAGTTGAGTTAAATTTATTCTGCTGTTGAACAGAGAACACTAAAAGCATGAGCGGGGCCAGGGAGAGATGTCCAATGGACTAAAACTGCCCAGTGCATGGGGCTGATGCCTGAGATTTGAGTTCTCTTGCTTTCTGTCACTTGCCTGCTGGCATGTGCCTTGGACAAGTTGCTTCAGCTCTCTTGCCTTTCTGACTTGAGGTAGTCCTTCATAATGTGAGTGGAGCAAGGCAAGTGTCGTGAGACAGCAAGAGATTTTTCTTCCTGAAGATAATAGGAGTGGGAGTACTGTTATGTACACCAAGCAGCTGCATCTCCATCTCCAAAGATTATGCTGTAGTAAATAATCTTGTTAAAGTGTCAGGGATGAAATTGTTTACTGGGAAACTGTTTTCTTTACACTGCTTTGCAACCTCCCTTTTTCCTTCTCTCGTTCCTGCCCCACCCACCCCCACCCCCCTTAAATTACTGTACTGTAAATTCTACTTAGTTCTGCGGCTTCAGCAGGATAATGTTGTTCTGGTTAGCAAGAAGTCAGGAAGAGCAGCTGTATGAATTCCTGTAATGTTACTGTGAGTTAACTCTATTCCCCACTCCTCGTTTAACAGGGACGGTGCATTTCATACTGCATATAACAGAGCCGTCACATTGAAGGTAAATTCAACTATTCCATTATTATTCTTTTGGTTTTGCTAGATGTGGGTGAGACTTTTGTGGATTATCAACTGGTTTTGATATTTTGTCATGCTGAAGGCATGAAAGGAAAGGGATTAATCTTCATAAACAGCTGTCAGAATGGCCTCAAGGTTTTTGTGTGCATACATGTCTGTCAAACACAGATTCAGGAAAATTGTTTATTATTTAAAAGATTGACCCCATGTTGAACTGGAAGGTAAATTGTAAGTTAACTTATACACCAGTAACTAATAAGGATTTTCTTGTTTTCATTACAAGGTGCTCTTTGTGGTAGCATAACTAAAAGTATTAGCTGATACTGCATTTTGATAAGGAGTTCTCTGAGGTTCTTAGATTGTGTGTTTATAAACTTTAAAGAGAGCTGAGTGGCCTTATCTTTTATCAGATTGTGGAACCACAGCTCCTATGAAAGGGCTTTGAGTGCATCAGGTATAAAATGACCTTTCTTCTTTTCTGGCAAATCTTGACACAAAGCAACAGAAGGCAACGTTCTGTGAGCAAGGGAAGAGAGAAGGCATGAGGCATGACACAAATGTGTAGATCCAGATGATTGTGGAAATGGTGGACTGAAAGTACAGTGAGCAGGCCAGAAGTGTGCAGCTTTCCTTCACAAAGCCCTGGTGAAGCGCTGGGAGTATCCTGACCTGAGGAGCCCTGCAATGACTTGGTTTCCAGAAAGCGCTTCTGTCCACCTCTGCTGCCCAGCTCCTGTTTCTCTTCCTCCTCCTGAAGCAAACCCAAGCTCTGCACAGTCATTGGTCTTCTGAAGGCTTGATGACCCCAGGTTGACATAATTCCATGTACATCACCTTTCTGACTTGTTCAGGGCATTGCCCTGGGATGGAGGAAAGCCTGTGTGAGATGCTGTGTGAACCTGAGTCTGCCAGAGTGGCTGTTCCTACATGCACTTGCTCTGGACCTTGCTTTTACAGCCAGAGTTGGAGAGCATCTGATGAGGGACTGTCTTGGAAGTGTGCCCTGACTTGAATTCATTCAGTCTTCACTTGAGGCTGTGATGCAGATTTGTCTGAGATGGGGAGGGTAGGGCGATGTATCTTCCCATCTCCTGCAGCAGCAATCTTGCCTAGCATTAGGAAGGACAATGTTAAATACCTAGTCCAGTCAGCAGCTGCCTAAACCAGCTTCTGTACTTAGTGAGGAATTGCAGCTGGTGACTGTTGTTTTCCTTCCTGCTGAGTGATGGGTAAAGGGAGACTTGCTAGTTGCCTAAATTTAGGTGATTTGAACAACACATTATGCATCTCTCCTGCCCTCCATAAAGTGCTGCAACCAGGAATTAGTGCTGTGACTCTTCCTTACAGATCAGATCAAGTGGAAAGCACCTGCAGTGCTCCAGGGAGCATTGGGCTGAGAGGCAATCATAGCACTACAGGAACCAGATCATTTATTCCTTCAGCTGTTTTGTGATGAGCATTTCACCCTACCTTTTTCCTCTGCCTGCTAGGAAGAAGAAAGCAGCATCCCATGGACAGGGATGTGGGATTCCATTGTGGGTGGAAGAGGAATTTTGAAGCTCCCTCACTCTAGAGACTGGAGTCTTTCTCAATTAAATTGCCCCTGTGAAACCAGCCACTAATGCTTTACAGGTTGCGCAGTGAATCAGATCTGGGCAATCACCAAATAATTCAGCTGTTTGCTTGTTCTGCTGCTCGCAGCTGCCTGGATATTTTCTGTATTTCTCCCTCTCTTCCACTTCTCCCTGTTTCCTTCTGTTGAGCCAGTGACCTTTGTTTCTCTCTTAGCTGTGTTTGTCAGGGGTCTCCCAGTACATACAAACAGAGAGCAGCAAGCAACACAATTACATAGGGTATCATACTCATTTTATGGACAGGTGGACACACTGAAGAACAGGGAGATTAAAGGATTTGTTTCACATCATTCAGCAAACTTGTGGTAATAAAACTCGGATCTTCTTTCCAGACATCCAGTAGACATATTAATATATGTATGACATTTTGGAGAATGATGGACACAGCTCTGAAGAACTGTAAAAGGATTCTTCTGGAGTAATCAGCAATTTCATAGATGTGGCTGATTGAGCTGATAGTGTACTCAGGTTTTTAGAAAAGCTTTTTCATTTCTTGAAGTAACTAAATCCTTATGTAATTAGCAGAGATACCCTTGTGGTTTCACTGTTAGAAAAATGAGGAATAAAGGATAGCTCAGTGTTCACAGTAGGGGGAAGTTACTTGGCACTCGGAACCTCCTGCTGCTGAGACCTGTGTTAAGATATGAGCAGTTTGGGGTATCTAGGAAAGGGAGATGGAAGGCAAGAGAACAAAATTCAGTGATGCAAAATTATTAGGAATAGTTTAAAAATATATTTCCAATTCTTTGCAGAAGGACTTAGGTTCTCACAATACTAAAAAGGATGGCTGGAGGAAGTTCCAATAGATAATTTCTGTAAGTAGCTTAAAAAAGGGAATGATTACTTCTTTTTTTCTCTAAATTTGAGGGCAAACAGTGGCATTTTGGGATGTCTGATTTGAAACAACTGCAATGTTAAAAAAATTTGGAACTAGTAGCTACATGGTGTGAAAGCCAACAATTTAGGAGCCTGAAAAATAGGTTTAGATAGTCGTAAGAGATAGATCCATTGATAGTTAAAAAGCACAGAGGGCCATGTACAACAGCTGGTGCAGTGTCTGTAAACTTAATTTCTTTTTGGCAGAAATTGAGAGCATGTGCCAGTGTAAGCTATATAAGAACTATAAGTACTAGTCTGTCTTCTCCCCAAGTAGCTGTAGTCATCTGCTGTTGAAGACCTAAGCTCAGATCAGTCTTTGATCTTACCTGGAATGTCTGTTCACATGTTGCTTCAGCCACATGATGTCTAATTCTCAAGAGAGCCACAATGCCAGTATCCAGGCTGTGTTTATTACATGTTGAAGCCTTTTCTGGAATATAAAGTACAAGAGAGAGTTTTACCCTTCTTCTAAAATGGAGAAAACTCACTTAAGTACAAATCTGCTTAGTACTAGCAAAAGGAATAGACTTAACTCAATAAATTGTTCCTGCTCTAAACCCTGAATCCTTTTCAAGTTGGCTGTTGTAAGGAGTGTATGTGTGAAACTGAGGCAGGGCTTGTTATTAGCATCCTTACTGCATGATACTTCAAAGGAGTGAACAGCAGAAGAATGTGTTTGTTTATATTTTCTTTCAGGTTAAAACCTAGGTCCATGTATGTGATTATGGATCAGCTCTCCTGTTAAAACTTGCTTGTTTTTAGCAGCATGTGCTGGATGAAGCATGTCCTGTACTCTGCTGAATTGAGGTTTAAGGTTCAAAGCTGGCACAGCTGGTTACAGCCCATGGTGCATCTGCCCATGGTGAGGGGTCAAAACAGGTCCTGACCATGCCACGGCAGGACTGGAGCGGAGCTGGTTCTGCAACACCAGGGTTGCTGTGCCCTGGACCTTGCTGTGGCCTCTAACACAGCAGCCTGGGGACCACTGCTTTTCTGTGATTAGAGAATGCTGTGGTTTGTTTGGGTATTGTTGTTCCCCATTTAAAGTAAGAGAGGAAGTTCTCTTCACTGCATGACAAATTGAGGGCAAGGCAGCATACTGCCTGATCCTGCCAGAAGACATTACACATCTAATTTTTTTCTGTCTTGGCTGTGAGGGAGAGAGGTTGGATGAATTAAATCTCTTTAATCCCCCATCCTCTAACCACATCTGTTTCTACATGGCTGAATGTGGCATGCAGGAATTCTCAAATAGCAGAGTCAATTACACTCATTAGTCATTCAAAATGTTGACCCCTCTCTCCTCCTCTCCAGTGCATAGTTGAGGTCTGTGCATGCTGAGGGTTCGCAGAACTTGATGCTGATGTCCTAAAGGTAGAGCATCTCTGCTGTTTTGTCCTCATCTTTCTTTTCTCCATGTATTATTATTCTTAGGATGTCATGTGGGATGTTAATGCCTCTAAGTCTACAGCTTTTTATATCGTAACTCCATTGTAAATTACTTCATTTTATACATTTTTTCCTAACTAGCTCCTTTCCCTGATAATGCCACTGTAAAACAAATTTCTTCTGGAAGTGTTTGTCATCTTCACCCATTAGATTTTTTTTGCTGTGTACATTAAGTGTTTTGCTTGCTGTCTGGTGACTGATACATGCTGCCTCTTGTGATAAGACAAATCTTTTCAGTATTAGCTCTGCAAGCAGACAGAAACGTAAATGCAATAAATGGGTCCTGCTATAAGCTCTACGTCCTCCTGATCCTTGCAGTACCAACTGAGAGGCAGGAAAATGAGCTAAACTCCCCTTTCTGTTGATAAGCTGTTGGGATGTTGTACCACAGCAGCCCCACCAAAGGCAGACGGGCAGCAAAAATGTCTCTGAGACCATTCCAGTGATGGGACGTGTCGCCAGGTGTGCTGCCAGCCTGCTCCTGAGAAAGTGGAGTACACACCCAGGCTTTTGGATAAGTAGTCTCAGTGTGTTAGTATAGCTCAGTGCTGTGGCATCTTCATACATTCATACGCACTGGAGGAAGCTCTTCAGAGACCTCACTATGTTACTGGTGTGGCAGAGATCCTGCATGGGAATGAATGCAAACCTACAAGCAATGCCATAGAGAAAGAATGGCGTTATTCTGGGTGGTGAATAAACATGGAATTCCAGGTATTATGTTTCCCAGAGCACAAACATCTGAGGATAAAAGTGATCAAGCCTGTGTTAGCATGTACAGCTGGAAACAGGTAGTAGTGTGACTGCCAGAATCCATGGAAAGTATCTCATTGATTTAGGGTGCTGGAGTTTCCTTCAGGCTCAGGTTGAAATCAGAGATATCAGAGTATATTTCCTTATAGTAAAGAGAGTATATCTGTGGTCTGCTGGAAGGGATTTTTGGTTGCATGTCAGTCAGGTAAAGCAGCTACAAAGTGTGTGTGCAGGTGTACTGGGTTTGTTGCATGTGGGAGCTGCAGAATCCTAGGGTTTTGGATTTCCCACTTCTCCTGTCACATTTGCTTCTTATTCTCATACTTGAAATTGCATGCAATGGATTTTTTAGGTAGGTGGGTCACACAGGGAACTGTCGGTGGATTATTCTTCCTTTGACCAAATGAGCAGTTTGATCTGTAAGTGTGTTCATTTGCTTTTGCTCACAGCAAGTATCATCGTGCCCTCCAGCTAGTCCTGTTACTCAGATACAGTGAAGGGCACGGGAGCCTGACCTCCACATAAAGAGAACTCTTTTCTGCTAACCCAGGGACTCGCTGGGGAAGGTGTAGTACCATTGAAAGAGCTCTCTGAAGGATCCTTGAAGATATTCTCTCTGTGCTGGTCCCCTTCCACTCCTGTTTTCCCCAGTCTTACAGTGGGAGTGGGAACCGATAAACTGGAATACCAGTTATGATGAAGGTACACACCCACATATCACTTGGTTCTGCGACAAGAGATTTGTGCTAATCTGCATTAGAGCAGATGAATATATGAGCAGAAAAGCAAAGGCACTAATTGGATGGGGTTTATATCACAGCATGGATTTGAGATTGGATGTCTCATGATTTCCATTTGTGTTTCTTTAAAAGCTTTTTTCCCCTGTTTATTACAGTCCATGGTGGCCTTTCTCAAGGATCCAGAAGGTGCCCCACTGTGGGAGGAAGATCCTGAAGCCAAAGATATTGTACATGTCGACAGTGAAAAGGTACATTAGCTGGATAGGTGTTCTGTTGTATTATAAATACATTGGATGAAGGGAGTGTGTGTGTTTGTATCTCAGTGAAACACCATTATTTTGTTTCTTTGGAAGGGAAGTTTAAAGCATCCAGCCTGTTTGAAGTGATTTGACAAATTTTGTGGGTTGTGATAACTGTAGAGTCCTGTGCTTCCCTCCCTGCTCTGCCCTGCATGTGGTCATGACCTCAGTCTGCCAGCTACAGAGCAAGTGTCAGAGCTTGTGGATGGTTTGGGGGCACAGCCCTCTTTGTCTCAGGGAAGTGGAGCAGCTTGCAAGGTGCAGTCACTGCAGAATGCAAGTAGGAAGTAAAATGCTGCTCTTCAAACTGCAGGTTGTCATTAAACCTTGGGTTCCCTCATGTGCCTGAGGTTAGGAAGTGTGAAGCAGGAAGAAACAGGATCCAGATCTTGAGGGATTTAACTTGGTACAGTAACTGTCCTCTCAGTCTTAAGTGGGAAAGCAGCAAATGTGATCAAACTACCTTGAAAAGCCGGTGCCACCAGTTACTCATTATGTTCTTTCTAATATGATCAGCTTGGTCTTTTATATTAGTTTTCTAGTCTATAGATTTTTTAAACTTTAATTGATTGGACTCTAGCTGGTATTTTGTAAAGGGCTTTTTCAATTTTCTGGCTTTCATTTTTAATATTAGAAATGGTTATTCTGACATTCAGTTTTTGTAGGAAGATTAATTTTTAATGTTCACCCTCTGTACTCTATTACAAGGCTTCCAAGGGTTGCATTCAATTTGAAAACTTCATCTACTTTTTCTATCATGCTGGTACTGAAAAATCCTTTTTGCATGGCATCTCATAGGTTTGGCAAGGTTTCATAGTGTGAAAACTGAACTTGTTTTGTTATTATTGAGTCTGACTTTTTGAATTGCAATATGGATTTTGGATGTGTCAGCGAAGAAAGAGTTTCCAGGTAGAGATTCTGTAGTGAGAATGAACTAAATCATGGAACTTCCACATATTAACAGCGAAGATACTGGTCTAGGATATTCGGCAGATAGATGAATGTATAATATATTTTGTCATCCTCTTTCAGGTGACAATTGAATAAGGAAAAAAAAAACGAGTCCTGTCTATTAGGAAAGATGAGCCCTTTTCCCTCAGATCGATAAGCCTGTGTTCTATGAATACATATATTAATTTTTTAAAGTTGTAGTACAAATAATAAGAGGTGTCATTGAGTATAAGTGTGTTTTTTATTTTCTCTGGTTTATTTACTAGGAATTGAGAAGGCTTCTGAAGAAGGAAGACAAGCCCCTACTGATGATGTTCTATGCCCCATGTAAGTAGCCCAGCATGTCCTGTCACCTTTTTCCCCCTTCTCCACTGAGAGATGTCCAAGTCTGACTAGAAGCTTCACCTGTGCTTCACTAATAATACCATCTTGTGCCACCTTTATCATTCTGCTCCTTGTGTTGTTCTGCCTGTTTGTCCTCAGATTTTCCCTGGCTGTCCGTCACTTGTATCCCAGTCTTGTCTCTTTCTCTTGTGATGATGACTCTTGCTTAATGTTCTTTTAAGCAGCTGCTTTCTGTAATTTTGTTACCTGTTGTCTTTTCTAGATTTGTGCTGCACAGAGCAGAAACACTGTGTGCTGCAGGCAGAGGGAACAGTGCAGTTGTCGGGAGCAGGACTGTTGTTCCTGCTCCATCCCAGAGACACCCTGCACTCAAATGCAAGTGGGGTTTCAGGAAAGAGGAGAGCACATTGGAGTCTCTCCGTTTCTCTTGTGACCTTGAGCTTGTATTGCTGCTATCTTGTCATTGCATTGGCTTCTTCCTTAATGTTGCAGATTTACAGCTGCCTTTTTGTGTTTCCTGGTGACTGCTGTGTGAGAGGCTTTCCAGCTCTTCTAAGCAAGGCTGTGTTGCACTTGAGTTGTTGCTCAGTTCCAGAAGCAGGGAAGCCATGAGAAGGGAATAAATGTGTGACCTAAACTAGGAAAGCCTCTCAGCAGTGCCCTGATAGGGAAGTTGATGTTAGGTACCACAGCAATTTGCTGGCTGATTCTCTTTAAAACTCTTGTATCCCATGGCAGCATTATCTGGTGTTCCTCAGTGTATTTTCTCTTGTAATTACTGCCTAAAACACCAGCCTACCTTTTTATTCTCACCTGAGCACTGCCAAGATGGCCAAAATTGCCTAAGACTTAATTTGAGGCATCAAAAAGAGGATGATTTTTCTTTTAATTAAATCACTTGTGGCTCTGTGCCTTCAGACTCCGCAGTGGCGTGGTGCTGTGTGGCCTGGCGTGGTGTGTGGCTGTTCCCAGTAGCTGCTGCCTTGGATCAGCGGGAGACGATAGGGCTGCTCTGCTTAAATCATCCCCTCAGGGAGAGTTAGCCTGTGCAGTGCTTTCACAGTTTACCTGTATCAGGAATAATTGTTTTCCACAACTGAGGCTCTTTCTGAAATGTGCCTTATCTAACCCTTCGTTCTCTTTGAACCATTCCCCCAGAAACCCTCCTCCTTCCAGTTTCTCTTCTTTGAAGTGGCAAAACACCTGCTAGTTTTCGGTGCTGTAATACTTGTGCTGCTTTCTAAACTGCTGTGAAGGAAGTCTACTTGTGAGGTTTTGTTCTTCCTCTGATTTCTCAGTTTGTAACTCTCTCATCTTTTATTTAACACGCAAGACCTTCTGAATTGGTTGTTGTCCAGATTTCCTTTTCTTGCTCTTTTTACTGGAGACAGAATACATCCGGCAGTTGCAATAAAATATGGGCTTTGAGTAGCTGAAATTATTGGTTACATACAGGTTTTACCTTTCATGACTGGGAGCAGCAAATCAAGACTGGTCACTAAAAGAAATTCTGCTTTTTGTTACTCGTAGGGGAGGTCTTTGGCACGAGAGGACATCAGAGGCTTTGTCTGGGAGGCTGTAGGGAAGACAGCTGCCTTATTTCTTTAGATTGCCTTATGGCTTTAGATTCATTGTGGCAGATTGATAGGAAATGGGCTCTTTCATTACGTACCAGTGCAGAGGGAGATGAAAGCAACCACAGACTTAGATGTAGTTACTTTAATATTTCAGGAATGCTCGGTCTGGGTAAAACAACTCAAAGCAAAGGCTTACTTTCCTCAGAAGATATTACCTGCCATTTGCAGACCTTTCACTGTACTTTCGGGCCTATATTAGGAAGTCAGACAGCACTAAAGATGAAATACTAGGTATACTTGAAGGCATTCAGATTTATTTGTAGTTAACTCTGTCAAAGAAGACTCTTGCAGGAGACTGGATTTGGCAGCAAGAAGGAGCTGTTTATAAACGTGGTTGAAAACAAGGCTTTAAAAATGAAGGTGTTAACTAGTGCAAAGACTAATCTGTATTTAATTAAGCTCCCCCTTTTGGGACAAAATACAAGAAGAAAGAACAGAAGAAAATTAGTTTTTTGAGATTCCCCTTTTATGTCTGTTGAGGGGTATATGTAGCTTGGCAGCATCCTGAACAATATACCCCAGAAATATGAGGACGAGAGAGGGTGCACTGAAGTGGGTTTGGGAGCAGCAAGTTTGAGGCAGCAGCAAAGCTGGGGAGAGGAGGATGATAGGGGTGATGGCTGGGTGGAGGAGGCTGGTGTGTGCCTGTGCTCTAGGAGGTACTTCAGGGAGCAGTAAGAGAGTGAAGAGGGGAACACCGGGAAATCTGCTGCAGGACTAAAGGGCCTGAGGCTCCTGAGGAGAGAAGAAATAGAGGATTCAGAAGATGATGTCTGTCAACTCACATCTTTTGATGTCTGTCCAGTGGTTTGGATGAAGCTGCAAGACCTCAGTGGGCCTTAAATGCGTGGTCTGTGCCCACCAAGAAATTGTCATTTTGACCAGCGCTAATTTAACAACCTCACTGTCAGTTTGAGCAGAGATCAAAGATGGAAAGACCACAGAAACAAGAACTCTCCTTCGTCAGATTAAAGGATGTTCTTTTCCAGGCATGCTGATGTGATCCTAAGTGAGTGGCTGCAAAATCTGTTGCTCCTTTCTGGAAGATGTTTTCAAAACTCTCTGTCTGTTAGCCAGAACAGAAGTGTTGACTACTGTCCCGTGGTGGACTGAGGGTTTCCACAATAAGTGTCTGGAGTGCTTGGCTCCAGCTACCTTTCTTCCATGCTGCCTGCACTCCTGCCCCTTCCCATCTGCATGCACAGATTTTACTTGGCAGGGATGAAAACTGCTGTTTACAAGGTGATTAACTGCTAATCTGCTTAGCACTGCAGAGCATCATCAAACAACTCTCACTCAGTGCAGTCCAACTACACATTGGTGGTCTTCCTCACTTGCCCTTTGTCTTTTCCACAGCACATTATTGTATCTTACAAGGGCTGTTGCTTCTGAGCTATGTCTGCTCAATTAACCGAGCACTGTTTAACACTTGATGTCTGTGTAATGTGTTTAGGAAATGTGTCTCAAATTAATTTCAAAGCCTTGTTAAGCTGGAATGAATCTGAAGTACCTCCCCCTGTCCCTTCAAAGACAAGAAATGCACAAAGCTTTTTGTTTTGAGTTCACAATTATGACATCTTCTGTTGACTTTTGATATGTGTGTTTCATCTTGTATTCTCTGGGCTCAGCTCAGAGCCTGAGGAATATAAGATGGTTTTACTCTCTTCATACTAGGATGAGAAATGAATATGAAAATGAAGAGCATGAAAAATGTGCAAAAATAGAGGCTTGTAACAAATAACATCCTTAGAAACAAACAATCTAATAATGATTTAGTGAAGCAGATAAAGAATTTTTGTTGAAATTTTTTAATATAAAATATTACTTCATATGCTTTGGAACGTAGATATTCTGGTAGAAGAGGATGAATAGAGTTGTTGGCGTATTACTGACACAATTTATTTTTTATCAGGGTGTGGTGTTTGTAAGAGAATGATGCCATCTTATCAGCAGGCAGCCACAGAACTCAAGGGTAAATATGTAAGTGAGACAATGAGATTTATATGACATTTTAAAAATCATTTTAACACTTTTTTTAAAGTATATAAACCAACAGATATTTATCAAAACCAAGATTATCAATTTTTAAGCAAGCTGAAACAAACCAGAAATAAATGACTGTGTTCCAGATCTCTTCAGTATTCTCTCTTGGTTTTTATTCTTCTAAAATTTTGGAGAATGAGATGTGAACTTACTTGCCCTTTAGATCCACTGCAGTTTTTTCCATGGAGATACGGGCTCTGACACTATGTGGATTTATGTTTAACCTCTAATTTGTGAGTTTGTAGTCCTTTTGACTTCATTTCAGTAAAGAAAGAAATGTTTGCCTTAAAGGGTGCAGTCAGCTTTTTCGCCTGATGTTTCATAGCAAGGTAAGGGATGGGTGCCCTTATTGCAGTTATTAATACACTTTTTTAGTGGAGAATCACAGTGTTATGGGGAGGGAAATCCTCCTCCCATAAGCTACTGGTCACTCTCCAGCCACTCAGCATTAGTAGAATCTTACAGTTTAACTGTAGCTGTCAAAGTAAGCACTGATGTCACATTGATATGAAAGTAAGTTTTGACTCTAATACAGCATTCACAATAATTTAGTTACCCCTTTGTACCTATAAGGTGTATTGATCTCTGTAAGCAAGTCAAAGGCACTTGTCTAGTTGAGGTTTTATAATGTGCTTAACGTATGATTTATATGATGCCAGTAGTACATAAAGGATGAAGAAATAGGATTGTTGTTTCATGGCTGTAGCAGGATTTGGTCTGATCCTACCTGCTGTGTTTACTTGTGAGGAAAAGATGAAGCACTGCAGTTCATTGCCAGGGCAGTGCTGGCCTTTCCTTCTCATGACCACCTGGTGCTGTCAGGCTGCCCAGCATTCTCCAAACTAGTTTACAGAAGTGTTTTCTCTCCTTGTTTTCTCTCCTAAGCAATCCTTGTTTGCTTAGGGCTGAAATGAGTGGGAGTTATTCAGATTTATTTAGGACATGGCACAAGCCTTAGAAGATATTTTCAAGAGGGTTTTGTCCAGCCGGGCAGCACTGTAAGGCCATCTCCCCTCAGAGGAGCATGTGCTGCAGCCTTTGGGAAGGCACTCCTGCCCTGCATGGCAGTACATTGTGGGTGTGGGGTGAGAGGGATTAGGAATGTAAAGCATCACCGATAGAGACAGTGCCAGAGAGCAGGCACTGCAGAGCACTCTCTTCTCCTGCAGTTATCCCTCCCTTGTCCATGTGCAGCTCATTTATTAAGTTCAGACCAGAGAATTTAAACTCTAGATCTATTCTGGTTTGATTATTTCCTTCCTCACTTGGAAATCGTTTCTATAGATCCGGGCTAATCCTGCACAGCTGACTGACAGGGCTGAGACACATTTTTTTTGCAGTGGAGTGTTGTAGAGCAGGATGAGTTCAGAGCAAAGTCTGGTTATGCCACTGCCACCCGTGTTTTTCACAAAAATCGGTCTGTTTGTCAAAATTTGACCCAATTAGCTTCCTGAGTGGGATGTGTACACAGCTTGCCATTTCTAAAGTTAAATGTGCTGTACCCATCATAGATTATTCATGGAGTGCCTTAGAGTGATGTTGACCTCCAGATCAGACTTTGCTGCAAAGTTTTTGAGTGGTTTGGATGATCTGAAGGTTTGGCCTTTTAATCTGACCTGTCAAATTAGCTGTCAGGATGTGCTGAGCTCAAAAGTGAATATTGCTGTTATACAGCAGGAAAATTAAGTACAGTATCACCTATTGAAGAGGTCATACAAGTGAAAGAGTGAACTGTACCTGTCACTGGTCAGTGTCCCCTTAGGGCTGTTTGTTTTTTGTCCCAGAGTTGTTACTGAGAGGAAGGCTGGGTGGCATTTTTATTTTATATTATGGTTATATCTTACAATTCCATTGTGCCCGGAGCAGAAGGAAAAAGCACTTCAAATCAGAAGTGGACTTATTTTATCTGTGGCAGGAAAAATTCCTTTGGTTAGAGGGTTGGCTGGGTTCTGGTGAGCGATAGTCACTATGGCCCCAGAGCAGAGGGAACTGGATATTAACAAACCATTCATCATCTTCCTAAAGCCCATGAACTTTGTAAGTGGGCCAGAATGTTCTGCTCAGTAAAGACCAACTTGAGAATATGCTTAAGTGCTTTCCTCCTTTGGTGCTTGTCTTTTTAAATTTTTTTTGTGCTGTAAGGTATCACTTTTGGAGCAATCCCATCAAGAAAACTGAGAATCAAGGTAGAGGGTCTCAACTAAACAGGAATGGTCAGAAGCTCCAAATTCTTGCACAGCTAGGAAAGGTTCAGAGTTGGTTTAGATTATAGGTAGCTTGTTGGAGAGCAGGTAAGTGTTGAAATATGTCAAGTGTCACTGCAGAGGTGAGAGGAATAAGCTGATCTTTGTTTCTGCAATGGCTATTACAAGAGGTAATGGACCTAAATTGAAGTTGAGGTCATTCAGTCACTTGCTAAAAGCAAATTTGCCAAACGTCTGGCAGGAGGACTCTGGCTTTGGGCAGTAGGTGTGTTTTGACGGCCTCTGGCAGCCTGATATTTCATAATTCTGTGATTATTGGCCAGCTAAAGCTGTTACTCTTATCATTAAAACAGATCCCGTTGTAATAAGCTTTCTGCTAAATACACTTCATATATTGTAATGAACACCAGAATGAATCCAAGTTACTGACTTTTATCAATCACCATTAGATGGACACAGTGAAATTGTCTCACATGGCCAGGAATGCCCATTTAAATCATAGGAAATCCTCTGAAAGTTCACAGCAAACATGGAATTTGGTAGGCTGGTGTTAATTAGGGAATTAGTTAACAAAACTGGTTCTTGCTTTATAAAGTAGCCGTTGTATCTTGATCCTATTGCATTTACCTGCCTTTAGGTGGTGGATAAGGCAAGGGGAGAATTGAGTCTAGATAATCTCATATGAATTAAGTCAATCTGTTTGTTTGAACTACAAGGAAAATTCAAAGTGGAAGACTAGGCCAGCAAGTATAAGCCTTCCTTCTGTACTCTCCTCAGTTCAATTTATCCTTTCTTTAGGATAGGGAAGAGAAAACAAAGTATCTTTTTGTGACTTTCCAGCACATTTTTAGGAACCGTTGACCTTCAAATGAGGATTTTCTGCTTTAAGGTTTATTTCATGCTGGCTCTGAGCACATTTGGTTGGTCTGTGCATTTGCTGCAGTCAGGAACATGGTATTAAATTCTGATGTGGTATTTCAGCTGGAAGGAGAAAATCCTGGTTTTGGAGAGGGAAGGAGGAGGGGGTTGGATTAAGACCCTGCTGCTAAAATGATTTAAGCTGTCAATGCCATTAAACTAAGTTAATCTGGAAGTGGCATCTCAGCAACTTGCGGGGCCCATGTTTGACAGCAGAATGACCTCTGTGTGAATTGCACACCCACAAAAACTTGGAATCAATCCCATCTTCCAATTTTCATGTCAGAAATATTTGGAAGACATTTGGACAGGGCACAGAATAAGTTGCAGGGCACAGTATAAGTCACAGGAGCCCTGAATCTAAAGCTCGAGGAGTGTTGAGATGAAGGATAGGTTGGGGTGGAGGAGAGAGTTTTTGTTTTTTGTGCTAATCTGAAAAGCTACTATGTTTCTGTGCCTCTCTTTTGAAGACTGTAGGACAAGGTTAATTCTTAACTCTCATTATACCCTGCCCTACCTAAGTTAACATATTTAAAGCATATAAATGCCATGTGCTATTTCCTGAGCTCATGGAAATGGGGCACATTTTATTTTCACATCAAAGTCGTGCTGATTTCCCCTTGCCATTCAGGAAGTGCATTTGTGAACTGGGATAATGCCACTGCTTGTGATTGGTTAGACACTGACAAGTTGGTTAGACAAAGACAAGTTCATTGCTGGAGTGGAAACTACAGAGCTAAGAGCAGAATTTCTGGTGTTCTAAGAAAACTTTTTTTTCCTTCTTGGAGAGGAAGAAAAAATCTAGTTGTAGCTTAAAATCCAAATGTGCAAAGAAGAGCACAAATGCTGGAGTTGAGAGGATTCCCTTTAGGTGTTTCTGTTAGTGGGTGAATAAAAAGAAACAGAGATGCTTCTGGGGTCGTGAAGAGGTGACGTGCTGACTGGTATATGTTTTCTCTGGATTAGACACAAAATATTATTCTGTTCCCCCTTGCACAAAATCAGAAAAACTTCGGTGCCTTTTATAGAGAGCCCCTTGCTTGACAGCTATATGAATGAGATCAGAATCTGCCCAGATTGAAGTGGGTTTTACTTAAATCTTCAAACAAATGGTGTGATGTTCCTGCTGTATTGTAAGAATCAGTAAGATTATGCTCTGTTTTTCCAGGTTCTTGCCGGGATGAATGTTTACTCTGCTGAATTTGAAAGGATAAAGGAAGAATTCAATGTCCGGGGATATCCTACAATCTGCTATTTTGAGTCGGTTATGTTTTGCTACTGTTTTAGAAATCGTGCACTCTTATATAATGGCATGTTTTTATCTTTTAGGGCAAGGACTGAACATTGTTTTGTTGCTTTAACAGGAAAGGAAAGTTCCTGTTCAACTTTGAGAACTTTGGTGCTACCGCAGCAGATATCGCAGAGTGGCTGAAAAAGTAAGGCATTGAACTTCATGTGCTGCACCTTTTATGTACTCTTCATTATTTACAGAATGTAATGGTTTAGGAACAGACATCTCTCCCTCCTTCCCTCTGCTCAGAAGAGCAAACAAAACTACCATGCTGAGATCAGCTAAACTCATACGGAGGGATTGACTAATGTTTGGTTTTTAGCATGCATGCCTTGCATTTCACAATTGCATTTTGACTGTAATTGGAAACTGTAGACTAAAGTAAGTGCAGATACACAGATCTCAGCTTTGTTAAAATGCCAGCTTATATTTCCAGTGGTCTTGGGTGCTTGAACTTAATACCTTGCGAGAGGTTTGACTTTTGTTGTGGTGTTAAAAATGTGCAGTTCCTGTTGGTTCATCAGCCTTTAGCTGAAACCTTTAAAGTGTCTTGCAACGACAAACTGAAGATCAAGGCACCCTGGATAGGTAGTCACTTTTACAACATCTGTGTTTGCTGTCGTGACATGAAAGTGAAGAAAGCACCTTGTTCTACCCAAAGAGAGCTATTTGCAGTCATAAACCTTACGGGGGCTGAATGAGCCTGTGGGACTAGCAGTTCAGAGACACACAGGAAAAGTGTATGTGTATAGCTGCTCTGCAACTGGTGCAAATCCCCACATGGTCAGTGAAGCTGATGGAGCAGCTGGAAAGATCTGAGGTAATCTGGTGATGGAGATATCCCATTTGCAGATAGCTCAGCCTCTTGGGCATGGTGTAATCTTTGTAACCCTCCCTCATTTGCTGCAGTGGTGGAAACAATACTGAAATGAAGCTAATGAAAGGAAAAAAACACATGGGAAAGAACAGACTGTTGCAAACTATTGTAATAGTACAGCTTAGCAAAATTGGCTCAGAATAAATGTATTTTGCTGTACAGAGGGGCTGTGCCGGGGTTGTGCATATGGTTGCAGGCAGCCCAGGGTCTCCAGCAGCAGTAGGCTGAGTGCTTCAGGATTTGGAACCCACGAATGAAGAGAGAGCAGCATCCTGTTAGCATCAGGAGCTACCAACACTGCAAGCCCAGTGGCTCAAACAGGAGGAATTCAGCCAGAGTCATTAAAGCCTCCTGTACTTAATTAAGCCTTCAAATGTGAATGATCAAGATGGGAGCTCCAACTTAAAGGAGGTGATCATCCCTTGGAGCAAGGATATGGCTTCATCACCTGCACTTTGTTATGCTTTTCAATTCTGCAAGGATGTGGTTATCTCTTGGCTACCATATGTGAAACATTAGCTGTTTGGGGTGTTTTTTTCCCATCTGCCCACGTAATATCCAGATAATCCCTGCAATATGCAGTACCTTTATATCAGTGCTGTGACAGCAAGTGAACACAGCTACTGGAGGCGAAGCAGAACAGCTGCAAGCTCTTTCCAATGATAATCTCTGCTAACAAGCCACTGTGGGCTTTGGCTGATACTTCAGCAGTCCAGAGCTAAAGACAGCTGTTTGTCCTCACTTAGTGCATGCTTATTAGTTGTCCAAAAGATGATCTGAGTAGTAGCCTTGTGCCCCTGTTTTGTGTAATAAGTACAACTTTTAAGGAAACCACATTGAGTAATTATGTGTACTTATATTTTGCCAGTTATGGATGCTTAAATTATGATAAATCATTAATAAAATCACATATAGGATAAACGTGCTACATACATAATATACTATTCTGAGGAATCTGCAGTACAGGTAGTCAAAATGGTATGGCAAGGGCTCTAGGAAAGCCGAGGAGTGCAATGAAATAGCTTCAGGGTGTACAGGTGGTGGTTCAGAATAGCACAATATTAAAATATTGAAAGGTTGCTTTTGTACCCAATGTTACTCTGAGGACCAGGGCATGGCAGGGCTGTAGCAAGGAAAGCCAATGCATTTTTATACTGTGCATGCATGTGCTGTCATTGTAGAGTCTTGAAAGCAAATCCAGCAGACACTGAGCTGCATGAAATGGCCCCTTTTGTGTGGACAATAAGTACAGTCTGCAGAAAAGCAGGTGTTTTCCCTCNACCCCCCCCCCCCCCAAATATTACTGGTAAAGTGCTGAGAGTAGGTGATCTTTGGCTCATTTGTGGGGGAGAACATGATATAGCTTACTAAAAGTTAGAATTATTTAAATCATTGTCCATGCTTTTTCTTCTCAGGACAAGAACTGATAGTTTGGAGGGCTCCAACACCTCTTTTTGGGGGATTTTTTGCTACTTACTAAAGGTGTTGCTTTCTTATGCTGAAGTGTGCTAATGCATCAGTCTTACAGATAGTTTACCCTTCTTATCTTCCTAATAGGCGCTGGCTACTACATTATGGAGATTCAGATGTTTTCATGAGATGATAAAGATAGACCATTATACAGCCTTAATCCAACACAGTAGAGATGCTATCTTGTCCATACCATTTTTTTGTTAAATCTGGTACACAGCTGTATCAGCCTGAGTGGTAGGCAAGCCCAACAGCTTCTTGCTGCCTTCAGTAGCTGCTTAGTTTGTCTTGCTGTTTTTGTAGATTCCCCTCAGGGCCTTCCTTAGCATCAGCTACTCTGTTAAATCAAGAATTTGTTCTGTGCTCTCAATTGAATTAGCTTTTGATAACTCTTCTGGACTTCTGTCATTTTAATCAGGTGTTGGGTGTGCCTTGTCTCAGTGTTAAATGACATTTTAAATTTTGCCTGTTGCTTTCTCCAGACCTTGAGGTGTTTCTTACCACCTCCTGTGTAGGCTCATTAGCATGCGCAGCATTTTAAATTAGGCTATTTGAATAAACATCCCGTGCCCTGCTTTGCTAATTCCTGACTGAAATAGGTCACACCAGGCCCTGCTAAACACCACCAGTGCTTTGCAGGCACTGTGTCCATGTTCATCATGCTCTGCCTACTCAACCCAGCTCCCAAATCCATTAAGTGTCATGGTGTTTGCTGGAAAGCCTTCTCTCTGCCAGGATACCTGGAGATTATTGCTCTCTGGGCTGCTTGGCCAGGTGCACCTCTGACCTCTTACTCTGATGTTTGTTTCTTGGTTTGTTTCTCACAGAAGCATCAGCAGAGGTGTGCATCACAGTTGTGCATGGATTGCTTAATTCTTGGATCACACCCATTGCTTACGTCAACAGAATTTGCTATCTGAATCTGTGTATCTCTACTGATTTTTTTTTATCAAACTAGGCTTTAAGCCTAGAAATGAGTAAGGCAGGATAAATGAGTTATCATCTGTTTGCCATTCCTTGTTCCAGGCAGCTAACACAATAATACGTGTTAATCAAAAATAGTAAATAGTTTCAGCAGAGATGGGGCCACATCCAGATCTGTACTTTGCCAAATAATTTGGGGAATTTTGGGGGGTATTTGGAACTCATTGCTGCAACTGACAAAAATAGCCTGAAAGTCTGGCTCCCAATGTTCATATGTTTGGGTGTCTTTTCTGTGAACACTGCTTTAATAAATAAAATGTCAATTAGCATGGTTTATTTCACAGCTGCCAGATTCTTTTTAATGTCCATTAATAAAAGCCAAAACCAATTGTTTATTGGGATGATGAGCTCCAGAGGAGCTCAGGTTCAGTTTCCAGATTTGCCACTGTGTCCTTGCACAGTCTCTGTGGCTCTGACCCACCAAAGACAGTTGAACTCAGTTGCAATCATAGTGAAGTTGGTAGAACACATCACTTGCGTTTTGAGTGATGCATGCAGCTGAGTATCTTTGCTGGGTTATACCTACAGGCCCCCTGCAGAGTGAGGACATAATGATGCTTCCCTGGCTCACAAGAGCTGTTCAGGGTGAAACCGTGTATTCTTGGGGAAATGGTGTGTGTAGGTGGCTCATGGTCCCAACACTGCTCCTCCTTTCTCTGTCGGCCCTAATCATGCTGTCAGTATCCAGGGTGATGGGTTAAATTGGCTGTTTCTGCTCCCTGCTTTTTTCTTTCATTTGCAATGACTCCTGCGAACTACAAAGTGGGAATGCCGAGAAAAAGGGAGCATCCTGCTGAGGAGGGTAAAAGAGTAATAGAAAATGCATTTGATTTCTATAATGTAATAACTAAGCAGTCTGGTTATTTCCTCGTTCCATCCCCTTCCATTGCTGATCTGTCCTCAGGAGCTTCTTGCAGATTTTTTTGTTCCTCCTCCAGTTTCATCTGTGTTTCAGTGCCTGTGAGTTCTGGATGGGTACAGTTACGGAAGCTGTTCAGTAGGGTTGGTGTGTCAGACATGTGTGAACATCTGCACAAAGTGGTTCCTTACAGTTTGACTTGCCAAGATGACTGCTTAGCACCAGAGAGCTGCCTTTAAGCTGTGTCTGTATGTCTTGTAGCCCACAGGCACCTCAGCCACAGGCTCCAGAGACTCCCTGGGCAGATGAAGAAAATGTAGTTTATCACCTGACTGATGAGGACTTCGACAAGTTTATAAAAGACCATTCATCTGTGCTAGTGATGTTCCATGCACCATGTGAGTTTGTTTTCTCTTCTGTACTCTGAGCCAAATGCTTGCTAACGAAATCAGTGATGTTTTTCTGTGGAATTTTCACAGAACCATGAACTCAAAAGTCCAGGCTTTTCTTGTTTGTGATGATTGTTAAATACACAAGGCATGAAATGTTTGTCAAGTTGCTGACTTCACATTTAGGATGGAGATGTGCCTCTGGAAGAGGGAGACTTTGTAGGCTGAGTCAGAACATAACTGAGGAGTCTAACGATGCTTAAATAGTCTGGGTGCTCCTCACTTTACAGCATGATTTCCCATTTTCAACTTCTCTTCAGTATTGTTTGCTTTCAAAGCAGAACTCTGGTTGATTGAACAACTAACTCAACTTGAGAGCCCTGAGCTCCTGGGTTCTTGTCTGTGCCTGCTGTTATGTAATTTTGAGCATTTTCACTCCTCTGCCGCAGTTTCTCTGGCAATGTAAGGGGTGATTGTCATTATGTATTGTGCTGAGCTATGCCAAAACTAGGCCTAAGTTTAGAAAGACCCCAGGACTTCTCATAACTAATGCAGAGTTGGTGGGGATACTACTCATTGTTCTGCTGAGAATCCATTGAACTGATCTTTTTCATGACTTGAGGTTTTAGCTTGACAAATAAAATGCAGTGGGTTGCCTTCAGGAAGCTGTTCCAGCCACAGTGCCCCCTTGTATGCTGTTGGGTGGAAGAGGAGTGCATTAACCTCTTAGTTCACTGTGGATGTAACTTGTTTCACCTACATATCTGCTTGTTCCAATTGTTTGTGTCTGTGATGGACAGTTCAGGCTTGAATCTGCTGCACTGTGTGACACAGCTTCTGTGTCCTCTTGCTGCTGTGCTGGCAGCAGTACTTGGGTGAGACATTCATTTTCATGGGCATAGATTTAAAGGTTAGGACTCTGGAGGCAGACTCTGTGCTCACAGCTGAGGGTCTTGGCACAGAGTCTGAAATCCTGCTTCCCTTTAAGCCAGCAGGAGTTAGTTCTGAAATGCCTTTTTTGCAGGTCTGCTCATAGGACTCATTTGAAAAACATACCATAATGAATTTCCTCTGCCTGATGAAATGTCTAAGAATTTGGTCCACTGAAGCAGGGGACTGACTGCTGGTTTGTCGCTGTGTTCCCTGGATTATTTGTACTAATGAAAGTGGGACCGGAGATGAGCGTCTGGTCTGAAACCCCAAACACAAGTGGCAGAACTGATGAGGCCTGGTTTGCTCAGGAGTTATCCTTTGTTACCCAAATACTTCCTTCCCCACATTACCCTGCACCCTGGTGTGCAACTGACCGCATGGGCTGCTGCTCCTCAGCACAAATGGAACTCCTGAATTTCCCTCCTTTCCCTCTCTCTGCACAGTGGCATGGAGGAGTGTCTCCTCTCTCTCAACATTTCAGTTCACAGAGATTTAGTAGTACTTTAAAGCTTTGCCTTTTTTTGAGTTTGTGAATGGGCAAAGGAGTCTGGTCATGTATTCAGGAGGAGGAAGAAATCGGCAGTTGGCCCTACAAAACTTATTCCTTTAGGAAGCCAGATTAAAAATAGATGAATACATACAACTGCTATCAAATTTTATAGTAAGTTTGAGTTAGTTTTAAATCTCAGTACGAGTCTGTTCAGTTTTTAGTGAGTTTTTTAGTATTTTCAAGAACACAGGTAACACAGTTTTAGGAGTAACAATATTGCATTAATTATTTTGAGAGCAGGGGTGCTTCCAGACAGGTATGTTTTGTACTAAGGGGCATTCTGCACTAAGGTACAGCAGTACTTCGGCAAATACTGTTTTAAAAGTAAATCAAATGCCTTAATTGGGCTGTCACAATCTTCTGATAACGTTTTCCAGCTGTTCATAATTTGGATAAAGAGTGTTCCTTGCTAGAACGACTCCATTTTAAATGCAACTCAAATATTTGGGCATTTTATTTACATTCAGGTGGTAATGGTATGCCTACGTGCAGAATCCAGCTCGTACACGTGTAAAAGATGTGTGTTGGTAAGAATCCTCTCTGGGCATCCTCAGCAGAGAGTATGAGGCTTGCAAACTAATTAATGACAGACAACTATCATAAACAGTTATCTCCATGATTAAAAGCTCTTCTCTTAGCACTTCTTAAATGTGCTAATGGTGTCACCTTATGACTATTAGGAGATAAATTATTCCAGTAAAAGAAGTAGTAAAACCAGTGAGCATCTTACTTGTTTTAACCTTGGTAGCTCATGCTGAGGAAGTTTTTTCCTAAAAATTATGTATTAATAAAAAAAAAAGTTGAAACATCTATAAAATAGGCTCGTCACACAGGGTATACTTCTGTGTAACTAAGAATAATCAAGGGGATTTCAGCACTGGCCTGGAATTAGCAAGTACTTAAAGTCCTGTGTCACCATGCAGCATACATGTGACTTGGAGTTTTTCTGGCACACTGTTGTGGTTTAGCCTCAGCCATAGCTCAGCCCCACACAGCTGTTCTGTCATGGTGGGATGGGGGAGAGTCTGAAAGGTAAAGCCAAGAAAAGTCATGGGTTTGTGAGATAAAAGTAGTTTATTAAGAAAAGCAAAAGCCATGTACAGGCAAACCAAAACAAGGAATTTTTTTGCTACTTTGCATGGACTGGCAGGTGTTTGACCATTCCTAGGAAAGCAGAGCTTTATCACACACAGTGCTGACTTGAGAAGACAAACTCCACCACTCCAAATGTCCTCCCTCTTTCCCCAGTTCTATATGCTGAGCATGACACCACATGGTCTGGAATATCCCTGTGGTCATTTGGGGTCAGCTGTCCTGGCTGTGTCCCCTGACATCCTCTTGTGCACCCCCAGCCTCCTTGTGGCGGGATGGAATGAGGAGCCGGAGAGGTCTGGATTCTGTAAACACTTCCCATCAACAGCTAAAAGATCCCTGAGTTATTGTGACTGTTCCCAGCACAAACCCAACTCATGGCTCAATACCAGCTACTGTGAAGAAACGAACTCTATCCCAGCTCAAACCATCTCACATCCACGAGGAGCTGCTTTACTAGAAGAGAATTATTTCAGTGATGCTGTATTTGCATATTCAGATGGCCAATGCATTAATAGAGTGTAGTATGAAAAGATATGTGGGGAATTGGCAGCTTTTTATCTGCCTCCCTGCCCCCAGTGCTGAAGAACAGCTGAAGCAAACACATTCCAGGTAAATACCTGTGAACTGCACCGTTAGGCACTGTGATGGATGTGGCCCGTTGGGTCTCCATGCCTGTGGCTACTAATGATCATCCCTAAGGAGCACACTGTAATTATTTACAATCAGTTGCACTTGCTAGCCCAGTCAAAGGCATGGCAGCATTTTAAGTGCTGCCTTGCATAACTAAGTTCAAGGAGAGCAGCTAGTGTGTTTTAAACACATCAGGAAGGTCTGCAGCTTGCACCTCTTGGGATCACAGACACCATACCTTTTGTGCAGTAATTTATCACAACCATTAAAGAGAAGATGTGCTGCTTTAGGTCATTACTGTTGGCTCTGAGTACGTGGGTGAGTGTGGGTGGGCAGGATGAGTTCATTCTGCTTTTGTTTCACAGGTCACTGGGGACACAGAGCAGGATTTCTAACCTGAAACTCCTTTGTAAAGCCCTTAAGAGGATGTTCAATAAATCTGAATATTTAGCATAGGTAAACAGTGGTGACCCAGCCAGTCAGGCTCTGAAGGCACTCTCCTCCCCAGCCATCTGTGAAGGGTGTGCAGTGTTCTGCTCCTTACTTAAGCATTTTGCTGATATTTCATATTTTCTGGTGGTGAGCTTAGTGTTATCCTGGATATCTCCAGACTGGAGTCTTGCAGACATCTGAAGTGTTTTTTCAATGTGGTGTTGTACCCAAAAACTGGATTCTTGTGCACTGTACAAAAGGATTTGGAGTTTTTACTTGGATTGTTTGTATTTGGTAATGTGAGATAGCAGTTATGTTAGCAGACCTATTTCTGAGTCTATAACAAAGGATTTATTGCACCAACCAAAATTATTTCTGTACTGTAACATAACTAAAGGCACCGTTGCTGATTATGATAAGCTTCTGCTAGCAATGAGAATAAAGGTTCCATGTCTGTATGTGCTTCTTGATATCTGTGCCTACAGCTGATCGATTTATTTAGATGCCCAAGATGACAGCTGGGTTCTGAATGTCTCTAAATATGGGTTATGCTGCCAGTCAAGTGTTGTTAAAGGCTTTAGTGTCATGGGTACTCACTGGGACTTAAAATGTTCCTTAGTCACTTGATCACAAAAAAAAGCCCTGTTTTTGTTTTCATTTTCCTCATCAAACTGTTTGCTGAGTCCAATGCAGTTTTTAAAAGAGTTCTGTCCAAAATATTTGCCAAATTAGTGAGGATTGCAGTATTTCTTACTGTTTTGTTGAAGGAATAAACCCTCTACACATTTATCCTTTCTACATTTTCCTCAGCATTTTTCCCCAAATCACATCTCAGTCACAAAATAAACCCAACCAAGTCACTGATAAATCAATTCAAATGCCACTGAAAGGTGGTATTTAAAGTCAGGAATCCTGGCTTTAAACTCCAGGATTGAAATTCAAGTCAACTCAGAAATGGTTTCTGGAAGTGTCTGCTGTTCATGCCCAGGAGTTACTTTTCATTATGTTTTGTTAACACAAGTGACACCGCTGATGTTTTAAAGGATACCTGTTCTTGCAGCCTCATGCAGAATAATGTCCTGATGCCGCTGTGAGCTGTAGCCTCCCCCTGTACCTTCAGCAAGCATGGATCTGAGGAGTCTCTGATGCTGGCTGGTGGCTAGTCAGTAACCCCAGATGCTTACTTGGGGCTGCTTTGCCCTCCCTCATACCCCATTAGCCAAAGTTTGCGGTCCAGTACAGATGCCAGAGGTAACAAACAGAGGAGAAAAAAGTGCTTTGGCTGTACTGCTAGTGTGAGTGTGCATTTGCTTTTTAAAGGATTAAACAATTAAAATGTTTCCCTGCAACATTTCTTCCTTCTATGTGAGCTTAAATTCAGGTTAAATCTCTGTTCTTCTGAGTCCTCTTCATAGGTCTCCTTCAGAGACTATATAAGCTGATTGCAGGACTTAAGGCTAGAAAAAATGCCAATATCCTTAGTAGGATATTGGAGCCGTTGTGGTTTTTCCTCCATAGATAAAGAGGGAAAATGCAGCCTAATAGACCTTTCTTGCTTCCTCCCAGTGGAAGGGAGTGCAAAAATAAACCTTGAAATGATAAAGTGCACCACAGTTTTCATGTGATGTTGAAATGTCCATGAAATTCCTTTCCTGTCCTCAGATATTTTCTCTCCCTTTATAAACCGACCCGATAAATTATGCAGTTGCCGCTCTCCAATGTCAGCTATTCAGCTGTTCAGGGTTTTAATTGCACAGGGAGTGGTTTTATCAATTTAGCTTTGAAAAACAGCTTTTCACACCCTTCACTCCTTCCCTCTTCCCTCCAGTGCATTTTAAACCCAAGGTTTTAAGTGACTTTGTGAACTCATTATTAAGAATCCCAAGCAATTAGCCCAGTACAAGAAGAAGGCCTCAGCTTCTAACCAAGGAGTGAACTTGACTCTCTCCCTGCCAGTGCACCATCACTAGTTTCAGTGGCCTTGTTTTTGTTTCTTGCTGCTGCATGTGGTGAGACTGGGATGTAGGAATCCATTGCTCACTTTAAATATGAAGCAAAGTGAACCCAAAATGTGTGCACAAAATCAAATCAGTTTTTTTCAAACCATGTTTTACAACCATAAATAAATAAGTCTCCCTTTCAGACCCCCACTGGTTCCTTTTGAAAGCAAGCTATGTTGCTGTGAGCTCTAATTGGGATGTCTGTTGGCAGCATCAACAAAAGGCCACGAGTTGAAAAGGCTGAAGAATAATCTACTCTGCAGCCTGAAAAAAAATGGCCTTTCTAGCACCGGTCAGCAGTAGCCTAACATGGGCAGCCTGTGATAAATAAAGTAATTGAATTACTTAGAAAGAAATAAAGTTTTTCCATGCTAATTCATGATTCAATCAAAGATTTTTTTCTTAAATGTCAACCAACGCAGTTGTTCCAGCAGAGGTTAAAGGCTTGTGGGTTATCCAAACATCCAGCAGCAATGAATGTGGATGGAAACATTCTTTAATTTTCATTTGTCCCTGTCATATATGACATTTGTGATTTTCAAAATAAAATGTTGGTCGCGTTCAGTGGCTACATGGAGAGCCTTTGGCATCTGTCTTCAGATGTAGAGGCTCTGGGATAAAGGCAGACAGTGGGTAGCTGGGAAGCTGCTTTTGGTGCACGTGTGCAGGTCTGGATTACTGGAAGTTTGTAGTGTGTAAGGCAGGTTGTGCATCTGGAATCTGGTCAGATGCCATATCCTCATGATGCAGGTGCATATACTAGCCCATAGGAAGCCACCCAAGGAGACATTTATGTGTCGGGGTGCTTGCTATGGGCTCAGTGAAAATGTTCTTGTTTCAGAGTAATAGGAGAAAGCTTTGAACAAGTCAAACTTTCTGGATTGTTATGTGGGTCACAGAGAGTGCCCGTCTCTGGTGGGACTTTGGTGGAGCAGTGCAGATGTCAGGGTGGACTACTGCAGTGCTCATATCACCGAAAACTGAACTGTTGTGTAGGGGCACTCGGATGACGAATGTTGCTGTTTAAGAGTCTGGACAGATTGTTGAAGAGAGAAGATCTGCTTCTATTTCAGAATCATGTTTCCTGACTCTAGGCGTCCCATAGGCTCCTAATTTTAATGTTGCCTTAGTGTATTTTTAATGGAATGTATAATAAAATGCTTCCCTGTACAAGCATAAATTGTACCAACTTTCTGTGCATTGTATGTATGCACTTCTCAGCTGAACATTCCTGGCAGGCTTCTGGAGCAGATACATTCTTCACATAAATCAGTTAGAAATTGGTACGTTCTTGGCTTCAGAATCTGCTTGCACTGAGATGACCAAGGTCCTCACTGTTGATTTCAGAGAGAGGGGATCTGGGACACTTAGACTGGGTTCTTCACTATTTAAAAGCATGGAAGTCTGCAACAAGGTGTTGCTTGATAGTACATATATTTGAATGTCACCAAAAATCTTAAGGAGTGTAAACAATTCAGCATAGTGACCTGCCAGTGCAGTGACCTGTCTCATTAAACTAATTACAGAAATTATTTTCAGGGGGATTTAATCACACATTAAAACAGAAGTTCTTGGAAAGGTAGCAAACCAGGAAAATGAAGAACCTGACATAGATTTTTCCTTTAATGACAATACCACTCATGTTTCTCAAGGATCTAAAAATAAAAATCAATATGGGTTTTAGTGGTACTTAATAGAAATAGGAATGTGAAGAGTATAAGAATCCTGATAATTATCTTGTGCAGTAAAACTTGATAGGATACCTGATGAAAGGGGCAAAGACAGTAATGACTGAAACCATTGTCTCTTTTTGTCAGTCTTCTGATACTGGAGCACACAGGTCATAGGGGATTATTGTCTCTTTGAAGCAGTTGGTGCTCTTTGAGCAGGGTATGGTCATAAAAAAGGATGATCCAGTGATAAAAGCGATAGCCTTGGCCTGGAGATGTAAAAGTTTAGTTCTTTGCCTTGCTTTGATTTGTACAGTCACGACCCAAGTCACTAAATATTTGTCTCGGTTTCCAACCTGTGAAGTGGAGATAACATTTCACCTTATGTGGGAGTTTTATCTAGCAAGCCATGGCCAGACTACAAGCTGCTCCAGGATTGCAGGAATTGAGATGTGGAAGGCATATGAGCACTGCAAAGTCTTGATTAACACGAAGGAAGTAGGATTTTGCCTTTGGTGTTCCCTGGCTTGTGGCAGACATCAGGTTTTTGGCCCCCAATTTTAGGAAACCCCATCTGCCACCGGTGAGCACAGAGCTCAGACAAGATTATCGTGGCTGGAGCTGATGACTCGCAACCTGGTTACAGCTCATGCCAGGACTAAAAGGGAGGAGCCTTGACTTGCTCTGGCTCAGTGTCACAACGGGGAATGCAAAACCTGGGGTGTTCTGGGCTGCTCTAGCTTGGGCTGGATCTTGACGTGCTCTGTGGCATGATGCTGCTCTGGGGACCCGGCGTGTACATTGAATAACTTATATGGTGGCAGTCGTAGGTGTTGAGCAGAGTGCAGGGTAGAAGGAAAGGAGGAAGGAAAGGAGACAAAATGTGAATATTTGGGGGTTGCTAAATTTGGGAGGTTTGTTTGAAATGCACTGCTATATGCTCATCTCCAATTGGGAGCAATTACTTTCTCTATTAAAGAAGACATTTGCAAAGGCTATTCCAATCAGAAAAAAGCTTCGTGTGAATGTGTGGCAGGTGGTGGGAAGGGAACATTAGTTTCTTTGGGGATTTGCTGCCTCATTTCTCACATTATTATTGCCTTCCCTCTCTCCTAACGAGTCCTTATCGACTGATTCAGCCTGTTACATAGGAGTAGCTGCTGGAGCACCAAGGAGCAGCTGAGAGATGACAGCTGAAGAGAGACTGGCCTCATGCTCTGGGTGTTTGTTGTGGGTTATGTAGGTGTTCAGAAGGGTCTTTTAGAGGACTTAGGTAATTTTAGCTGTTAAAAATCCACATTTGAGTGTGTGAATTGGGTGACTGTCCTCCTGGCAAGCTTGACCCCAGTATTTATATAAGCCCTTAATGCTCTTGTGGTGAGTTCTAGTAGGAGTGAAGCTTAACTTATTTTATAGGTTTACTCTGCTTGCCTCTAATGATGGGGTAACAGCAGGAATTAACTTTAAGAATTAGACTCCAGGTTTATTTTTTCTGAAATAAATTAATTTTCTTGCTTGGATAAGCTCAATATACTGTGCAGGGCTCTTGCTAGGAAAGTGCCTTACAGTATCTCCGCTACTTCAGTCATTACCAGTGGAATTTTCATTGTCAAGTTTATCTCCCTAAATACTTTATGGCTTCAACTTTTATTCTGTGAAAGCTAGAGAAATTACGTAAAGGACAAATAGTGAACAGACACCTGGAGTGAAAGATTGCTAGCCTGCCTGTCTGCTCCTTGTGCCCTTTCAGATGGTGAGTTGGCAAGTGATGCCATTTTTCTGAGTTACTAATAAATCAATCCATTGCTTGGACACTGAGGCATTGTGCTGATGGTGGAGCTGCGTTTACTGGGGTTCTGACTGCTTGTGGTTGGCAACTGTGCCAGCACACTTCTCCTAAATAGGTGAATAGATCTCAGCTGGGTGCCACTTCTGCTGTGACTTTGGACAGAAACTGCATTTTGCATAGTATCTCTTCTTGTTAACTTGACCTTTCCAGATATCTTCCCAGTAATATTCAGTGTCACCATTCCTTTTAAGCCCCCTGCCCCATGAGTCTGAGTGCATTGGGATGTACCTTTCTTAGGAAGATTTCTTTGCCTGGCATGTATTTTGCTGATGTCTTACACAAATTGCATCCTAGGAAATAATTCACAGGTTATGCTGTTTTTGTGAGCTGAACAGTCAAAGCTCTTTCATCTCACCTGTGTTCTCTGGCATTTTCATTGCTAAATCCAAAGCATAAAGTCTTCCATAGTAGGGTAAGAGTGTGAGGGAAAGCAGTGCAACTTCACTTCCCTCCTCAAGGTAAAATCTTATTCACCTGGCGATGGAGAAGGGAGGAATCTTTTTTGGATGTGAAATAATTCTGGCCTAATTGAGAAGGAAACCTTCTGGTGGTATTTTTCGTAAACTCTCAACAGTTTCACCTTAAGGCAACCATGCTGTTGTCTCACATTTCCATAGGGGAAGATTAATTTTCAACACCTACTCAGGGCCATGTTCCTCAGAGCTGGTGTAGGAAGTGTAATTCGTATCTCCCAATGCCAGCTGATCCACCTTCCTTCACTTCTTTTCCCTCCCAAGAGGGATGGTAGGAGGCACCATCGTCTCCCAGCGCTGACTTCTACCACTTGCACCACAGTCTTGAGTGAGAGTGTATATATGTGCAGTTTTGGTAGATACATGCACTGTAATCTCCAGTAGCCGGAAGCTGAAACCACCTTTGGAATGAAAGTAAGGAACCGTGTGATTTTTGGTTTTGGTTTGTTTTACATAAAGATGATGATTAACCTTGAGGTTGTTGTGGATGTGTGCTGGAGTCTGTGCTGTGCAGATGGGGCATATTTTTTCAAAGGCTGCTTTCAGGAGTCCAGCTCAGCTACGGCCCCCTGTGAGCTCAGAAGCAGAGAACACACACTGAGGGCAAGAGAGAGCAGAAATCCCCCTCCCTGCCTGACTCCCACGAATCCCTGGGAAGCAGCACCCTCAGCCTGATGTTAGCCTTGGAGAATATTCACCCTTTCCCCTGAGCCTGAATCAGAAGAAGATACACTCCAGTGTGACCAGAAATAAAGGCAGAAGTGTGTGTTGTGCAGAGCTGCTGTCTTTTAAATCCCATGGAGGCAGCCTGCAGGACCCGCTCCATGTTTGCCCCGCTGTGCTGAGCCTCCCCCTGCCCAGGGCTGTTGCTGGCTAAAGGTGGCCCTTCTGCTGGAGCTGTGAATATGGCACAGGTGCAGACAGCGTTCCTGGAGGATATGTTTAGTTAAGATCTCTTCCCAGTTTGATCTGATTTATGTAATGCATCTGACTGTCCTTTTAAAAAATAAGTAAATAGTTTTAACTCATACTACAGCTGTCTCAAACTGTTATGAGTTTTCTCCTGAGCAGTTTCAGTAATGCTGGGAGGGAAGAAATTATGTCACCATAGAAAAGACAAGATGGTGTGGGTTTGGGTCACTACCACCTCAGCAAGTCATAGGGACGGGAGAAAGAGTGACCAATTTGTAATGATTTTGTGCCCCAACATCACACTGAAGGGCTCCTGGAAGCAGGCAGAGACTTTCTTCTGTGTGCCCATGCTGGGATTGGATTTGCACAGCTCATTGCACACACAGATTGCCTGTGGTAATGCCAGTGAGGTGGTGATAATGGCGGGGCCAAGTCGCTGCAGCGCTCTGGGATGAACTGTGCTGCCCACGCAGCCGCGGCGTTCAGCTGCAACCGCAGCAGCGTAGCATGACTGCAGTAATCCAAACTGCTTAAGTATTTTCCTCCTAATTCTGTGTTTCTAGCTCCTCAGAGTCTTTTCCAGACTGACCTTTCATAGGTTTTGTCTTTTGTAAAGTCATAAAGCTGTTGGCTTGTCACTGATCTCTAAGCAATGTAATGCCTGGTGGAATCAAACCTGCCTTTAAAAATACAGTATTGGGAGTGGGGTGTCTGAATTTTTGTATGTGTGCACACATTTCTCGCTGTTGGAAGTTTGAATTCAAGATTGAATTCATGTTAAAGATGTTGAAGATGCACCTCTTAGAAGAAAGCATCAAGTGTTGAAACCTTGTTGTCTTTAAGTATCTGGAATTTTACCTGGGTGTGCAGTGCTGCTGATGAGAAGATGAATGGTTTGGTGTGAGTAAGTACCCAGAGGGAAAAGGTTGTGCAAAATTCTTTGAGCTTCTGACCCTTCCTAAGGTGAGTCTTTTTTTTTTTTTCCTTTTTTCTTTTTTTTTTTTTTTTTTTCATTCATGGAGATTGTGGCATGGCCTGATTGCTCTGACCATTGTGACTATTAAGTGAACATGCAACCTGATTGCAAATTCATACCTGTGATTATGGGGAGAAACAGCTGCTTTTGTCATCCTCCCTCCCTGCCAAATTTGTGGATGATTTTCCATCAGATGTCTGCAATGCAGATGGCTAAATTATGCAAGGGAGTCTGCAGCTGTTGTAGTTTATGCTCTCCTACACTGGTGAAGGAACTGTGGACTACCTCATGTCAGACCTGAGAGATCCTCTTTTACATGATTCGTGGCAGAAGAGAATACATTTGTGTTCTTGCATGGGCGATAAGAGGGCTGGCTGGGATTTCTGTGTCTTTGCTGTGGCTGCAAGGACTGTATCTCCCCTGCTCCATGTAGATAGACCTGCTTTTATATGTAGGGATGCAAGTTCAAAGTTAACAACATTAACTTGAAGGAACTGGCTATTCTGCTGTTTTCAGAGGTCACTGCTCCTCTGGGATTAAGAATGGAGAAACCAGTGGGGGTATCCCCAGGTGTTAAATGTTTAGAGAGCGAAGGTGCATCTGAATTTTTTTACTTTCTTTTCTTTTCTTGAAGTTGTCTGTAAATCTTCTATGAATGTATTGTGAAATGCCAGTGGCCCACTTGCTAAAAGCAGGGCATGTTTGGTGCTTCAAATTCGTTTTCTCATCAGGCTAATGGAGGTATTTTTGGTATGCAGCTATAGATGGATATAGAGCTGGCATGATACGACAAATAGCTGGTACATGATAACAGTATTCGAAGAGTCTGTTGATGACAGAAATGTAATGATTCTTTAAAATCTTTATTTGCAATTTAGTTTACCTTGAGGGTTCTTGATGTCAGAAATTGCTTCTTCACAACTGCCTGGATGTTGTCTTTTATCTCTTGCTTGTCACGCACACTTCAGCTCCTCAGACAATGTTGCCTTGAAATGAGAGGACATGGCCAAAAGCATGGTGTTTATTTATATAGTCATAATAACCTGAAAGAAGCAAACAGTGAATGACAGAGAGAAACAGAGATTTATATTCTTGGGACATCACTAAGATAGCATATGCAGGAGCTTAGTTGGAGCTGCTTGACTGGTTTTCTGCCTGTAAAACCTGGTTTTAATGGTAGAAGTACTTGTATTAGTTAATTTCTGAAAAGGTTTGGAGCAAGTGTATTGCGAGTCTTTGCCATGGTGCCAAACAGGTTGCTATAAACAAATACAGATATTTCCTTGGAAAAGAGTTGCTTGGTATATTTGTTGGGCTTTCCTTTGTCCATATGCTGCACACCCTTTCACTTCAGCATTGCTCTGTCCACACTTGGCCTTTGCATATGATCACATTTGCATATGATCACACTCTACAGAGGACAAAGTGCTGAGCAAGTGTTGTCCTCTGCCCTGCAGTGGGATCCTGGAGAGAGGTGACTTGTCTGCACTGAGGTGACGTGGGGACCTTTGATCAGCATTGTCGGGGGGTGCAGCTGGGCTAAGCTGTGTGACAGTGACTGCACCAAAGGAAGGAGCTGCTTATCTGCCCATCTGCGCACTGCAAGTGAGAAGATTGATTATAAATAAACCGGGAAAGGAGAATTCTTGCTTCATTTAGACATCGGTTTATAAATGGTTAGCAAGGGTGCATACTAGATATCCTAGCACTGATTTTTGTAAGTTTTGACTTCTTTTCCCTGTCTTGTAATGCTTTGTTTTTGCTTATCTGTGTGCTCTTTCTATCCAGGCCTTGGCCATAGCAGCTTGGGGCTCCTTTGGTGCAAGAGGAGCAAGATTGAGGTGTGAGAGGTCAGAGGAGTTGTCCTACACTGGTCAGCAGAACCAGGCACTGAACCTGGACTAGTTTCTGCTGCCGGGTGGAGCGTAACTCTGTCTTGCACCTCTGGAGCAGCTGCTTGTCTTCTGCAAGAAAAGACAGAGGCTGTGGGAGTCCTCTTGGATGGACACCTACCAGTCCCTTGGTCCCACCAGCCATGACCCACAGAGGCTCAGAGGATGGCAGTGCTTGAAGAAGGCACAGGACATCCTTGTGTTGATTGTAGCCCCTCTTCTCACCTGGGGTGGAACAAGTTGCTTCTCTTGCTTAGTCTTTTAGTTTTAATGTCAGTAAACACTTAACAGAACAGTGCATCTTCTAGAAGCACATCTGTCACAGATGCCCACTGCAGACCTCTGGGCTCCTTCCATTGCCCCAGCAGCACACAGGAGCATCCGGGCTCAGGGCTTGTAGGGTTCTTGTTATTTTCCCCACTCATTTTGTGAACAGAAAGCATCTAAAACTAGAGGAGCTTAGCATAGGGAGGAAGCCGCTGCTGAGCAACCTAATGTAGCAATCAAAGGAGAGACAGTGACCTTGGAATTAATTTAAATAACTTTTCACTGGCCTCAAAAATTTAATGGCAATCTTCACAGGCTTATTCAAAAATAGGATAAATAATCATAGGAGAGATTAATTGATTTGCAGTTTGTGGGTCTGACTTCTAATTTGTATCTCTCCTTTTCTACAATGATAGGTGAAAGCAGGCTGTAGCTCATAATAGCAAAATTCTCATGAAGACAGTCAGAAAAGCGTCGTTTATTCTGGGAGAAACTCTTAAAATTTGTTGTCCCTCTCTCAAGTTCAGTTTAATGTTGTGACTTTTCCAGGCTGCTACATCATGCTGTCCTCTGTCAGGGGTAGAACAAGCATTCACGATAAAGATTTGAAGACTTCAGTTTGCATTTAAGTGCCTTTTAAAGATCTGATGTTGCTTTCCTTTATTTTAAGCCTGAGTGAGTTAGCTTTGTGGCAGTCAGCAGTGCTGTGTCTGTGTGATGGTCATAAAGGAACCTGGAACAATGACATTTCATGGCTTGGATATCTTGATCCAAAATATTACTTACATGAATTTCAGATGCTTTGGATATTTTTTCATTTCTTGGGCAAAATGTGCCTGCGTTATTGGTTTGGACTTTTTGTGCATAGCTTTGTGAAAACTCTGGTTCTTTAATGCCTTTGGTTGATCAGATCTCATTAATGATTGTAATATAATTTGAATATAGAGTAGATTATGTGGATACAGTAGCTAGAGCACAGTATGAACCTGTGGCTAAGGGACATACCATGTAAAGCCCACCAAGGTGAAGTTAGCCCTGCAGAAAATCATTGTTTGTACAGATTTAAATTACCTAATTCAGAGAAGTTCCCAGCTGTCTGAACTGGGAACTCGCTTTGGTTAAAAGGGAGGAAGAGCACAAAACGAATAAAGTTCCCTTCTCCTAAAAGGAGAAATAAATCAACTCGTGCAGGTGTCAGAGGGGCCTGTCAGCCCCTTACACAAAGCCATATGCCTGCAAGTTTTCTGTGGGTGGCAAATAAATCATTTTGCCAGCGTCTTTTGTGCTTTTAACCAAGATAAGCAGTGCTGAGACAGTAACTCTTCTTCAGCCTGTCCCCGCTTCTCCCTGATTCCACCTGTGAAGCTATCACATCAGGTTCCCAGCATTCTCACACCGTGGTGTAAAACTAAGGCAAAGCTTTTTCCACCAGCTAAGCTCCCCTTGTTCTGCTGCTCTTACCACATTACTGCTTTTTGCTTAAAAGAATGGCATGGGGTTGGTTGCTTAGTGCTGTGGTCTCCATGCGGATGACTAAGCAGTATGGACTGTAGCTGGTGTTGGAACAGGAGTTGGTCTGAGATCAACAGCTTTCTATTTGCTGTAGTTCTTAGATGGGATTTGCAGTTGTTGTTGAAATGTGTTCACCCTGTTCTATAAACATGCCCTGAAAGTGTTCCATGATGTGCTGTGGTGGCTCTATTTGCTTTGGTGACGTTACTTACACCTGGATGTCTTACTGCTTCTTGGCGGCAAACGCTCTTTGACTTGTGCTATATAAACCATGCTTGTCTGGTTGAGTTCAGTCCCAGGTTTGTGTCTGCTGGCTTCAGCAGTCATCCCATTAGAGGGAAACAAAGCAGCACTGAGGTTCAGAGTCTTTGGTTTATTTTCTTTTGGACAATGGTATAAAAATAGCTCCAGCCTTGTTACCCGAACACCTCAGAGTTGGCTTTTGCTGGCGTGCATTGAAACACATTTCTAGCTGCATCTTCTGATACAACTTTCAAAAGCTCAGCGAAGTCTGGGCTTTCAAGTGCCCATTCCAACAATAACAGCTCAGGAAAGCGAGCTGGCTGCTGCTGCAGACAGGAGGGAGAAGTGGAGCAAGGCACTGCACGGGGATTGCAGCGCAGCGGGCAGGCGAGGGCAGTGCCAGGGCCGTGCCCGCGCCTTGTCCCAGCTGCACCTCCAGTCAGACCCGACCCTCACCGTGCTGGCGTTCACCGCAGCCACTCTGTCCCTGTGCCCCAGAGGGATTGCCTTGTGCCAGTCCCTTGGGGACAGGGAAGAGGCTGTCACTGAGGCCCAGAATCGCACTGGAGGTGCCAAAGTGTAACTTCACATCGTGGCAGGACCCTCGCCTGGGCCCGAAAGTTCAGCCTGCCTGCAAGCAACTGCATCAGGTGAAAGCAGTTTAATTTACACCAAAATAATTTATTCTAAGTCTGCTTCTCTCACTCATGCATTCATTTTACTTTATTGTAATGTCAGCACTTAGCAGTGAAGTAATGGCAGATCTCTGGAGAACTTCGCACAAGTGAGAAAGCACCGTTATCTCAGTTTTACAGATCCTGCTTATGTTGGGAACATATGTGGTGGTGTAATTACACTGATGTGATTAAATCAGTGCAAATCCTTGCTAGAGGGACATGCTGCACCACTGTGAAGCGGGGCTTATTATCAGTGCAGTTGAATTCAAATTATATTACTCCATTAAGCTGTGCTAGTGTAAACCTCCACTGAAAAAAAGTCACAAAGCCACATGAGGAGCTGTGTTGTTTCTTTTTAAAGCAGATAAAGATTTGGAAACTGAAATGGGTGAGGTTGTGCCTTGCCCAAGATCATGCTAGAAGCAATGGGCTTGACTGTTTATAGTTTATAATGTTTATAGTACTTTTTCTAAGGAAAGAGGTGTGGGTGTGAAAGCGGGAGTGTATTATTATTATTTTTAATGGATTAAATACTTTGTTTAAACTATTGTGGCCATTTTGGACAAAATCCTATATCATACTAAGTAAAATGCATACAAATTTCTAGTAAATCTTTACCACATGGTTTTGGATTTTGATAATAGCAGGATGGGTCAATGAATAACCATGGTGTATACAACTTAATTGTACATTTTTTTTGGCAGGGTGTGGGCACTGTAAGAAAATGAAGCCAGAATATGAGAAGGCTGCAGAGGTTCTCCATGTGACCAGTGATGTAAGCTAATTTCCTTTATTATATCCTTCAAATAATCAGTAATAAATAACTAGAGTAATAAAAGTGACTTTTCTCCCTACAACAAATTCAGCTGTTCTCATCCTCCCACAGGACCCTTCAAAATGTGCTTCCAAAGTACAGTCTCATCGCTAATGCATAAGCCCTGCCAAAGTCTGAGAAAGAACATTCTGTCTTGAACGAAAACAAAATCGAAAAATGTTTATGTATTCTGTTGTAGGCCTTATACATAATATGATCAAATCCAAAAATGGATTTTTCCCCTTACTTAAAGGCATTGAATGTGAAGAAACATAGGCTTTTATTTATGAATTAGACTTGGAAAAAAACAAAAGGGGTTGTTTCAAATACCCTTATTTTAATGGTTGCACCACTCCATTAGCTTCATCATAAGTGCTCCATCAGCATGGCTGGAGAAGAGAGATCCAATAATACAAGTATTAGTGTTATTGATTCTCAGTCTCATGCTGTGTATGCCATGCAGGAGGAGAAGTAGAATTGGTCTCCCCCATACTTTAAGCATCTTCTGTGGAGACATCTAGAGTTCCTTTGTTGCTGTTGGAGAGGGAGGAGATGAGAAAAACAAAGATCTGAGGAATCACACTCTACAAATGCCTGTTCTTCTGTGTGTCTAAAGGTGGTCCACAAAAAGATGCCCACAAGTTAGGGAAAGATGAATTTGCCTTCAAGTAAACTTATCTTTAGCAGTGCTTGTTTCTTCTGGGAGAAACAGGGATTTGTGGGAGGAAATGCAATTTCTGGGAAAGGCTCTTAAGCATTATAAAGTGAATTATTATAAAGAGAATCCATCAGAAATGGGAGGGGAACAGGTAAGATTTTGGTAACATTTAGTCCCTAGTATGTCCCTTTCTGGTTTTGCATCAGTGCTGTGTGTCTTTCTGTATGTCCGTGCACAAAATCACAGAAATAATCTTACTAATCAGAAAAGATCACTGAAATCAAGTCCAACCCATGACCAAGCACCACCATTTCAACTAGACCATGGCACCAAGTGTCACATCCAGTCTTTCCTTAAACACCTCCAGGGCTGATGATTCCACCACATCCTTGGGCATCCCATTCCAATGTCTAATCACCTTGCATGTGAAAAAATTCTTACTCATGTCCAACCGAAGCCTCCCCTGGCACCGCTTAAGACTATGGCCTCTTGTCCTAGAGGCAGCAAAGGCACCTAGACCATGAGTGATTGCCCCCAAGCCCACTGTGTCCTGCTGAAGGGGTGTGTGCATGTGGCTGGGATTTACAGGAGGTGATCTCTGTTTCAGAGCCCAGGTGTCCTTGCAGCAGTCGATGCTACTGTCAACAAGGCGCTGGCAGAAAGATACCACATCTCAGGGTTTCCTACTTTGAAGTATTTTAAGGATGGAGAGGAGAAATATACTCTGCCACACCTCAGAACACAGAAGAAGATCATTGACTGGCTGCAAAAGTAAGTTTTGAGGGTTTTAAGATAGTATTTGGGTTCCTGGTTAGTGACTCCTCCAGATGGCTTTGGTGAGGAACTAAACAGAGCTTCAACACTGCCTAAATCCCTTGCTAACAAAATTACACTGAATTCCAGTATTCAAACCCACAGAAACATGTATGTTAATTATGGTCTCTGATACACCAAATCCTTTATTTGCTGTGGAGTTTTTCATAGCTACCCCAGTATTTCTTTCCCAAAATAAATATTTTTCAAATATACCTGAAGCCTTTCCCAGGAGAAGGAATAGCAATGGCTCTGAAAAATAAAAGAAAATTTGTTGTTCCCTCTTTATACAAAGCAGCAGATCTCAGCGTTAGTAACTGAATTTCTACAGTTGTACTTTTGTCTTTCCAACGTTTCAGAGCTAATGCCTAGAATTCCACCCACGCGGGGCTGAAGGAAAGCCAGCAAGACCAACAAAACCAGCACCTTTGAGTGCAATAACCAACTTTCCTTGTGTGGTGTGCCGAAATATGCAGAATTAAGTTTGATATGAAAATTATGACAATAATTCCATTTCAAATTAAACTGCTGATACAATTCTGTCTCTAAGTAGGCATTATATATGCATGTATGTAAAAGTATGCATATATATATGTAAAATATGCATTTTCTTTAGGTAAGCCTAATGTATTTTCTGCATTAGTGAAGCTGAAGAAAACCTGCCAGGGTTTTGTGAATATTTTAATCATTTAACTATTACATGCAGTTGGTATAAGGAATGTAATCTTTATTTTCCATCTCATATTTGGTGAGGGAGGAGATTGTGTGTGAGTCCTCTTCTCTTCTCTTCTCCTCTTCTCTTCTCTTCTCTTCTCTTCTCTTCTCTTCTCTTCTCTTCTCTTCTCTTCTCTTCTCTTCTCTTCTCTTCTCTTCTCTTCTCTTCTCTTCTCTTCTTCTCTCTCTTTTCATTATGTCTCTGCTTCAAAGCAGGTAATAGATACGGTCTGGCAGTATCATTGTAGGATGTTGAGGAGCTTTATCTTTATTTTACTTTTAGACATGGTGCTCCCTTGGCCTGCCTGCCCACGCAGGCTCTAGGCTGCTGTATCCGGATTGTCTATGAAGTCATTGTCCTCATTTCATTGCTTTGCTTGACTCTTTTGAGCACTGTGTAATTTTTAGTGAGTTGAACAGTCAGGCTGATGCTGCCTGTACATCCTGGCAGGTGAATAAGCAATGAGGAACTGGGAACTGGTGTTAATTCTTCTGGATCCTTGAAGATCCAGAAGATTGTGGCTCTTGAAGACTTTTGTCTGCAGCCTCAGCTAGTCAGCAATACAGGTGAAGCCCAGACAACTTGTCCCCTGCTCTTGGCTCGTGGATGTTCTCCCAGCTAGAGACGCAGTAGAATAACATCCTTGTTTTCTGACCAAGGATAGGATTGACACAGCTGCACTGAAGCTGGTGGAAATTGGGATGCATCTGGGGTACAGGCTGGTGATAAAAGTCCAGCTTGTGGAGACCTGTCTCAGTGGGTGGTTGCAGCCCTGCGGGTTTTGGCTGTGGTTCCTCCCTGGTGATTGTGCTGCCACACTAGGTTGTTACGGGTTGCTGGGTATCTTATTCCAGGTCAGTGTGGAAACAGTTGTGTGAGAGTAAGTCACACCTCTGTAACTGTAATCAATGGGAGCTTATAACAACTGTGTTCATGGAGGAATTCAGCTAAAGGACACACTGTGTAACTCTTCTCTTTCTCTGAAACACATCTAAGTCTTTCTCTAAAAACTGGAAAATCATTGATGTTGGAAATACAATAAATGTTCACCAAGTGACCTTGAGAAGGACTTTAAAAATTGAGTTTTTCTCCACTTGGTTTTTATGTACCTGATACAACTTAAAATGGTGTCATTCAAAGTGCCAGGATAGTCTGAAAAGCTAATTTATTACCAAGGCGACATATGAAGGTCTTTATACTGTGGCACCATTCTGATGATTTTATATAAGTAATCACTATTTAAGATACAGCAGGAATGAATTTAATGAGTCTGAGAGAGGTCTGTGAGCTAGTGAATAGCAGAATTTTTGTTAGAGGCACTCTAGGTGTGCGGGATTGCTCTGATCTAGCCAGTATGTGCAGTCATAATTGAAGCTTGACATTCTCTACCAAAGTAAAATATTTCAGTTCAGTCACCCCCACTATTCCAAGTGGAACGATGCTGATTTTTGCATCCTGGCTTTAATATCTGAATTCTAGAGAAGGTCATGAAATTCTTTACAGAAGTTTGCATTATAGCAATAAAGAGTACCAAAAGGATGTTTGAACAGAAGATGCTGTTCTATATCAGTTACCTTTTGATTCCACCTGCTTGCTGTTCTTCTCAGTTCATGCCTGTGGATGATATAGTCATATGTATCAATGTTTTTTCCACCCAGATGTTGGACGCAATGTTGGAAGTCTTTATTTGACATTTCTACTCACATGCCTGACTACAGTCACTTAAATTATGTTTTTATTGAGTTCCAGAAATTAACTTGCATCTTTTTTGCCTGGTGTTGAGAATATTGAGTATGTCTTTCTACTGCACAGGCACCCTGAAGGATTTTTCACATCAGTTCCTGCATGCTAATTAAGACCAGGATGATGCTGTCCCTGTATCTGCTTCTGGAAATGTTTTCATTGTCTTTCTTTTCTAGTCCCGAAGCACCACCTCCACCTGAGCCTGCATGGGAAGAAAAACAGACCAGTGTTATCCACCTTGCTGGAGAAGACTTCAGAGAGTCCTTGAAGAAAAAGAAGCACATGCTTGTCATGTTCTATGCACCATGTGAGTAAATAACCTCTCTACGAGGATGGGTTTTATAAACCCTACATTTACTGCGACATCCTGAATTAATTCCCTTGCTGTCCCCAGATATTTAAGGGTAAAGAGCTGATTCTGAATATAAGTGCATGGGAGCATCATTGGCACGATCATTTTTATCTTTTTAAATGGAAACAACACAGTATATAATGGTTACATTACTTTATGCAGACACCAAAGCAGGCAGCAATACAGAAACAAAACAGATTTGTTTTCCTCTGTTGTATTTTATGGTCCATATAACAAAATGTGATCCTTTATAGTAGCACAGTGGACATGGAGAGCCTGATTCATTAGTGCAGCACTTCAGTAGTGAAATCAATACACTAGTGTAGGAGGAATCAGTCCACAAGGTGGGGAACAAATTTTGATGGAATAAATTTTGTCTGTAATAAATCTGCATTTAAGTCTCCACTGGGACTAGGGGCATAGCTTCATCCTTCCAGATGGTTTTGCATGCATCACATAATCACTTTGTTTTTGAAGATTGTGAGAATATTTCTTGAGAAGTTTAGAATCAGGCCTTTTATAAATAAGGTGAATGATAGGGACCTCTTCTGTTTTCTGGTGCTGTCCCAGAGACAGGCAGACTAGGTACAAGTTCTTGACTTTTGAGGTGTTTATCAAAGGCAGAAGATTATCCAGGCATTTAATATTAGATACTATTAACATGCCTTTATGGCACCATGACTCAGCGCCCTCAGATGCAAAAAAAAATCTTCCATATCACATAGCCAGAAATTAATGGATAACCCTCAGATAAACAGCTATCAACTCGTTCCCATTAAATCAAAGGTATTTTCCATAAAGAGAGAAAAAGGTCCTTAATGTTTAATCAGGCAGCCCTTTATTTTGCTTTTTCTGTTAGAGAATTAAACATGAATGCTTTGGGGCTCATATGAAGGGATATGGGAAAAAGCAGGGGTGCAGTTCAGGAGAGAGATTTCTGGAAGGTTTTAAAAGAAAACAGAAGGGGACATAATCCCTTCTCCAGTCCAGTTCCCACCACCTATTGACTAAAAATTGCCCACGTACCAGGAATTTCTGATCCATGGACCTCGGCTGGTTAAGAGCAAATTGTAATTTTAAAATGAAATGATTGCACATGAAATGGTAAGAATTAGGAGTTCACTGTCTCTTGAGTTCTCTTTACCCGATTAGTGACTTTCTGCATAAGAAGGATTTATTTCACTTTCGGTTTTTAGCTGCATCTTTTTAAGACAGTTAGATTCTTGATCCTTTTTAAGGCCACATTTAAAGCAAAGATTCTATGTGTGATGAGCATGCATCTCCCAGGGCTGAAACCATGAGGGAACTTGCCTGATGGGCTAATTTTTTTGCCATTTGACTTCTACCCTTACTTCAGAAAAGGTGAGTAAAGATCAGCCTGGCTCTTTCTGTATGAGCAGGCTGTAAAAGCAAGGCTTGCATGACATAAAACTTCTGTGTCCTTTTAGGCTGCATTTCAGACACATTTTTGCACTGTTTTTGACACAGTGCTGCATGAGACCACCTATATACAGGACAGAGAGGTGTTGACTGGAACCCTGTCTGGCCTTTTCGTGACTCCTGAAACAGTATTGCTGTTGTAGTGTCAGTACGTGGGTCATGCACAGTTTCTGATTTGCCGGATTTGTTCACTCTAAATGTGGAAGTGTCTGTGAGCAAAGCACAAAGCAGGCGCACACAAGGAGAGCAACGAGCCTGCACTTTGAAGGGTGCAGGGGAAAGTACCAGATGAGTATTTTAAATCTCTGTTTTCTGTGAAATAAACATCAATGCAGTAGAATAATTACAATGATTCACATCACTGTATTTTTTTTAGCTTTTGCACAGCGATAATGTACTTCTTGATAAATTTGGTCGATTAGCTTTTGTTTACCATCTTCTCAATCTTGAGACCTCTTGGAGCTTTACATTGCCAGTTAATCTTAACTTGCTTATTTTAGTGCACAAGGAACATTGCTAAAATTTTAAGGTCCCATTACCTCAAATAATTTTCTTTTTCTATTCAAATCCACAGCTTGGGTCAGGGCAGACTCACAGTATGCTATTCCATTCACTTGTGACTCTGTGGCAGTATTTGCTACACTTACACATATGCTGAGATATTTTAGGATGGGGGGGTGTGTATACATGCATATATAAAGTATGTTTATATATAAATATTTATGCTAAGAAATGTATCTCTCATCTGTCATTAGAATTTAAAGCAGAAAGTTGAGTATTCTGACCTTTGTCAAGCTTTCAGCTAGAGTGACAAACCTTTAGGCAAAGGCCACAGATATGTATCTTAGATGCAAATTAAAATGAGATCTGGCTTTCCTGTGGCAGCTTCCAGTCCAAATTACTTAGTATGTATAGGAGAGCCACCAATCTGCTGCTGTGCCGATAACTCAGGGCTGAGCTGAGCAGGGCTTTAATGGTACTGAGCAGTGCTTCACAGTGATTTAGCTCTGGAGGAGAAGACTGCTACATCCACATAGAAAAGATAGGGAACTCATTACTCTGTCTCCCGGAATATAGGTGAACCGTAAAGGTTATTCCTCATGCCTGTGGAATATTTTAAGGACTGAGAATCAGAATCAAGACTCTGGATATTACTGGGGTAAAAAGTCCGCTCCTGTGGACTTGACACCACAGAGATCTTGATTTTGCATTCTTATTCCTGCCTGGTGGCATCTGTGTGTGCTGTAATGACTGATTTGGGGCAGGAGCAGGGGCAGGTTCCCAGTACTGACTTGGGAAAAAGTGTCTGCTGCAGAAAACCCAGTGCTGCTTGTGCCAATAATGACCTGGGACCAGATCTTCATCCAGATGTCCTTTGGGTAGGTCTGTACCATGCCACACAGGCTGGAGTGTAGGCTGGCATGTGTTAGAGCTACTCAGGGGGCAGGCTGGGGGCAGGCTGCTGACATATGTGCTGCACAGCACATGGCCCAGCTCTTCTCTGGACCCTTGAGCAGCTCTTGTGAAGATGTAATTGTCATCCCACTCATGTACCTTTAAGTTCAAAAATGCCTAAAATAAGAGGAAGACAGTGGTACCATCTGCAGAAGGGAAGCATGAAGCCTCAGGTGTGTGTGGGGACTGCTGTGAGGGGTTGGAGGAGTATTTGGAAGCAGTAGGATTAATGCACTAGCATTTCAGAAGCTTCTGGGGAGAGTTTTTGCGATTTGTGTCTGTATTTTTTCATCATCCAGTCCTTGGCGTACTGGATTCCATCAGCTACTTCAGGTTTACTTTTTTAACTGCTTGGCTTTGTCCAGAAATGGGGAAGAGGAGACAACTAGTCCGAGTATGGTTTGGTGTGCACATGGGGCCTGGTACATGGATGGTCAGGATTTGGGGGCTACAGACTGTATTGTGAAGTGAGCCAAATGGACAAGAGCAGGTAGACTGCAGTGCTGAACCAGCCTGGGTTGGGAGGGCAGTGGCTGCAAACCTGTGCTCTACACCCAGAGCTTTGTTCAACACTTGGGGCACTAAAGCAAGGTGTCCTGGGCCAACCCGTTTGCATCAGTGCCTCTTCTGGGATCAGCACCCTGACTTTTCTTTCTTCTTTCTCTTATGTCCTCCCTGTTCATATAGCTTATCTGGATGTGTTTTATCTGCATATTTACTTTTATGTGCTCTCTCCACTCCGTAATTCCAGATAATTGAGATTTGACTTTGACAATGCATTAAATTTTAACCTCCTACTACTGTAGCACTGAAAACGCTGCAAAATAGAAGCAGTTGGTTGTGATTAGTTGTCAGAATCACAAAGGGTAACAAAAGTTCCAGTAAATAATGTCTTTTTGGTTGGAGATGTTTTTGCTGCATTACTCAAACAGATTTAAGGGGGAAAAAGGAATGATTTAAGCTAGGTGAGACACTTCTCTGCAGTGCCCAGGGAGAGGACAAGAGGCAAAGGGCTCAAATTGAAACGCAAGAAAGTTTGCTTAAACATTTAGAGGAAGTGGTGGATTTTTTTACTGTGGTTGTGGTTGAATATTTGAGCAAGTTGACCCAAGAGGCTTCAACCTTGGAGATACTCAAAACCCATCTGGAAACAGTGCTGGGCAACCTACTGTACTTGACCCTGTTTTGAGCAAGGGAGTTAGACTAGATGATCTCCAGAAGTTCCTTCCAACACAGCAATGCTGTATTTCTAGGAATAGTCATACTGGAGTTTGAGATACACAGTGGGTTTTTATTTGGTTTGGGGTTTGGTTTTGTTGATTGTGGTTTGGGTTGTTTTTCCCCCTTCTCATCCAGTTTTGATTTTCTCTAAAAAGGAAAGGCTTAATAACACCCCCTGCTAATTCTTGCACAGAAAATGTCCACTTTCGAGTTACAAGAATGTCACTTTTTAGTTGAGATTGCTGCTTCCAAAGAGACTACAAATGAATCAACTGTGTCAGAAAGGAATTATGTATAATAGATCAGTCATTAACAGGTCCAAATGATGGGAGGAGGGCACTCTCTATATAGATCAGTCACTTTTAATGGCAGGACTGAGCACTTATCAAATTCACTCAGTTTCTACTTTTAGTGTCAAAACACGAGTTAATAAGTACGTTTAAAAAATAAAGACTTTCAGCAGCAATGGGAAGTAGTGGGAGGAAAGTGCTCCCTTTTAATGGTTCATAAGGGGGGCAGTTGCCAGTGTTATTGACTTGCCAAATGGCCTCAATTTGTGGGACTCAACAGGGTTCACAGAATGGATATTTTTAATAAATGCTTTGCTGGGAGCTGATTTCCAGTTCTGTGTTCAGCAGGGAAACTTTCACTTCACTGAAAATTAATTTCATCAGCTAGAAAAAGTTATTTTCTGGTGAAGCCTGACCCACAGGGGTTACCCAGAGAACACCCAGAAGTAAACCATCCTGAGGATGATTTTAATGAGGTATTTTTGGATGGAGCAAGTGGCTGTACTGCTGAAAGAAGATGTGTAGTTAGAGACACCAGCCTCCTTGGTTCTCCACTTGAAACTTTTTTGCAGGGTTTTTCTTTCAGGGCTGGAAGAAGTGAATGAAGGTGCCTAATCTGTGTTGCATCTGATAAAGTCCCAGAAGACTTTGGGATGTTTTTTAAGCCATTAAAAGGCTGTGTGTTGATCTGAGGTGTTTGTGGGAGATAGTACCTGGATATTTTTCTGTAAAACAAAGAGAGTAAAGCAGGAATACTGACATCATTGCTGTCTGATGGGTCAACTCCTGGCCACCATTACGAAGTAAGTGGGAAATCAGGTAGCACTTTCCTCAGCAGTAAGAAATCAGACAGGGATCTGACTAAAGGAGTTGTGCCCATCCCTGTGTGCTTCATCAGGAGCACATAAAATGCTGAGAGCTATGCAAACCTGCATTCATTTTACCCCCAAAGTTTGAACAAACTATTAACTATTCTGTATTCTGGTATACTCCTTCTCTGTGTTTTCACAGCAAAAACTGCTCGGTTTCTTCTGTCCAAGTTATACATCAAGGAATATCCAGTGACAAAAAGCACTGGGCTGAAAGTCCTTGCCAGAGTGGGTCACACTGCGAGCACAGAGGATGCATGTGGCCTTTGGCTGTCAATGCTGCCAGCCAGGAGGGCAGTGTGCTTCTCCTGCCCTGGGACCCAAGCTGTCGCCAGAAAGCTGTTCTGAAGGAAGCAGTGGTGTTTCTTTCTCATCCTTGCTATTTTTTCAAGCAAGCTTGGACAGAGCTGGTTGCACCATATCTCAGCCTTTGCACAGGCAGTTTTGGGGAGTTAATGCTGTGTTTTGGTTAAGCTGCATTGCTGTAGGAAAACAGGGCAAATTCTATTGGCCTGTGGCTGCTGGGCCTGAGATGAGCAGTCTGGGTCTCTGCTGGGTCACTCAGCAGACTTGGGCGACATAGTTCTGTGTAAAGTATGTACAGAGGGGGAGAACATACTCGACAATTGAGTTTATGAGTTCAGATGTGCGGAGCAAAACAGCAGCACAGATAAATTTAGTCTCCCGCGATGGCCTCAGATTGGCTCTCACCCAGAGGTTTTCCTGTCACTTGCAAATACATCTTGTTAAGTTTTGATTAGGAGGCTGTATCAAAGAGCCTGAACAAAATGTGCATGTTTGTAAATGAAACTTAAGCTATCAAAAAATTATTAAAAACATGTTGAACAGAAAGAGTCCTTTTCAAGGCAAAAACCCTTCCAGGAAGGATTTTCTGGTTGTTTACTAAGGCAGAGGTGAGGTCTGGACCTTCTGATAATGAGGCTTTAAATCCTGTGTGGGCTGGCACTGCAGAATTTTGATATGTTAGCTCTGCCACTAACTGCTTTCTCTCCTGCATCAGTGGTGCTCTTGTTATGGGCGCGTTACCAAGGTGTGTTCCTGTTGGTGTAAATAGTGCTGATGCCACAGAGCCCCTTAACAGGCTGGGTTTGATAAAGGAAGAATTTATAGAGTGATCGCTGCAATCAGGCTGGCAGAACTGCTCTTAGCCCCAGTGTTTGTGCCGAGAGAAGAGTTTGAACTGCTCTCAGCTCAGAAGTTGAGGCGCTTCCCCAGACGGTGTGTAACCATCACAGAGTGCTCGCAGCAGCTGTAGTGGAGTGGTGACATTAAACTAAAAGTTGTTGGGGTGATCCAGCTCCTCTTGTTTTGTAACCCTAAAATGTTACAGCTGCTTGATTTGGTGTGCCTGTATATAAACAGCTCCAGCTTGTAAGAAGGGAAGAGTTAGGGAAGTGCGTGCTCTTGCCCCGTGGAATTCTCTTCTCACAGACACACAGCTATGTTGGTGCAGCGTCACTGTGGGTACATTAAGAGATTATGAATATGCCACCCATCCTTATGCACTGTCACAAAACTCATTTCCAATAAGACAAATGCTATTTTTGGTGATGTGTAACGTTGTTGTGACAGGAGCTGCTTTGAAGCATCAGCACAGCTGAAATTCCAGTGCTCTGCTGGCTGTCGCTAACTCAGCAGTGTGTCTTCTGTTAGTGGTGTCCGCTGGCATGTCAGATGGCAAAATTAATTTGTTTGCTCTATAACTGTGTTTGCAGTTAACCTGGGCTGATGCTGGCTTGGTTAACTGCTGCTGCCAGCTTTGCTCAAGCTACGCAGGCCAATGAGACAGTGGAAAATGCAGGTCTGCTGGAACTGGCGCTCAGGTTCGTTCTGGGTGTAACTGCTGACCTTTACACCCTTTCTGTCCAGAGGTGACCTGCTGTACAGCTTTCCATGTCAAAGGATTGCTTGTTGCCAAATGCTGAGTGGTGGCATGTCATTTGTAAGTCACTGCAGTCAGTCATATCCTTGCTTTTTGTAGTGGATGAAACAGTCCAGGAATTTTGTGCCAAGTTTTTTACTCTCCTCACTTCGCAATTTGACCTGTTCTTTGTTGCTGCTATTGCAATTGTTCATGTCTCATGGCTCTGATTTCCCAATAATTTGGGTTTTGTATGTTTTGTCTTATTTGTATACCTCCAAGGTGTTACAAAAATAAGAGTTCAGATAGCTTGGGAAAAAACTCAACAAAATCCACCAGCAGGCTGTGAAATTTGGAGTAGTTTGCCTGTTCTTAAGAGTAGTCTGACAAGCCTTGGTTGACCTGGTGCTTAACTGAAAACCTCCTAACATTTTTCAAATCAAAGGACACATCACCCTCTTTCAGTTACTAATATCTCATGTCTTAGAGATATGATTATACTGTGGTGTCAGGTCACATCATCAAATGAGCTTTGGGTCCAGATATGCAATAAAAAGGCTCTCCAGTTCTCTACTGGTAAGACAAAGTGAATTACATCTCCAAATGCCTTTCTCAAATCTGCCTGTGGATTCAATAACTCCTGTAGCCACACAAGTTGCATTGGTTTAAGTAGTATACCCTTTTTCAGCTCTTATTTGTGCAGTTACTGTCTGTGGCCTGTCTTTCCTTGATTGACCAAGTAATATTCTTGGTTTAATTCTAGTTAATCACTTGGAACTCTTGAATTGGAAAGAGGCTTTGCTTGACTCTGCGGTGTAGGAGCTCCCGGGCTGTCTTTGATGGCAGTGCAGAGTTGCTGCTTGCACTTGCTTAGAATTGCAGTCATTTAAAAACCAATAACGGAGGGCACTATCTACCCCTGTTATTTAAACGGTGATGATTTCAAGCAGAGATGGGGAATTGGAAAGTCATTCTCTGCTCTGCACTTTGCACGCTGAGGGCTCCATCCTGCCACGTGCTGAGCCCTCTGAGGCCCTGATGGTTTCACAGCTGAACAAATGGAGTCAGCACCTTGCAGCCCAGCTCCCTGTCAGGCAGGATTGTGAACCCTGTGAGTCACTTAACCTCTTCCTGACTCTATTTAACCTTGGATGTAATGACAGAGGGGAATAATCACGTCTGTCTCTCTTAGGGGCAATTTGAAGCGTAATTAATTGATATTAGTTAAAGCATTTGACATCACCCGTTGAGAGGTTCTAAAGGAAGCCGGGGGCTGAGGGGGGAGCAGAGCCCTTTCTCATGCTGAGGGTAGAGCAGAGACACAAATGCCACGGTCTCACAAATCACTGGGCTTTCAGATCCCCTCTAAGGAGTTGGCCAGGACTTTGTTACGAAAGTACTGACAGTTTAAGTTAGTGTATTTAATATGAAAGCAGTCTACATTAAAATGTGTGCACGTTTAAACTATCTCCTTGAAAAAAAAAATCATGTAAAATATATGCACACTGCTTTGTTGCTTTATTTATCAAGATTTTATTGCGTATGAGATGCTAAAAGCACGCACGGCAGCAACATGGGTAGGGTTATAAATCATTATGTATTAATGATGGGCAGAAGGTATAAGGTAGTGCTTTCTGAAGTCAAAACGCCCGATCTGTGCTGCTGTGGTGTTCTAGTTGGGATGCCCAGGTTAGGGTTGGCAGGGGCTATCGTCCTTGCCTGACCCGCGGGCAGTGCTGGCCTCCTGCGGCTCCGGCGCCCGGAGATGGGGACACGAGCACAGCCACACCATGTCCCTGCTCCAGCAGTCTCAGCTCAGCCATGCAAGTCAAGGACAGCTGTCTTCTGATCAGGTACAGAGCCACTCTGTGAAAGCATCTCTTTTCGAAAACCATTTCCTTTCAGACTAAAAATCACTAGTGGTGGGGAATGTGAATTTCCATCTAAATTTGACTGGCTTCAGCACGCAGTCAGCTCTGGAGCTTACTCAGCCTTTGGCAGCCAGCTTGAATAGCTCGTTATAATGAAATTTAGAGACTGAGTTTTCTTGATTTCTATCACTTCTTAATCTTCAGATTTAAGCTGTTGACACACAGAGCTTCCTGACTCCCTTTGCCATGAAACACGTCTTTCAGTTCTACTGTTTCTCATGTGGGTCATCTGAATCCCCTCCAGTTTGAATTCCTTGTTGATTTGTGGGCCCAGAACTGCAAAAAGCATTTCAGAGGTGCCAGGCATAGAGGCCCTCTCCACATCTGTTTACTATTTTAATTTATATATTCAGTGAAGTTTTTTTTTGACAACTCCATCATTTTCTTTCAAAGCTATATTGCTAGCATTGTTTGGATTTCTCTTGCTTTTAATACATTTAAAATCCCTTATATGCTTAAAACATCATTATTACTTCTGCTGACTGAAGATACTGCTTTGATGTCCATTTGCTTCCTTTATCTATTTTGTACAAATTGTTAGCTTTTGATTTATATTCATTAAAAAACAGATTCACCTTTCTTCTATGTGCTGTGCTAATACAGCTTCCACTCTTCTAAGGAAACTGAATTAACCTTGTACTGTTCAGCTGTAGAGAGGTTATATTATATCACTGGGCTTTGTAGTTTCAAATTAAACAAAGCATGAAGTAACTTAACTTAAAGGATGTTTTTTCGTATTTAAGAAAATAGAAACCTGTGCTTTTGGAAAGAGGACTTGATTCCTTCAGGCTGTTCTGAAAATTTGCCACAATTTTATTTTAAATGTAGTGAGGTGACTGTTGTACAACAGGGTGCATCTGTTTCATGCACTACTCTCAAGACATCTTTAGAATTGCCATCTGGTCCTAATACCTTTGTACACTCAAATTTTAAGAATCTTTTAAGTTTTACTTCTGACTCACTATCATCTCTAAACAATTAATTGGTTACAAAAAGGAGCCCTGTTCAATAAAAAATCCTCCATTGAATGTAATAAAGATATGTAGGTTATTCACTAGGTTGTTCCACTGCTTTGAAATCCTCTTTGCATCCCTTCTGCATCCCATGGGATCCTGCAATTATGGAAAATTTTTTCACAGGGTATTGTTATATCTGAAAATTTAGCAAATTGCTACCACATCATATCAATTTTGTGTCATTCTCACCTTACCTGAAAAATATGTTTATATTACCTTTTCTTCAGTCTGCTTTTGGTTTAAAAAACAAAAAATCAGTTCACAAGGTGATGTGAGCACTTAGTTAAGTTTTTCTATTTCCCCATGTGCTATCTTTGTTTTACATCATGTAACAAATGTGTTGTGGCTTGGAAATCACATCCAGCTCAACCATGCAGTTCTTTACTTCTTCACAGTCCTCAAAGCAGTGTTTCCATGAGAATGAAGTTCCAGGCCCTTTCAGTGCCCAAACCAATGCTGGCTCCTTGGGTCTTTCCTCAAAGATACCCTGAGAGGCTGCTGTACCTTGAGGTTGTTCCTGCTATCAGTAAATCCAGTCCAGGGAAAATAAACTGGGTTATATATTTTCCATCACTTCATCTCCCTAAAGACCCATTAGCTTTCCTTTAAATGCCTCTCTAATTAGAGGAGATTTAATCTGGCTTCTTCTCCCCTCAGTGATAATGGCGAAGTGTGAAGCCTGCTTGCTTGCTTGCTTGATTTCCCTTGTCTGCTGTTCACAAGCCATTCCTCTTGAATTTTTCCCACAGAAACCATATTTCTCATATACTGGGTCAGTGGAGATCTACTTGGTTTTCAAGGTGAGGAATGTGATGGTGCCTGCTGTGACTGTACCACATCTCCTACCAACTTTACAACACGAATGGTGGAGAAAAACCTTGTAGAAAACACTGGGTTTGTGTAGATTTTTAAATTTATAGTAAAAAGGCAAAAAGAACTTCAGAACTCCTCAGTTGCAGGTGTTTTCACATGGATCCTGGAGCCTGTGATTTAAGCAGGCAGCCCTCGTGCCCCGGCAGGTCAGGGGGAGCAGATGCCACCATGGACTGTATGGGGGGGTCCTCCAGAGAGCTGAATCTAAGCACAGAGCTGAGTGCCTGGCCAGAGCTCTATTAAAGCTGTATTGTTTGCTGCCTGTGAACGGGGGATGGCCTCAGCACGTGCTGCTGCATGTGCCTGAGATGGAAAGTTCTCTTGTTTTCCTACCAGGTGATGCAACTGTGTTTCAGCATTGGGAAATGGAGTTATCTTGAGATGTGCAGGAATGATAGAGGTTTTGAGTGCCAGTACTGGGATCCTGTGGAAAGGCTGGATGTTTCTTTCACATTTCTTGAGTCAGGCACAGGAAATTACTGTTCAGTTCACATCTGCTCTTAACCCTGTTGAAATCAAATTTGACACTGTTGTAAAAATGAAAAAAGAAAATTATTAAAGCAAAGCCCTGCATCTGTGTTAGAAGGCTCTGCTCCCAGAAGTGCTGCTTTCAATGCTGCTCAGTTAAAACTCCACTTCTTGTCCATGCAGGAAGTCTGTGTGCTTACTGTAGGATCCAAATCATTCAACTAAAATGAATTTTCCCACTTGTTTAGTCCATAGTGACTGAGAAGGGGCAGGATCTTTTGATTCTTGACACCTTACCCACACCTTCATATGCCACCAGTTTAATCTCTTTCCATTGCAGCTCATCTGAAAAATCCTTTGTAAGGAAGCTGCACACTTCCTATCCTCACGTACTGTGCTCAGTACATTTCCTTTCCTTGCACTTTCGAATCTAGAAGATAGTGTTAGCACTTAAAATAAATGTGTGATAGTGGGTGTGAAGAGGGAATGGGAAGAACAAGTTTTCCGTCTGTCAAAATGAAGACATCAACCTCTGCTTTTATTTTTTTTGGCGTGTGTGCTTTAAATAGAATGACTGGGTTGGGTGACTTCCAAGTGTTTGCTGCATTTGGCAATCCTTCTAAGTTGTAACAGATGAAGTTCTGCTGTTCCATATGATGTGCTCCTTCCCCCTTTTTCAGTGACTCCTTGAAACTCCTTGGGAATTCAGTGTAGCATTCACATCTGTTCCGTGGATGGATGTCCAAGGCTAACAAAATGCCTACTGGACTTGGAGGCAGCTCTGCCAAAAGCCATATGGTTGTGTTTTAGTTTTGTGAGTGCAGTGCAGTAAAGAAAGGAGGTTGGGCCAAGAGAGAAGTGAAGGGAGGAGGGATGGAGCTTCAGATGGGTAAATGAAGGTAACTTCTCATGATTTGGTATTTTTGTGTGGAAGAATATGCTTGTTATTTGTGTTCTCATTTTCTTGCGGAATGGAAGAGCTCTTAACCTGCTACAGCCTCACTAGAGGCTTTGAGAGAGGCCTTACTGTCCTGAAGTATCTTCTATTGAGGGTTTAAAAGATGTTCTTTGGTGAAATCTAAGTTTCAAGCTCAAGATCATAAGCAAAAATGGGAACCTGAAAGGTTTAAGTTTTTAGGATCATTTATGTTTTAGTGTAACAGTTGGAAGTGCTTTCCAGAAGAAATGCAGCATGTAGTTAAGAACAAGTGTTCCTGTTTTAGAGGTGCCTGATTTTGATCCATTTTTTGTTTCTGAAATTCTTTTTAGGTGTTGTCACCAGTTCTGATTTATTTGTGTAGAGCAGTGTTAACAAGTCAACTGAGGCAGTCCCCCCACAGTACAGGAAATAATCCAAGATTTGTTAAGAGGCAGGCTTGACCTGCAGGCTCTTCAGTATCAGGCAGACAGGCCAGACAAGTGTCAAGAGAGAAAATGGGTCACCAAAATGGGCTGATGGACATGGGAGCAGCCTGAAACCCATGCCTCCTCCTCCTCTTTCTTCTGTTCTTCCTCCTCCTCCTTTTCTTTCTTGACCATTTTCTTCCAGGCACATGCTGAATGACTCAACAAGGTGAATAGTTTGCAAGCTGTAGGACACTGCACTTCCACTGAAACACAGCTGCCATTATGCTGCACAGAGTTTGAAGCCATTAACATGGATTTACACAAGTGCCTCAGTTTCCCAGGGAACAGCCCCTTGACTTTCTGGTATTCTTAGTTACTGCATAGACTCAGTTTATTTACACAGGTGTGCCACTGCAGTGCTTTCAGAATCTTATTCCGAAGAAAAAAACGCTCTAAAATTCAAAGCAGTGCATGTAAGCAATGAAATTGCATTTTGGTGAAGCTGGAAGGGGTATTCAGCCTTTCCTTTGTGGAAAGGGATGTGTAGTGTTTATGCACAGATACTATTTTTCTTGTCAGCTGAAAGTGAGAGTAGGTCAGGAGGATGGCTGCAAGTCTCCTAAGAGGGCATTTGTTCAGTCCTGATTTTAAAGTAACGCAGACACTTGTCCATCATATAAAATACTGGTAAACAACAGTAGCATAAGCTGTAATTGGTGCTTGTGAGCAACTCATTTGTGATTTTTCTGTTCCTATCCAGAAATAATACCAAGATGAACTCCTCCACCAGCACTACACAGGCTTGACTGAAGTGTGTCCATTCCTTTTTTAATGTGCATCTAAGCAAAAAATAGTGTCCTGAGTCTTTGCTTGGGATCAGCCTCTGTGCTGGGTTTGAAAAAAAGTAATTTATTACACATAAGCAGGTACTTTCCTTTTCAAAGCCTTACTTAGTATAGTAATCATGATTTGAGAATAGTTCAGATTATTCATAGACAATAATTTGTAGGCATTGCTTCTGAATTGAGGGCACTCACATCCAAACCTTGAATCAAGAGAACAGTTCTAATTTCCCTTCTGTGACTTTTTCTGAAATGTTTGAGTAAAATCAGTGTGTATTTAAGCAAGGGATCAGCTGGCCTTTTCTTCAATGCTTCAGTGGTACAAAGAAGTATCAGCCCATCTTCCATACAAAGCTCTGGGGTTCCTGTGTGCTGTGTCTGTAGAACTCAGCAGTTGCCCAGTTGTGGAGAACAGCAGGGAGGTCTCCAGGAAGGCCAGCAGCAGTCATCCTAACATGGGACTGGACATCTGCTCTCCATCCATGAAAGATATCTGGCTTATTGGACTTGCTTCTCTTCCCCTCCCTTATGTTCCCAATGGCTTGGCTTTAACACAGGCCATTTCCAAATATTATAAATGCTCCCAGCAATTTCCTTTCCAGCTTCTAGCCTCCTTCTGTTCCCAGCTGTGCTGGCTTTATTCCCGTGCCCAAATGTAGCTGCTGTCTGTGGCAAGAGCAGTAATAACCTACCTGGCCATACCAGGAGGTACAGAGCAGGGCAGTGGTCTGTCCGTGGCTGGTGCCCTTAGGAGACCGGTGATGGAGACGAGCCCCCTGCACCATGGCCCCTATTATGGAATGTCATGTAACTGTAAATATACACCTAAACTCCTTGAAGTCACAGGGATTTTAAACACGTGCTTACTTTGATGTAGCTGACACATGGTTTACATATGCTTTGTCCTGCTCATTCCAGAACTGGAGAGCTCCTGTCTAGAGTGATTTTTAATTCAAATTTTCCACTGATTCACCTTATGTCTTGAGTTTATCCCAGTATCTTTCCTATAACTAAAGTTTATGGTGTCTTTTTCTTCCTGTGTCAAACAGGGTGTCCTCACTGTAAAAATGCCATTCCACATTTCACAACTGCTGCTGAAGTCTTTAAAGAAGATCGCAAGGTAACTTGCTGTTAATTATTACTGTGATATTTAAGAGTGTTCTCCAAAATCTGTACCTTATAGGGTTTGCTTATTGATAAGGTTATAGGTTTGTAGATAAAATTGCTGTTGCACTAAAGGAAATGTATCTGTATCATTGGGGTTGTATCTTTTATGGTCAGCTTAAGTTATACTTCCTGCCTGTTCTGTTTTCCCTAATTTGCTGTCTTTTATGTTTAAGTCTTTGTGTAAGAGTTACTTTGTATGAAGAGAAATACAATTTTTTCTCACTGAGGAATTAAATAAAGATAATTCATATCATCTCCATTCCCCTTCAACTTTTTTCAGCTGTTGGGGTGCATGTAGAAAAACAACAAGTTGTGTGATAGTCCTGAAGACCTCAATCAAATAACTAGTCCTTGTTTGCATAGCACAAAAAATATTTCTGTTAGCTGGCTGACTTGAGCCCAGGATGCTCTTCTAGGACCCTTATGCTTTGGCCTTGAAAATGCATCTGATGGCTGAATCACACTGGGTAATTTTCTTGCATGAGCTGAATCATTTTTTAACGGAGCACATGCAGAACTAGGATTTAAAAAAAAACCAAAACACTTGAGCCTTCCCCCCCCCAATATTTAACCAGATAACTAGTGAGGAACCTGTTTGATATCCTTAAGTGAACCATATTTCATTCTGGTCTCTGAATTTGTTCCAACCTCACAATTGCTTTGTGTTTATGTGTGGCAAGACAAAGATTTGCAATTTAATATGGAAATTGCTGTCTACACCTTCCTCAGGAGGGGAAAGAGAGAGGGAGTTGCTGAGCTCTTCTCCTTGGAATCCAGTGATGGGGCATGTGGGAATAATTCAAAGCTGTTCCAGGGGAGGTTCTGACTGTACAGTAGAAGACACTTTGATCAGTCCCTGGAACAAGCTTCCCTAGAGACGTGGTTGATGCCCTGAGCCTGTCAGTATTTAAGGGACATTTGGACAACATCTTAACAACAGGCTTTAACTTTTGGTCAGCTCTGAATTGGTCAGGCAGCTGGACTAGATAATCCTTGTAGGTCTCATCCAGCTGAAATAGTTTATCGTATTCTATGTTCTAAATGAAGAGGTAATTTTGTAACAGTTGTATTCCGTAACTGAGGAATTTTTTAAATGTTTTTTCTTTTCCATTCAGCTGTTCTGTAACTCACAGAAAATGCACCAGATTGACAAGAAACAAATCATTCTTGTATCACTGACTGTCTAAATTAGGAGTCCATCACTTCTGCCCTCTGGCACACTGAGGATTTATAGGCATGCAGCTTTTGGTCCTCCTACTGCCATAAATCAGTTTGCTCAGATGCCTTTTGGTTACTTCTTTGTTTCCAAGATCTCTGAGAAAGTATCCTTGTTTTCCCACTTTTCTGGTAGTTCCCAACGAAGCCTCTCTTTCCTAAACTCATTAAAATTTCAGTCAGAGGATGTGAAACAAATGTACCAAACAATGTGAAACTTGCTTATTAGAGCCCCAGGATGTATTAACAAGCAATCTGAATCATGGCACAGTTAGCTGGACAGGGTGGTGGTGGGAAATGCAGGCCTGGGAAGCTTTTCCTTCAGACTGCAGGTTATGAAAGGACTCCAAGAGCAGAGCAGTGATTGACAGTTGCAACTCTTGACTTCAGTTTAAGGCTGAAGTGGGGAGATATAAAATGTAATGAGTTTGAACAGGAGAGCCAATAGGGAATATTAAGGCTGGGACAGTTTTAAAGAGGTGTGTGCAGTTAGGGAGAAGGATGTTACTCCATCCCAATGACTTACGAAAGTGCCAGGGACTGATTATGTTGGGAGCCTCTATTTAATTGTGTACAGCTATAACCTGCCAAGGTGCTTCCTGCTGCCAGTTTGTGTCACTGTGGAAAAGAGAACAAACCTGGTTTAGCCTTTAGAAGGGCACATTGCTGTTCCCACAACCAGTACAGGTCATATTACCGTGTTTCAAACTGGACTGAGCCTTCAAACAATTTGTAGTTCTGTAGGGTTTCAGACTTTGGTAAAATCAGTGCTTAAGAGAAAGGAAGTATTTATTCTTTCAAAAACAGGGCAAGATGACTAATTTTCATTTTAAGTAGTAGATTCTTTTCACTACTGCATTTCTATAGTAGTGTCCTTTTTTTCCCTGGAGAAAGGTTTTTCACTTAACAGAGTATTTTAGCATTTAAACTGTATCTTCTTAAAAGAAGGGTCTTTTAATTAAACATTTAATACTGCAAAAGCCAAAGAACAATCAAAACCTTCCAGCCTTGAATTGGTTATAAATGGTATCCTAAAAGATATCCTTTGGGAGACTTTGAGTCTTTACATTGGAATTTTGAAGATGAGCAGAGCTTGAAGCTGTAAAATGCGTGTCTCTGGCTCTGCAGATTGACTGCAAGGGGGTGGTTTTGGCGCAGAAGCCCCTTCCCCCAGGGCTCTGTGTAATGCTCTGTACTTTTTCATCGTCTGCACTGCTGGAGTTGGAGTTTAAAAATGCACTGCTTGGAACATTGGCCCCAAATGTCAGCTCTCATTGGCCACATCACTGCTGGTGGTTTTAGCCAGAATCCCCAGCCTGCTTGCTGGCCTGGGGCAGTCCTGTGGCTGCTGCAAAACACGGCTCAGGCTGAGACCCACAAACCAGAGCCTCCAGTCTTTCCATCTTCCTGGAGAAACTCAGTGCCAGTAGGACCAGATCAGTGGGGAGGCTACTCCAGTGGCAGTGAGCATATTGTTTCAGTTACTTAAAAGGAAAAAAAAAAAACCCATCTGGAGCATTCTTAGCCTGGGGCTCTGTGGCCTTAGCACACAGCTGCCAGGGGTAAGCCTTTGGCCAGTGCCCCACAGCTCAAGTTCTGGCAGTGACCAGTGAACGTCAGAAAATGCAAATTTGAGGGTTGTCACTTAGCTGAACAGATTGAAGAGCAGGAAGGCATGTTCAGTAACTGCTCCACAGTCTCTTGAAAACTAAATCTTTAAAAAATCTGCATTCTGCCTTTTGGCTGATCCTAAAGCTCATCTTGAAGGAACTGATTTGTGATGTTCCAGCTTGGATTTGCTGAAGGCAAGCTCTTGACTCTTCAAGGCCTCTCAGTAACAAATCTCTGGCACTCCTGCAAAGGGACTGCTCTTTGACCAAGCTTCCCATTTTCACAGGAGACTGTTGCTGTACAAATGCATTGACCCAAATGAGAGCACCACAGCTGGGTTCTAGTGAGTTCCCACGGAAACAGCTGTGGCAGCAATTGCTGGAGAGGGTGCAGCAAATGGGGTGAGCTGGGGTGTTCGTGGGTCAGTCAGCAGTGAAACTGGTGGGTCCCCAATGTGTATTGTGAATCACAGTTTAAAATTATTATACCAACCAAATGACTGTACAGAGTTACTCAAATGAGTTAATATTTTAGTTTGGCAAGGAATTTGATCCCTGTTTGCTTAAAAAGCATGTGCTGAATTTATTTTTAATTAGACTCATTAAATATGGTGTGTTAGCACTGCACATCACGTTGTACTAATGGATGTCCCCTTTGCAAATAGGCCTGCTTTGAGAACAGATGATGAACTGCACCTCCTGTAATGATGCCATGCCACATCTGGGCAACTAATAATGCATCTCCCATTTGCAAGGCCTTTCAGAGAACAGTAGCTGAATTGCAACAAGCTTTAACAGACCAGTCCCTAACTGCTGTCAGGATCCAGAACAGGTGATATAAGTAGAAACCTATGGAGTAATCATAGGGAAGAATGCACATCTGTCTTATAAGACAGCTTTTAAGACAGTTGGCAGCAACAGACTTTTTTACTAGTAATCAGGTAATTGTCATCTGGAATTGATTATATTTTTAAAATGTTGTTTGGAAGCATTTATTTCCATGCTGCAATTTTGCTTTTACTTTTTTTAAGCTTATCAAATATTATTCCACTCTCAAATCAATATTCAGTTAGCTATTCACTTCCAATTTCATAACAAAAGTCAATATTAGCTCTAGCAGAGATTTATTTTCTTGAATCAATAAACCAGTGTGTGGCAGTACATATTTTAATAGGAGAGCAGCTAGGATTGCAGGGGGTTATTTTTACTGTATCATCAGGTGGTGACTGGGAGGCAGACTGTTAAAGAACAGAACAGAAAGGAGGAGTTATCTGGAAGGTCAAGGGATCCCACTTTCAATTTTCTACACATCTGTTTGAAGCGTTGAATGTAATTGTGTTTCCTACCTGTAAAATCCCTCTAGAGCAAAAAGTTGTTTCATAATTCTGTTGGAAGGGAACTGTGATTTCTGATGTATGATTAGATTATACTGCCAGTACTTCTTTTTCCTTCTAACACTTAGTAACAAAATAATGCATCATCCTTCTGTTACAGTTGGGGCACCTGGAGATCAGTGGTCACACTTTCAGCATAGCTCCACTTCTACTGAAGCACCTAAAAGAAAAGTTCTGTTTTTTGCAACAGCTCAGCTTCTGTGATCAATCCTCTTCATCTGTAAAATGTGTCATGCTCCATTTCCTCAGAGCTCTTCAGAGCTGCTCATACTCTGCTCACAGTCTGCCATGCCGAGTTAAGTTTGCAACTCTGTAGTTGGCTCCCAGTTTTTTGGTAGAACCATGAAACTCACGGGGGATTCCTTTTTGAAGTAAAGGTATTTTCCTGTCCCTGATGTTTCTAGACTCATATTAACCTATACTGACTATGGAGAAATGCATACTATTTAGTGGGTTATTGTTGTTGCTGTTATCATTATTGTGCATTACTGTACATACTCACCTGATACTATTAATTATTATAGAGTGCATACCAGTTGTGAGGAACTACTTATAAAATTAAGAAAGTTGGATGTACTCTAAGAAACTTCCTTTGGGGTCCACAGTCTCTGATTGATTATCTTTTCATTTGACAACATTTCTATTCCTGCTTGCTACAGCTACTGAACAGGCTGGTGATAGACCTGAAGAGCATTGGCTCTGGAGAAAGGACTTGTATATAATGATGTATTGTCAATATCTAAGGCAGCAGAGCGCTGGGTTATAGAGAATCCATAATCCTGTGGAGGTTTGTGCATGTTGCAGATATAGCACTTACAGCTTTTTCTCCCTGAATTTTTTTTTTCAGTGGATTTTCCCCTCTGGTTAGAGGAAAGCGAAGAAATTAAATTTTAGCCCTAACAATCAAAATCTCCATAAAATCAATCTTGCTTTCTGAAAGCTGTTACACTGGATTTTTCTATAATGGACATCTACACACACACACACATAAATGTTAGACCAGTGTTAGCAGAATTTTTTTCTCTCATAGATTTTTAGAAGGTTTTTCCCTCTTGATTAGAGGGAATTTGTGAGAGGTGATGTCAAGTTTCTTGGCTCCTGGACACCCATTACAGATGTCTTATGCTTAATATATCTGTAGTTTCTGGTTGAATAAACTTAGTGGGTTTGCAGGTCAAAGCACGTAGGTCTTTCTAACCTGTGCTCTCCAGTGCACTTCTATGTAACTTGTTGCTGGTAGTTGAATATGAAGACCAGTTCTGAAACGAAAATTCTCCAGAAGTCTTCAAGCACATTTTGAGAGAGGGTTTTTAGATTGTTATTTTTCCTGACTCATTTTCCTTCTTTAGTGAAGCTGAAAAGCTGATTGTTGCTAAGAGGGTTGAGAATGAGGAGAAAGTTTCCCTACAATGTATCACTGCTCACTTGAGCCAGGATTCTGCATCTTTTTACATGCAGCCTTTCAGCAGAGCCATGCAGGAATTCATGTTGGTAGGACACACCTCTGTCAGCAGTGGAGCTCTGTATTCACAGTCCATGAAAATGCAAACAGAAAGAAGCAAAGGGCATCAGTGCTATTTGCTGAAATTCTGGTGTGTCTCAGAGTTCAGCTGTCTGGAGTTGATGGAATGGAGATGAGAATTGGTCCTCAGTCCAGAAGTGTGTTTTGCTACAAGTGTTTCCTAGCATCACTTTTCTCTTCTCTCAGTGCACTATATTTGATCTTCCGCTGTGAGACAGGCAAGACAATTAGGACTGTGATGTTATGATAATGAGTGCGCAGAGATGGTAGCAACCTCTATATTTAGGCTGCCTTAACATTTCCACTCTAAAGTAATCACTCAAGCTCTCCTAAGTACTCTTACTCAGCCACTGTTGGCAGCAGGCATTGAAATGCAGCCTCAGATAGAGTCTTGGGAATTAGATGTTCCTCTATGAAATTTTGCTCACGTCTGTATGAGTTACAAAGCTTTTGAAAATCACCATTCCTCTTCTCTTGCTGGCTTTAAAAATAACCAAACGTGTGTGTTCTGAAAAGCTGGGCTCAAAATGGTGTTTGCAGTGGTGGGGCTGTGTGGGAGCTTGCATTAGGAGCATTGCAAGAGGACAGACCGTGGACACGTCCCCCAGATGCTGTTCCAGATGTGCCATTAGACCTGTTGGATTAGACACAGCACTGGGCTCACGTGGCTGCCGTGGACAGACTTAGACTGGGACCTTTGTGTGCACAGCTAATGCACAGATGGGCCAGCTTCGGTTTCCATGTGCTGTAGGGGAGAGCTGTGCCTCAAGGACAGTACTGAGCATTTCTGTTAGAAGCCACCTCTTTAACATCCATCACTCATCTGTTCTGAGGCACCAGGTGAAGATGTTCTGAACAAGGTTAACAGTGGCTTACAGCAATGCATTCCTGCACTGCACCCTCTCCTCACTGGGGGCTGTCCTCACAAAAGCCTTTTGTAAATGAAATTGGACTCCTTTCTCCAGCCGGTACCAGTTTAGATATTTCTAGAGGTACATATAAAGAGAGTTTCTTTTCCTTGTTCCTTCTTCCTTCCAGTGTACTAAAAACTAATTTGCTTAATCTCCAAGACACTAAGAACAGATGGGTCATCAGTCACAACAGTTTCATGTCTCAAACCAGCTACTAAGATCTGGATGAGCACATGCTGCATACCTTCCCTTTTTTCTGGCTGCAATCTCTCCCTGTGTGATATTTAGAGCAGTGAGAAAAAAGATAGTTTTATTTATTCTTCTAGTTTGTAGGAAATCAGGACTTCTAGTATTCTTTCTACCTTCATGCTGTGTCATGAAATAAATGTTTGTCTCCATTCTAAGCTTTCCTTTACACAGAAGTAGCCAACAGAGCTCTAAATTTTGGCTGCCTGCTAAGGTCAGGAAGGCAGAAATACTTAGATGAGACTCTTTTGCAGTTTATTATTCCTAACATTTCATTTAAATTGGCCCTGAATGTGTAGGAGTCTTTGTGTTTACAAGAAGAAAAAAAAAAAAATGGGATCATACATGTTTTTAACAGCTCTCAAGAGTCCTGGTTCTGTAATAGCCTTATTAATGTTTAAAATCAGAAACCAGATATTTAAGGTCAGAACACTGTTCGCTCTATCTAGTACTTTCCACTTGAAGACAGACCAAGTGAGATCATACTGAGTATTGTCTTGTCAGGCTTTCAAAGCCAAAACAAAACAAGCAAATTAACTGAAGTTGGCTTTGCCAATCTATTTAATTACTGCTAGGATAATGAGATCAGGTTTTCTCATTTTGACAGTGTCACCATGAAACAGGAGGGCTTTGTGGAATATTAAGTGATCTTTTAATTATGGAAGAACAGTTCAACCGCAACCCTAAAGTCATGCAAGCAAAAGGTATTTTGATCAGCTGTTTGAAGGAGGCTTGTGGAACGGAAACTTCAAATTAAGATGTGTCTGCTATGAAATTAGCACTTGATAGATTGTGACCCACAAAAAAGTTGCAAAAAGTCATTCCTCTAATTTGTTTGGTTTCTTTGTTGTACTTGAATGTTTTTGCCCTTCAGCAGGGCCTGGCTCGGGCTGTGAAGGCAGAGCTTATGTGAGCAGCCTGCATTCAGAGCCCCAGCTGCTGCTCACAGGAGCAGGCAGGATGAAATCACAGCACAGGGCTCAGTTGCTTTGAGTAGAAAGCCTATGAATTACATTTTGTTTCAGCATCAGAACTGTTAAGGGCAGCCCCTCCTCAATATTTCACAGAGTCAGGACTTGAATGTTCGGAGTGCTGCTCTGGGGCTGTGAGGCTGTGCTTCCTCGCCCTGCCTGTGTGGAAGCAGGCACGGACTGAGAGTGTTGCTCCACTGTCAATAGGCTGAAAGTGTGGCAGGCTCGTTCCTACTCAGGGTTTGTCTGTGTGACAGTAGCATCTAGAGGTTTCAAAAGGAATTAAAGCCCACTTTGCTAATGGCTGCATATAAAGTACAGTCCTGGAAGAAGACAGGAAAGGAAATACAAATCCAGGCTGAGATTGTAAGCAAGCCACCTTCTTCTCTATGTGCAGTGCTTGGTAGATGAGGCTCTGGCCTCTCAGCCATCCCCATTTGACCTTGGAAGAACTGCATGGAGTTTAGAAAAGCTATTTGGAGTAGAAATCATTAATCGGTTAATAGGCTGCATAAGTGACCAGCCATGACTTTTCCAAGCATTGGAAAAGTTGGGTTAAGTGAGTCGTTACTGTCACCAAAGCCACTGCCACTCTTCATCACTTAAAACCAAAGTGGAGGAAAAATATTGCAGCATGACAGAGCTGTGACCACTGTGCCTGGATTTGGTTTTATTAATGCAGCCTCTGCATTTCCTATTTGGAGTCTAACGCAGAGCTCAGGGGGAAGGCTGCAAAGGTGATTTTCTGCTCTGTGAGTTGAACCTGTCACAGGCCAGGTGATGACCATTCTCCCTCCACAGCTGAGCTCTTACAGAAGCCATTGCATGTTTGGCAGAAGACTTGAGCCTCTCTCTGTGCTAATGCTGAGCTCCAGCAGCATCACCGTGGAATGAGCTCTTGCTTTGTCTTCTCCTGCCTCAATGTGACCTCTTGTGTTTCAGATTGCCTACGCTGCAGTGGACTGTGCCAAAGGACAGAATCATGACCTGTGCAAGCAGGAGGGGGTCGATGGCTACCCCACCTTCAACTATTACAACTACGGGAAATTTGTGGAGAAATATACTGGAGATCGAGGGGTAAGTGAAAGCAAGAGTCATCACCTGGTATAGGGAGGAAAGTCTCCTCTGCCTGTCCTGCCTTGCAAATGAAAACTGCAGAGTGAATTTTTACCATGCCTCTGCTGCAGTCTTACATGGATGAATCATAGTGTACCACACCCCTGTACATCTCTGCATTAGGAACACTCTTGGTCTATTTTTAGGAATATGAGAAGAGGAAAAAGGATTAGATTTGGTAATACTCTTTGTATTTTTTATTCTTTAAGCTGAAGCCCATGAGTGAATTTGGACTGAGTGAAAGGGAAGGGTTTATTGCATGTGCTGCTGGCAGAAATGCCAGAAAATACAGGACTTAACTCCTGTCAGTTCTGGATCGCATGGACACTGCAAACATGTTACAGGTCCACCAGGCTGCCAAATGGTGACAGACCATTGGTTTTATAGCCAGGACAAAGCTGTCCTTTGGAGACTAGAGGAAAGTAAATATCTCATTTGCCCTGAATCAGATTCACTCCTGGCACTCAGGATGGGAAGAAAAATCGTGCCATCTACCCCTGGGCTGAAGTTTCATTTATTTGTCCTGCTGTGGCCAGCTAATTATATGCTATGAGTGCAAGAAATGGAGGCGGAAATGGCATAATGCCTTCAGGAGTTGTAAAGTGCCTGAAAATAAGGAAGCAATTCAATTATTTGTGGGCTGTCTTTGTCAGCCTCCTAGAGAGAGGTTACTCCTCAGCAGCCATTGATTGCCTGGGGTCTGCAAGAAAAACTTGGGGTCTTTGAGCCATGCAGTGATTTTGAAAAAAGATTCTTGCCTGAAAGTTATTGCTGCTGTTGGAACCCAGAAAATTATATAGAAGCATGAATTAAAAAGCCACGTTCTGAGGTTCTCTGTTGGTTGGGATCTTGGGGAAGTCTTCATGGAGCTTCGCCTCCCAGTTTTCTTCAGCATACTTGGACTCCAGTAATTACCATTTCATGGTGCTGATCCAGCCGTTGTTATGGATACTGTGTGTAGTTCCAATTCTGGATCTTTTCTTAAAAGTAAAGATAGGTACAGTAGCCAACAACTGAAGTAAGATTTCAGCTGCAGTTTTTTGCATCTCTAACCATTCTTAGAGAAACGATATATGAAAGGAAGGATCCATGGTGGCTGATAAAAAGAATTAGTGCTCAGAGGCCACAGGAGTTAGCAGATATTTATCCATACGCTGGAAAGTGGACAAACAAACCCCCTATATGCAGCCAACCCTTTCTTGGGTAAAAATTACCCAACAGGAACATCCCAGTCTCTCTGCTGAGGGCTGCTCTGTTTCCCTTCCACCTCTCTGGGGACCTACGGTCTTCTGCTTGTGCAGCACTGAACTGGGGGTTGTTATCTCTGATCATGGTAATGCTGGAGGCAGTGCTTAGCACAGTGCCTGTCGTGGAGGCTGTTGATTGCCACATGTCTCCAGGTGACAAACGGCCGAAGCTTGTCACTTCATTTCTTTTCAGTGGAAGGATAGTGAATAGTTTTAGAAAAGCTTTTTGTTGTTCAGCCTTCTAAAAGCTTTGCAGCCTTGTGGTTTGGTTTGGGTTTATTTTGTTTTCATTGTTCCTCAACATTGCTTTAAGTCTTTAACTTCTGTTAGTAGCTCTCTATCTTTGGTATTTTCCCTCTTCATCACCAGTTTTGAGTCATGTGTTCTGTGATTGTTCAAATGCAAAAATGGTCAGATTGGGTGGGAACAGTGTCACTTGCCCAGAAAACTTCAGTGTTGGGGTACCAGTAGATTTTCCAACATAGGTGTTCACACCTCCACCCATCTGAGCCTTCTGAAATGCCTGAGAGCTGTGTTCACAACTTTCCTTGGAAAAGGAAACTGCTGGCATGCAGCAGCCTTAAATCATAAGTTGTTGAAATACAGAGGTTGGCATCTGGACAACCAGGTTTGAAACGTTTGATAATAATTTTAATAGTAACTTGCAAAAAAATTACATAATTGGCATGTTTGAAGAAGGAGGAAAATCGTGATCAGAGCTGTTAGAGGATGAGTGGTGAATGTGTGTATAGCCAACAAACAATCCAGTAACTGCTTTTAAAATGATACAAATAGCATACAAAGCCAGCTTGAAAATGTCTTTTGAGTGTTTTCAACCAAAAGGCATCAATGGCACTTCTAGTGACGGATTTTACCTTGTCCTGTGAGTTTTAGGGACTTTTTCTCTGTGTCCCATCTCTTCAAAGTTTGACATGTGGGATGTGCATGGATCTTTTCCCCCTGCAGCGGAGCAGCACTGGACCCGAGCATGGCATGATGAGGCACTGCAGAAGCAGTAACTGCTCCCTAGTTTCTAGTCTGCCATGGGGTACAGAAACCAAACAACTGCTCCTTAGTTTATATTCTGCCGGGATACAGAAGCTCAAAGTGTTCTTGATGCATTGTTTTGCTTTGTTGGTAAAAATATGACCCATATTTTTCTTCCTTCAAAACCAGGAGTCTGGATTCACCACTTTCATGCGAACCCTGAGAGAAAGAGATCATGAAAGAGTAGGAAAGAAGAAGGATGAATTGTAGTTTCTGCCTCAAAAGAAGCTTTCCGCTGCACTGTGAATGGTTCCAGGTCTTTTGTTGATGCACCTGAGACTTCACATATTCTCAAGACAGAGACTTTTTTTTTATAAACAGCCATGGCCATTTTGTACAATTTTGAAATAAAGTAAAACCACTTGATTTTTAAAAGGAAAATAAATTAGAATGTTGCCATAATGTTTTAAAGAAAACTTAGCATTTTCTCTCATGTTGGGAGACTATGCCCACTGACACTCCTATGCAATATTTTTGTAGTCTGTAGTGTCTCTGTAGGTGATGTTGTTTGTTAGGGTGAAATTTTTGTTCTGGTATTGCAGTACATGTAAAAAACAAAGGGGAGGGGACACAGTTTGATTTGGGTTTGTTTTGTTATGTTTTGTTTAAATCAGTGCAGGAAAATGGGATTTATAAGACACAGATTTATTCAAATGAAGTTTTACATTCTTGTGAAATAGTTACGTGTTCTTGACTGAGATTTGGGGGGAACAATTTTAAGGCGCTCAGGGATAAATAAGGTATCTGAGTTAATGAAGACATTAACACTGACCAGTCCAGATCTGTTAATTTCATTTAAACCTCTCTGGTCTTCAAATCAGAACTGTTTACACACCTTTATAAAATGTATTGAGTGAATTAAGCCACTCATTAAAAATCAGCAGAGCATGGGTGCAATCAGACTAAACCCTCCGTCTTTGGCATCAATACTGTCAATGTGTCTGCATGTTCTGGCAGGAATGACTATCTTATAGGGGTCATTGATGACTCTTACAGGGTACACAGTTTCTCTTCAAGTTATGATTGGGTCATATCAAATATGTGTTGTAAAGTGTTATGTTCAACTGTTTTGAGAAATGCATAATACTAAATGCATAATACTTCTGGTAATGCAGTAAATGTGTGTATTACCTGTTTACATTCCAAAAGTTTATCTGCATTTGTAGGAGGGATTTTTCCTTTTTGCTCCTTAAGGAGTTGCACAAACAATCTCTCTCTGACAGTCATCACTGTAAAAGCTGTATCAGCAGCAGTTGAAATGTGTTACACTTTTGATGCTTAAACAAAAAAAAAGTAGATCTGGAGGTACTTCTGTCTTCGCAGGAGGGGAGAGTGAGGGGCAGGAAGTTGTGATTCACTTTGAACTAAAAATAAACTTTTAAAAGGACAAGTATTTTTATCATTAATCAGCCTTGTTCAGCTTCTTCCCCACTGGGCAAATGACCACAGCTGGTGGTAGCTTAGGAAGAGCTGGCACACGTGGGATGAGTTCCCACTGCCTGTGGCTGGGACTTCCCGGCCTTGGGAGCGCTGGGCAGCACTGCAGGTGTGTGGTGCTGTGAGGGTCAAACTCCCTCTGCCCTGGCACTGCAGGGGGCACAAAACAGCAGAGAGCTTCTCACAGCAGAGAGCTGGGACCTGGGTCTGCCGCGTTCCTCTTGCTCCTCAGTCTGCTCGTCTCGTTTTCTTCTGGTTCGGATCTGCAGGCTGTGCTCAGGGGCTGCTCAGGAGGTGAATGGCATCTTACCTCCTTCCTGGGTGTTTTTTCCTTCTCTCTCCTGCCTAATTAATGGCACTGGATGTTTGGCACCGTTAAGCTGCTGAAGCCATTAGTGAGTATTGTGCGATACCAGTAGCCTGATTGGCCTTGTATGGTAGCCAGCTTGTTAACCACAACATCATTTGGAATGGCCATGGATGGGGCTGTGCCAAGTATCTTCTCTTATTAGGCACCTGATGAGCCTCTTCACCCAAATAAATCAGCTGCCTGATAGTACATAATATCATAGTGTAAAAGTAGCTTAATTTATGAAGACTCTTAGTCTGTTTTTTTCCTTTTCAATTAGCACAGTTACTTATGTTGTGTATAGCACTTTTGCAGAAGATAAAATTCTTTATTTCAAGCTATCCTCACGTAAGTAGCAGGCACTGCGCCCTGCATTTAGGAAACAATACACATCGATGCCATTTGATCTCAAACAGGAATTCTTCTGCTTTTAGCGAACTATCAAATATGATCAGTCCAGAATTTGCTGCATCTCTTTTGATCTCAGAGTCAAAGCAGCTGGCACTAACAAAATACAGCCTCCAGAAAATGTTGAGCATTTCTGTGCATAGGCTGTGCCTGTGTTTGTGCTAATTGGTGAGAAATGTAGACTTCCTCAAAAATAAGAAAGAAAAATGATAGCTTGCCAATGGTGACTTCACTAGTCAGGATCATTCTGAATTACAGGCTTTAGTAAATGGTAAGGATAAGACAATTGCACACTGTGCTTCAGACCAGTAATTCCTTACAGTTGGTTACACCATAAAATTAGGAATTCTGATTTTCCCCTTCAGTCTTTTGTCAGTTACTTCTTGGACTTGGACATTCATTTTTTCTTGGCTAAAGAAAAAATCTGTTGTGCATGTGTTAATGCACAAATATAAAATATTTGAGAATAATTTACCTTCTGTTATAGGGTCATGACTCATCTGGTTTATGGTCTGAATGGTTTTTGAAAAATACAGTTTTGAACACCATAAATGATTACATCAAATGGATGACAAAAGCCTTAGTTACTGTGAACTAGACTGTACCAGGAGCTCAGTGCTTTGCTTTCAAGCCTTTTTAATTAGTAGGCCAGGTCTGGATATCAGTCACACTGCTTTAGTTCTGTTGCCTCCAGTAAAGCACAAGTTGGTGTTTATATTTGCTAGTGAAGTCAGTTTATGTTTATATTCACATCAGTCATGTTGAAATTGAAGTATGCTGTTATTTTCTACAAATTGTGAATGAAAAATATATGTAAGAGCTCTTATTTTCTGTATTTAAATGGTTGGTCATTTCACACATTCAGACTTCCCAGCCTGTCACAGTAGATGCGTAGCCCAGGCGTTCATAATCGCACAGGAATTTCTGCCGTGGTTAAAAGTGAGTAATCTGGGCTTTCAAGTCATGAATCATTTATCAGCAAGAAACTTAATTGCTGATAACAAATGGTTTGCAGTGAATCAGAGATTCTGCTCTTGCAATTACGGGTTTGGTCTTTCAGTCTTTTCAAGGTGTGATTCAAAGGTCTTGGGCATCCACTACGTAGTTAACCCTAAGCTGATTAAATCTTGTCGAGGAAGGGTAAAATGTGTACACAGCAGAGAGGCTGAGCAAGGACTGTGCATCACTTTGTTCCCCGGTGTTGGCTTAAACAAGATATAAATAGCCCACAGGGCTGTGTTACTCCTGCTGTGTGGTTGGACCAAGAGATGAAGGGCAGCAGGGCCAAGCATTTTGTGCATACTGGAAGCTGGAGAGGAAATGGCTTTCCCACCTAATGAAAGAGCCTGAGATGTTGGATTTGTTTCATCCACCAAAAGGAGGGAAAAGTTCCCAGGAGAATGAATGCTCTGGGATATGGCAAGCATGAGTTGGGAGTCCCAAGAGGAGCATAAGCTTCTATCCCAGCCCCTGTGACCCCAGAGGATGATTTGGCTCTGTTGTAATCCACTATGTCCTTACTTGTTCAAAGCAGAGCAACTCCTCCACTCCTCCAAGAGACTGGAAGAGACTTGCTTTCCAATCTGAGTCATGAAAAGCAGCTTAACAAATCTCCATTTCCTCTTTCCTCCCCCTGTAAAATTGCATTTTGGATCTGACAAGTCATGTTGACCCCCAAGCCCCTCCTAAATAGTTGCAGTTGAGTAAAAAAGCCTTGGGAATTTTTCTAAACGCCAACTCAGACAAAATTAAGTGCCCATATCTTGCCAACTTAAAATCCTTCCAATAGGCATCTGCAAAGATAGATTGATATTACTGGTGAAAAAAAAGACTAGAGGTAAGGTCTATGTTCTTGCAGCATTTAATTTGGGAGTAAAAAAGCAGATAAAACTCCCATCATGAGTAAGCTCTAAGAGAATGCTTCAGAGTCTTGTTTCAGATGGAATTGCCTTATGGGTGATTTTGATTTTAGAGGTGAACTGCTTTCCAAAAGAAAAGTCAAGACCTGGTGACATAGCCTACAGATGTTTTGTCTGTTTGCCTTTCAAAAAATAAAAAATCAGAATCACTCTCCATATTCTTGATAGTGCTATATTGCAAGAAATAAATGTTGCCTACATGGATTTCCTAGAATAACACTGAACCCCTGCCAACCACATTTTACAAACTATGAAACAAGCCATTTGCTCTAAACAACACTCGGGGGAGTGGGGACTGCTGCCCACGTGCACCTCGTTTTAATTTACTAGCTTACTTTAGTGTGATTGGGTCTGTAATGGAACACTGGGATTGCAGGAGTAAATTCTGAAAACAGAGAGGTGGGGGGAAAATCAGCTTTTACCAGCAGGTGTTGAGCACTGTAGCCAAATGCTGGCATTTCCTTTGCCTTTGGCAGCCCAGCATCCCTGAGCATTCCATGGCTCTGCAGGAACCACAGGAGTGCAGCCCTTTGGCTAATCTGGTTGTGTACATTACTGCTCTGTGCTGGAACCGATTGGAAACCAGAATTTTTTCCATTAGTTTCTTTGGTCATAAGAAGATACTATGTTTTCTCTGCACATTCTACTTCTATTTACAGAACGAGGAAGGAGCATACCTGGGTGTCTACAAAGGAAATGAAGCCAAATGCCATTTTTTCTGCTGGCAGCCTGGATTCCTGGGGACTGACCATTGCTGGTGAAATACTCCCTGCAAAGCACTGTCAACTGGCTTGGCTTTTGCAAGGTTTTGGTAGGTACTGTGTGATGCAATATTGCAAAAAGTCTCAGTATCCAAGGCAGCAATTTCCAGCCTCTGGTTTCCGAGGAGTTAAGCTGAAGTGTAAACTCTATTCATCAGCCCAGTGTAGTTGGTTTTGAGATAGAAAAAAAGATGGTCTGTTAGCCCAAAATTTAGGAATCACAGCTCTAATGCAGGCCCAAAGGATGTCTGGGTGTTTCCACACAGCTGCCCTGGTCCTTGGTTTGTCAGATTCCTGCCCCTGGAAGTCGTGTCCTCCTGCCCAGAGCACTCAGCACTGCTGCAGGGAGACAGCGCTCCTTAAGGAACAGTTATTCTGTGTTTGCTTAGAAAGCATAATAGTGCTAATTATTCTCATTAGCTTTGAGCCACTAATAAATTATCTTTCCTGTTGCTCTTCCATCACTCCGTAATGAGAACTATTTAGCCAGATTTTGCAGATACTGCTTGCTCCCTCTCTACAGCCTGCTTCCCTGCAAGCATTCATCATAGGAAAAGAGCTACGTGAACAAAATCTTTTCAAATTAGTCTCTGGTGCCCCAGTTAAGTGGGTGTCTGCATCGCGGGCATGCAGAAGAGCCTTCTTCATTAATATGTGCAATTCTGCACGAGCTGATTAGCTCTTGCAGCTCATTTGATAGCAAATGTGTAAATCCGTCACACTCTAAATGCCAAATATGTGCACAGCTAAATTATGGAGAAGTAAGAAACTGCAAGAGTTGGGAGTCTTTATTTGGAAAAAGAGGTCCTTATCCCATGCATTAAATTGGAGCTCTGGGTTTATCTAGAGCATTTGTCACTCCTCTGCTTTGTCATTTTACTGCTGGCAAAATGAATAATTCTTCATGTCGTGTTGCTGGTCCTTTCAGGATGTGTGGGTGTTTAATTTGGTGCCCAACATTTGTAACAGACACCTGGTGTCCAGCCTGGGTTCCCGTAAGACAACATTCACAGCACAACGCCATCTTCCTTGTGCAGGACAGGAAACCAAACTAATCAGTTACCACTATGTATTATTAATAATCATTTCTCTTGTTCTTTTTTGTTTGTAAAAATCTCACGAAGGAGGGGGGATGAAGTTAGGTTTTTTTAATGTTCATGTTTTTTTAGCCAGGGCAGTGCTGCACAGTGTAATTAATGTTGTGGTGCATCTGCCAGCACAAAGGAAGCACTAAAGAGAGCACCTGTCAGCACGGAGGGGTTGGTCTGCTGCTGCAATACAAGTGCCGTCGGCCAGTTATTCTGGGACCAAAGAAGGAAACTGGCCTTAAGAGCTCCTAATTTATGCATGTTTTTCCTCGTCTCCATGCCAAGTAGCGGCAGAGCCAGCCCAGCCTCAGGGCCTGGACACACCAGCTCAGGGCAGCCAAGCACCCTCTGTTTTATTTTCTCTCAGCACGCAGAGAAATCACAGTGGGAGCCCAGCCTGACCTCCAACATATTTTGGCATTACCTTCTGGGCATACTAGCTCGGGGAAAATGCTTCCCATTTTCCAAAAGTTCTGGCGTGGGAAGCTGTCTTTCTCCGAGCTGAGCATAAACTCTTCCGAGAATATTTCCTAGAAAAATGCACAGCACAGTAGCGGATCTCTGATCCTGTAGCCTCCAGGCTGATGGTGAGGGGATGTTTATTACTGTACCCCACCCCACAAGCATGCAACAGGATGAGCACATCCAGCATTTCCTACTGCATCCCCAAAGGTACTGAGGCCTCTCCAGGGCTGTAGGGTTTGCTTGTGTTGGTCTCACCTGCAGTGGGTGCACAGTCCTCCCCAGGGGCAATATGGATGAGAGGCTCTTTCTCTTCCCTTTTCACAGAGGGACAAGCATTCTTTAAGGCAGATCTTCCCTGGTCCAGGGAAGGTGGATGGATGGGTGGGAGGTGAATGGGGCCACAGGAGAGCTGCTGCAGAAATGCTGCACAATGCTGCCCAGTTCCATGCAATTCCCTTTGGACTCTGAGGTCCGCTGTGCCTTCCACCTGCAGTACGCCACAAAAGCACTGTCACTGCTTACCTTAAAATTAACTCTCTGCCAAAGCTTTCCTCAGGCAAAAGAGCAGCACAAGAGGAGGGACTGCAGAAATCAAAGAAACCGAATTCACTGTGGGATAAAGTCATGTCTCTCTGGCAAGGTACTGTAGTATGAGGTGCATTAGGTATATTTCGGATGGATGTATAATCTTAATTGTTGTGTATTGTTTGTGTTGTAGTCCCAAGATCCAGGTCCTCATTATTCTAGATGCTGTACAAATATATAAGAGTCTGTCATGCATGGAAAGCCTTTTATTATGTAAATAGTCAGGTTGGGAAAAAAGAAGTAGTGTTATCTCAGTTTTACAGATGAGGCAGTGAGACGAAAAAAAAAAATCATAAAAGCATTTTGCCCAAGGACACACAAAATCTGTGGGTCAGCAGTGGACTTGAAATTCAAGTCTTGATTTTGTTTTTTACCAGCTCTTCTTTCAATTTGTATATTGCGCACAACATAATTAAAATTAAGCACAAAGAAGACAACACTCTCTGCAATTTATCTCTATCTGAAACAATCATCCAGCACCTCTCAGCCAAATCCTCCCCAATTCTTCTCTGTTTGTTCAAAACCTGCATTTCTGCCATGCTGAACACCATACAAATCACTGTACATGTTGTCCTCTGATTTTCTACAACATGCATCAGGTAACTATAAAGCTGTTCAGGAAAAGACCCTGTTGCGTGTGCCTCAGTTAGACCAGCCTGCCAAATTTGTATTCCCATCCTTTTAAAAGGTGGTGCTAACACGATTTAGAATAAAAAAGGATGCATATACATTTCTGCTGGGAATGCAGAGTCAACCAACCGATAACTGCTGCTCAGCACTACCTGCTAGTCAAAATTGTATATTGATGTAAATAACTAATCTATACCAAAGACAAATAAAACATGGATTTTTCACTGAAAATGCACAATATATTTTGGTTTGTATACAGCAATATTTTATGTCAGGCTTTTGGAAAGAATGTGGGAGAAGAGAATTGTGAAAGTCACGATAGTCACTGGAAAGCAGAATAAAATGGAACAGGTATTTACCAAGGCTAGAAAATATCAAACTAATTCAATATGTTTCTTTGATAGAGTAATTAATTAGCTAGACAAAAAAGGGAAATCTGGCTGTCTGGACTAGAATAAAATAGCCAATGAGGAGCTGTGTATAGATTTATATCTCCTGCATGGACAAGTCTGAGATTTATAGAGGAACTGCTAGCCATACGTGGTGTTGGAAGATGAGAAGCTGAACTGTATTGAAAGGGAATTATTCAGAGCTCCTAAGCCATAAGTCTTAAGACTAATTGTTATTATTTTCATCAGTGACCCATTTGGAAAACAGAGGTGTCTGATCATAAAAATACATCGAAGTTACCAAGTTAGGAGGTATCATCAGTGTAGAGAAAGTTCGGACTATTGCATGGCAAGAGCTGAATATCCTTGAAGAGTGTGGCCACAGAAGTAGTAAGGGAGGTAGCAGCAGACAAAATTCTGCAGGAAACTTCCAATGACACTGAAAGATCTCATGTTTCAGTGCAGCATGGGCATGGAAAAGGCAACTGAAACTAAAATGCAGTAGGAGATATATTTCTAGCCAAGCAAGGGAAGTATGAACATCCTTGAATAAGATCCTAATAAGATTTTGTTTGGAATAAAACTCATTATTCTGATTGTGATAAAATGCATTTTTTCTAATTGTGTTAAAGAAAGCTGGATTCTTAATGAAATGGGTACAGCAAAGGGCTGCTAAAAGGAGACTGGAGAGCCTTTCAGGAAAGGATGGCATGCATAAGGGGCTTGTTTAGCCCAGCAGCAGAAGAGCGAGATGTGGTTTGATTACTTTCTGTAAATATATCAGGTAGGGGGAATATTAAGGGTAGGCCATCTGGGTGTATGAGCAAGTGGGTATAAACTGGCCATGAATAATTTAGACTATCAATTAGGTGTTCTTTATCCACTAGCATAGTGAGGGTATAAAAATTACAGGGATGAAACCATACCTAGTTTTTCATGAAGCTCACAAAATGTATTAAATGGACCATGTGATCCAGTTGCCTGCAGTACCTGAGGACTGGATTTGATAATCCAGAAAGTTGTGCCCATCCTGTGTCTTAGTGGGTTTCTATTACAGTGAGCCACCACTTCCATCTTATAATCTTATTAGATATTGCAGTACCTATAATCCCTTCAGTCCTATGAAACCTTTCTGAATTAAATTTCAAATAGAACAATGTAACTGTGGATTACAAAGCCATATGTGTTTTCTTTCTTACTCAATAAATTTGTTGTGGTGATTATCATAAACAAAGACAAATTTCATCAGGGACTAAGAATTCTTTTAATATAAATTATGGTGTTTATGGCACAACTGTACTGACAAATAATGATTTTTTAATTTATTGTAATTATTCAAATGGCTCCTAATGAAATTTTTGGCCTCATGAAGTGATCAGCTTGGAATGGCTTTCCCTTCTATGAAAATATTTAAATACAAACAAAGTCTGCCAGTGTGTTCAATTACAGTCATGCAGGGAACTAAAGGGATTATGTGTACTAGGAGTATATTCATGTGGCTTTTCAGATCAGCTGCTTCTACCAGAAAGGGAATAAAGTAAGCAGAAAAGCCCCAGAGAGAGGGGCTTTGTTGGAATGGCTTGGGACATGATCATCAGAAAAGCTCACTTGTGTTATTTCCATAAGCCCATAATGCTTATGGCCCTGTAAATAAAAATACATTAACAACACCTTGCTTTTCAAACTAATTGAGATGCAGTGTGAAGATTACTTTTCAGAAATGGGATGTTCTTTATGCAGGAGATCATACTGGGCCCTGCTGCAACAAGAGCCATTGGGATAACGCTGTATTTTGTTCTAACATCTGCATTTATTATCAGTGAGAGATTTTCTGTGACATTACGAGGTTGCTTCAGTCTTGCAAAGCCGTTGAGAGTTAAATACTGGAGTTCCAGGAAAGAAACTTGTGGGCCCAGCACGGGACCTTAAGACTGAATCAGCAGAGGAGGTTTTTAAGAAAGAGAAGCAAGAAAATAAACTGCATATTCTGCTGATGATTTTTATGACCTTGCTCACACTTCTGCTGATGCTGTGTTAGCAAGAACAGTTCATTCCAGTGAGTATAATCCTTGCTCTTGCGATTATGGACACAGGTTTCTCTAAAACCTCTAAAATCAAATGTATTTTTTAGAGTGCGAAATTGTTAGAAGGTCACGGGCTTTTAGCCAGTGCCATGATCTCTGGAGCCTGATCCAGAGCGAAAAGGCCTCATGATGCAGCTGGGCTGCACTCCACGTGAATTCACTAATTCAACATACCTGGTTTTTGTGGGAATTGACATTGCTATCCAAGAAACAGGGAGCATATTAATGGCTGTTAGTCTGGTTTTTAGCTAAAGCCCCAGCTTGAATAATACCTCCAGCTTCAAGCACCAAACTTTAAGAAAGATACAACAAAAAGAAATGGAACACAGAAAGGAGCAACAGAACCAGAAATGTGTAGTAAACAGAAGGCAGGGTTTTTTTGCCTTCTGGGGAATAAAAAGAAAAAAAAAAAAGAAAAAAAAAAAAGGAGAGATAAAGGCTTTGGGTTTAATTAGTCTAAGTCAGAGAAGGCTTTTATTTTCCTCATAAAAACAGTTACAAAGTGGATCAGTAATCTGATATATCCCACAGTTTAATTTGCTCCAAAGAACCACTTTAGTTGAATTTTCCTTTCAGAACTTTACTTTTGTGTTGCTCCTGTGACTCCATCACTGATGAGCACAACTACTGCCAGCTCCTCAAGCTGGATATTTTTCGTTGGGGAAGCCTGATTCAAAAGTCATGTTTAAATCCAGTGGACAGAGCCTAAGGGTTTGTCTTCCCTACCTTTACTCATCTAAAGCCGCGGTGTATAAATGCAGCTGGACATGTCTGCACCCTGCAGTGACTGAGGAGAAATAGCAACAAAGAGCTTCTTCACTGAGGGCAATTTCCAGATCACTGAACTCTGATGAGGTAAACCCTGTCCTAACTCATCTCTGAGTCTTTGCTCTTGGGCTTTGCTCTCAGCGGGCTGATGACACACTCAGCAAGTGCACTGGCTTCTCTATTTTGCTCACGTAGAGGCACCTACCTCACTGGCATTCCTGCAGGGTTTGGCACCGGGGGCACTCCTTGGTCACCCGTCCTTCCCACCCTGCTCTCTCTTCAACCTCTGACACTGCCCACACCTCTTTGTCTCCTCATCTCTTCTCCTCATTCTGAAACACCTCATTCCTCCAGTTTGGCCTCCCTTTGCATTGACTGTATTTACTTCCTGTGAATCTGTTTTATCTCTGGCTGCAGCTTTCACTAATGCATTCACCGCACGCTGCCCCTCTGACAATGTTTTACTGCTTCCATGTCTTAGGGGAGTCAATGGCACAAGCAAAAGATACAATTTAAAGTGTAACTGGCTTGTTAGCCATGCAAATTCTTGAATAATAGATATGATTTAAGTTCACCATGAGAGCTGGGAGGGTTGGAGCTGTAACCTCACTTCTGACTCTGCCACTTCCTCCCTCAAGTGACCCTGTGTGATTTATTTAACCTCTTGGGGCCAGGTTCACCTGAAAATAAAGAATAATGTGTCTTTTTCCCCTAGGAATCTTAACTAATGGATGTATATACAATACTTGAAATTCTATTTATGTAGATGAAAAATGCTTATCTTTTTTCTTTAAAACGTTGACAAAAGGTTAAGAGAATTTTAGGGTTGAAAGATAAACAGTTCAGAAGAACTAGAAAAATTAAAATTACACATGTATGCACTTATCACAAACCTTTAGACAGCCTCTAATTAAGTAATCACTAGTTCTCTGCATTACAGTAGATGCTATCATAAGTTGTTAAACTGTGTAGCAGCTTGTAATACTGTGCACTCTGTTTATACAGGATAAGGACTCTCTGGATATTAGTAGATGCATTAGATTAATGTATCATCTTTTGAACATGTGCTTTACTCGTGAATAGTCAGTCAGGATTGAGATGTTCCCATGCTCCACTCTACAAAAGCCTGACTGGGAACAGCTTTTTCCTGACAGGCCAAGACACTGACTTGCAGGTGCCAAGTTGTGTATTCAAACATGCAGATGTTCCATCCCTTGCGAGGCTTTAGCAGGACCTGTCCGTGGTGCACAACCTTGGCAGCTCCTGCCAACAGCCAGCTTTCACTGAGAGAAGGACGCTCAGGAAAGGCTCTCCAGGACGTCACTTTTTCTTCAGCTTTTATGTTCAGAGAAAAACTGCCTCACCAAGCAGGTGACCTCTCCTGCTGTGGCCCCTCTGCTCACCTGCTTCTTCCTCACCTGCTCCTTCCTTCTTCTCCCACAATTCCATGCCAGCCCCNCTTTCCTGTCTCAAATTTGCTTTAAAAACAATTTTTCCCTTTTTGCCAGTTTTCCCTGTTACTCAGCCCCAGAGCCACAGTTAAGGCCCCTTGCTGTGGCCTTGCTTGACTCAGAGAGCTCAAGCCTTTGGCTTGGCTGAGCTTTGCTGGAAGCACAAAGAAAGCCTGGAGGCTGAAAGGGTGAAATTAATCTCCAGCAACAGCAATTTACTCCTCATTCTAAGATCCAAGAGATCATTCCTCCTCACCTGGATCACTGAGGTGATGTCCCTCTGATATCCAGGGCTGCCATGGGTATCCACTTAAAATAGCTTGAAGGAGGCAGAGTTGAGGTTGAAGAGCATTGATTTTCTCCAGCCCCATCTTCCCGATCCCCTTGCTCCTGAGTAGAGCCCAGCAGAGCCTGAGAGTCCAGAGTGCGAGGTGTGTTACCTCCACCCCAACACTGCCCTGCTACAGGCACTTGGATAGTGAAGCAGTAACAGATGGAAGGAGAAATTAAAAGGTGTTAGTGAGGAAATAAGCTGCTTTCATTTAAGATTTGAGCCAATAGACTAAAACTGTGTGATTTGGTACGAAAACAGTGAAGTCAAAGAGTGGTGCAGGAGAAAATTATCCTTGTATCAGTAAAGAAAGTAGTTTTAAAATAGGAACCTTACTCTGGGGTTACTAATGAGGTTTGCAAACTTTCACTTTTGTATTGTCATTTATTTTTGAAACATGAAACATGCCAGTTGATTTGTTGGGAAATGAGTGGGATTAGCCTAGCATCTCAGTCTCATCTCAGTGCACTTTTGCTGCTGGCTGTTCTGTCCCCATCCCACACGTGCCAGCAGCCCCGCTCGCTGCCCCAGCAGAGGACCCCAAACACACCTGGTTATTCACACAGTGCCAGGTGTATGCCGAGGGCTGTGTGTTCCATTAAACCTGCGGGACGGCAGCCAGCTGCTGTCAGAGTTATTACACGGAGAGCCCGAAGAGCACAGCTCCTAAAGCTCAGCTGCGCTGACAGAGAGCACTGTCCTGGAGGAGGCTCGGGGGTGAGCTTATCGCTCCTTACAGCTCCCGGGGAGGAACGGCAGCCAGGCGGGCTCGGGCTCTTCTCCCAGGGCACAGGACAAGAGGACAGTCGTCAAATGACAGAGAAGTTCAGATTGCTCATTAGGAAGCACTTCTTCACGGAATGGGTGTTTTGACATTGGACTGGGCTGCCCAGGGACGTGGTGGAATTACCATCCTTGCAGGTGTTTAAGTAAAGACTGGATGCGGCACTCGGTGCCCTGGCCTGGTTGACATTGGTAGTGCTGGTTCATAGGCTGGTCCCGATGATCCCGGAGATATTTTCCAAGCGGAGGGATTCTATAATAAATTCAGCCTCAGACAAGGCTGCGCCAGACAGCGCTGGCGGTGGCTCGGCTGCTCCCGCCCGGGCGGTGAGAGACAGCGCCTCAGCCGCGGTCAGCGCGGGGCCGCCGCCGCCGTCTCGGGGGTGGTCGTGGCGGCGGCAGCGCCGCGGGCAGGGCGGGGAGGAAGGGAAGGGGAGGGGAGGCGAGGCAGCGAGGGCCGCTCGGGGCTCCTGGCAGGCGCCGCTCGGCAGCAGGAGCCCGCTGTGTGTAGGGGTCTCCGCCGCTCTCCTGGCTCTGCAGGAGGTTGTGTGAAGTTTTGTGACCCGGAGCGGTGCGGATCCGCCTAAGTCAGTGACCACTGAGTCAGCGCTTCTGCCGCGGCTGCAGATGGTCGTGTCGGAGCTGCCACGTAAGTAGGTGGTAGGTGAAAGGGTCAGGCTCCCAAACTTTGGGATGCAGCTTGTTCCGTTCCCTTAGTTTTTCAGGATTGTTTGGACGTTAGGAGGAATTTCTTCAAAAGGGGTAATTATACAGTGGATTTGGACGCCAGGGAGGTGCTGGAGTCACTGTGCCTGGAGCCACCTGTTAAGGACGTGGCACTTAGTGGTGGCTGGTGACGTGATGGTGTCCAGGCACAGGTTGGCCTCGAAGATCTCAGAGGTCTTTTCCAGCCTCATTGATTCTGTGAATCTTGACTCTGCTTCTGAGGTCTCCTTCCCCAGGCTTTATGGAAAGGATTATTTCGGCTGGTGATTTAGGATTATTCTCTTGCCTCATCATACCCCGTGATGTCAAAGTGGCTTTTTTTGTTGTGTCCTTCTGTAGTGCTCCATTTTGTAACACGAATTTCTGAAGTACGGTGTAGAGTGAAAAAATTAAGGCTTCTTCCTATGTAATGCAGCTGTCACAGCACTCAGAAATGGAGACAATGAATTGTCCAACAGTATTAGGTACGTTTGAAGTAGGCACAGAAGTTTTATCTTTATTCTGAGTCAGACAGGAGTGCAGCTTACACATGCTTTCCAGTTTTATATTTTATGGAAGGTTTTTATGAGAGGCAGACATACCAGCAAGAAATGCTGTGATTAAGTTGGCTGAAGGCTACCAGGTGCAGGAGGATAGGCTTGCCATTACACCAGGTCTGCTCAGAATTTTGAGAAAGCTAGAGTTTTCTAAGGTGAAGTATCCTGAGCAGATCATAGTCACAAGTTGCTTTCAAACACTTGTTAAAAGTGTTACAAGACTATCTCAGATAGGTTTAAAACAATTAACTGTCAGACCACAAGTTAGATGACGAATTTGTTACAAAAGGCTGGAATGTTCCAAGTTGTTTTCGGTGTTTCTAGGACGACTTTTCTAGATGCTGCTTCAGGGTCAAGTACCATCATAACACAGAAATAAACAACATGATAATTGAATATGTCTTCCAAAAAAAAAAGTACAGTGAGACAGGCTCTGGTTTCCATCAACTGAGGTTTCTTGTTCATGGGAGGAAATGAAACCAGGCACACGTGCTAATTCCTAGTTGTGAAACAGTGCTGACATGTGCATGAGGAATTGGACAGCTCTAGGGAAGATGGAGTAACAGAGGGATAGCCCCCCTGCTGACTCTTACCTCTCTGTGGCCAGCTCTCTCCATGCTTCTCTTTTCCATGAGTTCTCCCAGTCCTCATTTGCCGGGAGGGCTGTGAAGGGGAATCAACAGCGATGGGGCAGATGTAAATACTGAGGGAAACAAAGAGTGGTGCAAGCATGGAGTGATGCCTCTGTGATGTACTCTCCCTGTTGGTGTTCATGTGGGGGTCAGGATCCCGCTGAGCAAAGGGCTGTGATTGGGTTCTAATACCCCTGGTGGTTTTTCCATGAACTTTTCCATTTGCCTCTTAAATTCACGTAGCGTGGTATCAGGGACAGCCGCCTGTGGCGAGGGGTCCGCTGGCCGGTGACAAGTCCTGCACCCTGTGATGCCTGTGAGTCAAACGCCTGCTGCTTGGATTTGGTATCGCACAGGGCTGTCATGGAACGAGACAGCGAACCCAAGCTGGTCATTGCCTTGCACCTGTAATAGATTTATAAACCATTTCTAGTGGAAGTGCAGTCTTTTGTTATCTTCAGGTGGTTGAGGGATACAGAAGTTTTGGAGGAAAAAGTATGAAGTTTGTAATGCTTACTTAATGCAGCTTTGAAATGATATTTAAAAAAGACATTTAGAGGTAGCTCTAAAAGCACTACCTTCCTTCAATCTCTAAATATATAAGTGCATACCAAATTTACCACTTGGCTCCTTGTGGTAAGCTGTATTGTTTTGACAGCTGGGTAAAGTAGATTTAGTAGAATTTTCTTCTTTGTTAATACATTTTCAGGCAAGGCTGAATGTTCTGTTACAGTATGTGTATTGTACATCTCTTGACATATATATGATCCTCCAGCCAAATGATTTTCTTTTATTAGCTTGGGTTTTTAGATAACTTTCTGATTCTGCTATTAGGAGGCTGAGAAAAAAGTTCATATTTTCACTGGGTGGGTTTTTAAGATGATAGTAACAAAACCTAACTAGTGTTAAGATCTTCAGCTCAACACAATTTCTACCTTGTGTGATTTCATAGTATATTAAGAGAATTGGCATGTTTCAGTAGAGGCTTGTCTTCTGTTATAGAGCCATGTTTCTCTGAATAGAAGTAGGAGTCTCAAAAAAATTTTTGTTCAAGATTTATGCAAATATTTATTTATGTACAGAATAGACATAAAAGTTGAAAGAGTACCTCTAAATATGTCTTTATCATTTGCTTTGTCTGTTGTCTGTGCATGCATGCTGTTGTTAGTGATATTTACGTTCTTTGCCCTCAGCTGGAGGAGTGAAGCAACTATGATGAGATTGAGCACTGAAAATCTTAATGTTTTGGAAATAGAGCTGTGGTTGTGCTTTGTTCTGCTCCTGAAGTGTTCTGAGCAGAGGAAATTATGGAGTAGTCAAGCATAGTGGATGAGGGGAATGATGGGGTTCAGAGTAAAAGGTTGTGTAAACTGAGTTGCTCCTGTCCTGTGTGGACAGTACATTTTAAATTCCCATTTTAAATGCCTCAAGTGATGGGACTTCCTGAACTTCACTTAAAGAACACAGAAACATTTTAATATCTCTGTTATCCTAGTTTTCTTTTTCTTTGATTATCTTTTGAGTAACCTCTGTTGGCTATGTTCAGGTCTTTCCAATATGTATGGCCTCACAAAAAGAGCTGAAGCATCTTGTTACCCAGTAAATAGATTTATTAACTTTTTCTGTTTGTTCTTATCAGATCGCTCAACATGAACTTTAACCATCGAGATCATTTAAAAAGTGAAGAGAATAATTTCTTTTCATCTGAGAGCTGGCTGCGGGATTTGGCCTTTCTGCTGCAGTGCAGTCCTGTTCACTGCCTTTTACTGAAACAGGACATGGAGCTACCTTCCTTCCTTCATGTTAAGTGCTAAGGAAGTTATTGGTTTCATCAGGGAAATGCAGATCCATGAAATTACCTTTTGTGCAAGTAAGTTAATGAAGGGGTATTTAAACTTTGCTGTTGCATCATTGCTCTTTTGTTTATATTGATGCAGCTCCCAGAAGTCCCTGTCAGGATTGAGTTGTGAGTGGTAGAGATGGTTATTGTCAGAGAACTATTAGAGTTTAGAGCTCCTCTGCAATTTTGTCGTGCTCTTGAGCTGCTGCCTTGGTTATATGGTTAGCAGCATAGTTAAGAAAATGAGTCCATGTGCGTTCCATGTGAATTGTCCTTCTGGGAACACGAGCATGAACTCAGAGATAGGTAAAAGTTTCTAGATCTGTTGGTTTGGTTTCTTGAATTCTTTGTACCAGCAAGCTGATCCAGAGGAAGTCCTGGAGTTGGAGTTGTTTTCTCTCTGTGTCCAGCTGATGGAAGCACTTTGTTCAGGGGGGAATTCTCTAGTGAAGTGCTGAAATAGCAAGGGCACCTGATAAAATCCCCAGGGTGTTCAGCAGACTGCAGTCAACAGTGGCTTCCACTGCTCTTACAGCTTGGGGAGAGTCTGATGTGCTGTACAAGTAAAATATGAGGGTATTAATTTGGAATTTATTCAGCTAATGTGATGGGTCTTAAAGGAGGTTGAAGTTTGACTGCTGATGAAGCTGAATTTACTGAATGGAAAATGACAAGACATTTTTAGTGCTTACGTTATTATATGGCTCTTTCTCTCTCAAGAGTAAATAGCCTTGAAAAGCCTGAATATTGTTGATTGTTCATTAAGTATCCTGATGGATACATAATCTTTGGGGTGTGGGAAATAGAGAAGATGAGAGTTCAGGTAAAAAATAGCTATTTCCTCTCTCTTGTGAAGAGGTAGTGTCTTTCTGGGGAAATTTTAGATTTCTGACTTGTGAGAATGCAGTCAGTGAGCTGCTGAGGGTGGTGAAACACCCTTAACGTCATAGTTTGAAAGGTGCTGTAAACATGTCAGTATCACACACAAAAGCATATTTCAGCTGTATCCAGAAATCTGTTTCCTTTTGCAGTTTGTGACTGTATGGAACTTGAGTAGCATCGTCTGAGGGAGGCAGAAATATTTTTTCATAGTGTCTGAAGTGATAGGTGTAGTATATGGCAGGAGTCTGCAGAGCAGTGTTAGGAGCTGAGGAAGTGTTTGCTTTTGACTTCATGTAAATTCTAGCAGTTCGCCCACTTGTAGGAGAAGAAATTTGTGTACTGATGCTTAGCAGATAAGTAATCCTTTCAATACTTGTCTTGCTAAACTTCTGAATGTTTAGATTTAATGTAAAGTTTGAGGAACTGTTTTGTGGCTCGTGTAGGTTAGTAGGTCCTGTTCAGTTAAGACTCTAGTCTGACTTGTAGTTGAAGATCCTAACTGTGCTCCGATTGAGGCCTGAACCCACTGTACAGCTTGAAAAGTTTCATTATTCACAGCTGACTCTGTTGTTTCTGTTTTTCCCTTCATTCTGCTTGCTCCTGATTAGTGTTTTGTTGCAGGTAGTCCTTAACTGTGTTGGCAATGTCTATGATTTTATCTGCCTCTGTGGTCCGTGTGAGGGATGGACTCCCCCTTTCTGCATCTACTGATTATGACCAGAACACGGGAATGCAAGAATGTAGAAAATACTTTAAAATGCTCTCAAAAAAACTTTCTCAGCTTCCTGATAGATGCACTCTGAAAACTGGACAGTATAATATAAAGTAAGTCTTCTCATTTAACTATTTGCAACATCCTAGGTTGTGTCTCTCTGTAGGTGAAAAAGTTAACTGTTCACATTAGAAATGCTTAATCAAACTAAGATTAATTCTTGGCACTATTTATGTATCAGAAATTTAAAACTGAGAAACTTCAGAAATATTTGAACCTATTGAGACTTTCATGGAAGTGCCTTTATAATGGCACAAACTCATAGGACAACACCATGGGAAGAGTGGCTTTACACTGGAAGAGTAGGTTTGGATTAGATAATCAGAAGAAATTCTTTATTGTTTATAGTTCACTTGCACTTTAACTGACCTAAATTCTGATTCTAGTTCAGGTATTGTAAATGAGGTGAGTAATTTCATCTTAACCCCTAGTTAACCATGTAGAAGTTACAGTGGTGGAAGGTTTACCACCTGTATGATCCTAGAAAGGCCTAAGGCCTGTCCATCTCTTATAGGGATATGTGAATTTCCAGCTTTTCTTGGATTAAAGTTCAGGATGGGCTAAATTGGTTCAGTTTGTTGTTGTTTTTTTTTTTTTTTTTTTTTTTTTTTTTTTTAAACAGGCCAACTACAGTTGGTGTTCAAGTAAAACATTGCCTAAAAATAGCTTGTTTTTCTTCTAGAATACTGTTGGACTTTTCAGTAAACATTTATTCCTTTGCTACCCCAGATAAGTTTTTGTTTTTCTGGTTATAGAATATGAGCTCAGACTAGAAAAGCAGTTAATTCACTGAATTTAAATTTGAAATTTTGAATATGTTTTCTCAATTCTAGCTTTATAAGTTCTCTGGGAGTAAGCTATATGATGTTGTGCACTGAAAATTATCCCAGTGTCCTGGCTTTCTGTTTCCTGGATGAGCTTCAGAAGGAATTCATCACTACCTACAATATGATGAAGACAAATACTGCTATCAGACCATACTGCTTTATAGAGTTTGGTAAGGATCTTACTTTTTCCCCCTTCACATTCTCATACTAAGACAAATGAGTAGTGAATAGATGCAACCTAATGCACACACACAAAAAAAGTGTCCAAAGCAGTTTCTAGCTCTATTTCAGGTGGATATAAAATCTGGTTTAAGTCCTGTTAGAGTCAATAAAGAAATACTTCTGGGGTCATTAAATTAGGCTACTAGAGTTTTATCCAAACTTATTTCTGTTCATTCCAGTAGGTTTTGGTTTAAGCCTTATGTGACCAACTCTGGAGTTCATGATATTAGGAGTTGTTTGACTTCCTACCTGCAGAAAAACTTAACCTGTGAAGTCATTGAGCTTCATAAATTTCTCAAGTAAAAGATTGCAGTTTTATGTTAGCTCTTACCTGTGCTACCTTTTGTTCAGTACATGAAAGGGAGAAATTTTTATTTCTTATGATGTAGTGGAGCATTTAATCTTCAGACTCCAAATGCAACTCATCTCATATGTACCAGATAACAGCTGTTATGAATGTCATTAATTTATGTTGCTTTAATACTATATATAAGAAATTTCTGTAATTAGATGTTCTTAGAAAACACACTTGAGTAAAAAGAACCGCGGTTTTAGAAACATGGGGAAAGATACTCCAGTTGGTTAATTCCTGTCTATAATTCAGTCAGCTATTGACAATTTCTGCATAACATTATTGTCCTCCTTGTGAAGAGTCCTATGAACACTTTTCTTCTTTCATAACATAATTTTTCCATAAGGACATTTACTATACTAACAGAAAAGCTGGAATAAGTGCAGTAAATCCATTGTATTAGAAATGCATTCAGTCTCATGCAATGAAAAGTCATTAGTTTATTCAGTTATTACATAATTAGATTTTTAGAGCTTAATATTTTTTTAATTGCAGAATGAAATAATGCATGATGTATTAGGCACCAAACAGAAATCGTGTTAGAAATCCAAGATAAATACAAATGTATCAAACTATATTTCAGTTTGTGAACTGAAAAGCTGCATGGTCTTGGATTATGTAATTAACTGAGTCCATAGAAAAATACCTTTTTATTTTAAATTTTGCATAGATAATTTCATTCAGAGGACCAAACAGAGATACAACAACACACGTTCTTTGTCAACAAAGATGAATCTTGCTGATATGCAGACAGAAATCAAACTGAGACCGCCGTATCAAATTTCTGTGTCAGAACTTGGTTCAGCCAATGGCTTTTCTCATGTACCTGTGGGGGAGTATAAGGGTACTGGTAAGATATCTGCAGGTGAGTTCCAGACTTCTGTTGTTGTATCCTTAAATGAGACAGATGCAGCAAAATTATTTTTTTTTCTTAAAAAAAAAAGAGCTTTTTTTTTCATGTTTCTAAAACATAAAGCTGGTGTGACCTTATGTGTATTTTAGCTCAGATGTCTGTCTTGTCTCCTGCTCCAAATGCTTTCCTTCCCAAGGCACTCCAAGGAAGAAATGGCTCTGTTCAATGGACTGCTTATTGAAGGAAAAAAACCCTGCAAATGAAGATGAACACAAAACAAGAATATAATTTTTATTTTTTGACCTTTTAAGATTTCTGGAAATTTTTGATATTTTTACCCAGTAAGACTCAATGTTGAAATAAGCTGAGAGCAGTGTCAGGAGTTAGAGCAGCTGGGAGGAGACGCATTTCTTTAGGAAGCCTCTGCAATGGTGAAAATCCAAAGAGCTGTGCTGGCTAAAAGATGCACTCTCTAAAATGAGTGCCTTGTGTACAATGTTAAGAATTGCAATTTTGTATAAAACTGCCAAAATAATTTAAGGAGTCAATAATTTTTGTAAACTAGTTTACATAATTTAGGAGGTAAATGTGGAATGGTGGGGTTGTGTTGGGTTAAAGGTTTGTGCTGTTGAGTGAATCCTCTGAATGGGTTTGAGCCCACCTTCAGATATTTCCCAGCAGGACAGAAACAAAATGCCAGATCCTTGCTCTGATACATGGACTCCACATGTGATACTGACATCATCTGAGTTCAGTCCTCCAAGTTCAGTGAGGCAAAATTGGAAATAGAATGGAAGGGAATGTTGATTTTAATTAGTTAATATATTTCCCCTTTTTTTCCCAGACGCACTTCTGTCTATGAATTACCCTGAGCAGGCACACACTGATGCTGTTCACTTTACAGTGTCAGGGTGCAATCATAAATCATATAATTGCAGTCGTAAATCTGAACAGCTCCTACAATGTTGTAATAAAGGAGATTTTGTGCAGTTTATGTATATGTATATATTCATAGGATCTCTTTGCCAGTATATTATGCTTATTATGTACTTACTCACGAGGATTACTCTAGAAGATTGAAAACTGCTTTCTGTGGAAGATGAAAACCAAACAAAATCAGTAGGGTGCCCTGTTTGTACTCTGGGGCCCTGATTCTCAGAATTTCATGTGCTACGAGATAGTGTAGAAATAGCTTACAATCTCTGCATTTGCAGTTTTAACAGGATTGGGGTTAGATTCAGGAAAATTAAAAAAGGTAAAGTGAAGGTATTTAAATTGTTTAAAAGAGTGGAATCTTCTAAGCAGCACTGTACATACCTTCGTCATCTTTTTACACGTATGGGCTCTTTTTAAAGGTGTGTAATGCTGTGATAACACTCTTTTGCCACTTTTGATTCTTATATTGTTATTTACTCTTTATGTTCTTGTGTAATCCTGCTTTGTGGAAAGGGTTATGGTAGCAGAAGGGGCAGCTGGTTAACTCTGAAAATTGTCTAGATTCAAACTTCCTACAGCTGGAAAAAGAAAAAGCAATAAACATGAGAGCACTCAGCCTGCGTCAAAATGGCTGTTTTTTGAAAGTAGTCCATGTAGTGGGAGATGTGGTTTTTATCACTTTTTTGAGTAAGAGTGTTGGAAGGTAATGAAGGCCTAAATTAAAAAACATAGGGACCATTTCCCTTTTAACTAAAAAGGGAGATTCAACAATAACTGGCAGGTAATCTCCCTTTTCTGTTTTACTTACCTCTCCACAACTTTTTACAGAAGCACTTCTGTTGTCCTCTTTTCTTTCCATGTCATTATTCTTCTCTTTCAGTTGCTTTTAACTTTCCTCTTCCTCTGAATTCCATAGATCTCTGTTCAGTTACCCACTTCCTTCCTTGAGTTGCTGTAGAAACTCACCATCAAAGGGCTGTACATTTTGAGAGGCTGGCACTTTGCTGCTTCTTCGGCTCTTCACATTTTAGATGCTATTGAATAACAGTGTCTTTTTTGGAAAGTCTGCTAATGGTTTTGTAGTTCTTTACATTCATCACTTCTCTACACCCTTGAAACGAACTTTCTCTGGATGTTTGCTGCCCACTCAGTTGGCTGGACTTCCAAATTTCTCCTTTCCTCTAAGGACAGATTCTCCCAAAAAGATATTTTGCCTGCTGGAATTTCCTGAATATGCTGTACAGTTAAAAAGTAGGACTTTCTGGAGTTATGTGCGTTAAATGAAGTTGGAGACCATCTCGAGGTGGGGAGTTGGGTGGATGCAAATCCTGTTTTGCTGTGCACAATGGCGGTGTTGGAGGCGTGGGCCGTGGAGGGCCTGTGGTGGCTCTGGCCGTGGCTCTCTGGCCGTGGCTCTGGCCGTGGCTCCCTCGCCGTGGCTCTCACCGTGGCTCTCGCCGTGGCTCTCGCCGTAGCGGGCTGTGGAGCTGGGCTGTGGAGTCCCGCTGCTGGGTTGGCACTGCCTGCAGGAGCTGCTCTTTTCCCTCTGGGAGCTCTGCAGTGAGGAACAGGGGTAATTCTGGACGTGGGAAGCACAAAGTGGGCAGATCATGGATAGGATCTTCCTGCAAAGGTACATGTAGGTGTTGGCAGGCATTAGAAATAGGGTCACAGCATGCTGATGTGTGATGTTTCAGATGAGGATAAAATTGCTTTTTTTTCAGTTGTCAGATCAAAGTTATTTTTTGCTTGATGGTATACTCCCTGCTTTTGGGGTTTTTTTTTACATTTTAATTTTAAATTAACTTTCTTAAAAGTAATGTAGTTTCTCATGTCCTGTAAATTTCCTGAATTTTTATTTAAATGTCAACATTAAATTCAGAATTTGTGCTTTAATTGCACTGAGAATTTTTAATATGGCAATTCATCATATTTCTAAGATTGATGGATGTACCAATTCAAAGTTAATTGCCCTTTGCCCTTCCTTCTCTGACACTCCTTCTTCATTCTTTTGGTTTTGCCTTCATCTTTTTGTATATAAATGATTCTTTTCACTTTGATTGTAACACTAAAATTTGTTAAGCCCTGGAGAGTTTAATGACATTAGTAATGGTACATAATGTCCTTTATATTTTTTGGATTTTTTTTTTCATACTTTAATAAGAGAGAAGTTACTATTTTATGAACCTTCATAGACTGGTTGATTTAGCTGACCAGACTCTTTACTTTTCCCCCCATGGTTCTCTAAAAAAGAGGGTTTTTAGATGCTGTTTTAGCACACAATGATTTTAAGTTACCCAATACATGGGGAAAAGGAGATTTTCTGTAGAGCTGCAACTGGAGAGCAGTGAACTAATTTTATCCACCAGTTAATGGAATGGAATTACTTTTGGCTAAAAACAGTCATATACACCCTCAGCTTTTTGCCACTCTCTAGATGAGATGGTTTAAAAAAAGCCAAAACAGAAGAACCACTTGGGAGTCATTGAAAAAGAATGGTTTGGTATGCAAATAGCCCATGTAGCATAGCTAACCTTAACTGAGTGATTGCTGGGAGGAATGTGCCCTACAGTTAGAAAAGCAGTGAGTTCTCGAAGTTAAACATGGGTTATGCTTTTGTTTAAAAATAAAAACCCAACTGATTATATGCTATTAAATTCAGCACAAATGGTTTAACTGAACTCATTCTGTATTTTATTTTTGTGTTATTGTAGACTCATAATTAGACAGCCCTGCCAGCTTATCAATGTGAAATAGCTTTTGTTGGGATTTCTTTAGGTTCTGTAACTTCATAAACTGTTTGAAAAACCTTTCTCCTGGATCTGTGCAATAGAAACAACCGGGATTGACACCCCTCTCTCTATTAATGTTACAGTTCATTAACCTCATTGTTCACATCTTTACACTTGGTTGGTTTGAACAGAATGATTGGAGTACAGCTCAGCAGTCCCATTGTTATCCCAGTGTCGCTCAGGCTGTTAAGAGTTTTGCATTGTTTTTTCACATCTGCTTTCTGTTACTCATTGTGGAAAGGGCCAGTAATGAGGAACATACATAACTGTTACCTACTTGTGACCCTAGATAAGCTTGAAAGAGCGGGTGTGCATGGAAAGAAGGAGTGTTCTAATTTTAATGTGTTCTTCTTGTAAGACACTAAGCACAATCTGGAAGGTCCTAGATCCCAGCTGAGTTCCAGAGCTGTCTCTTCGTGCTTGTCTTTGGTAGCACTCGCTGGGTTTTTAAGGAAGGGCATTGTGAAAACTTTGCCTCAGTGTTCTGTTCAGCCAAGAAGCTAAATCAGTCTCAATATCTCACTAATGTATTAAAGAAGAGTGGAGGTTGTGAGAGGAGCTCTTAAGTACGTGACTTATTACCTGGTTACTAATTAAGGAACAGATTTCACTAGCAAGTGTATCTTTTACTATTGATTTCCTGGCATGCTTGAGCAGCCATCAGTACAATACTGAATAAATGCAATGTATTGAGATAAAGACTGAATATAACAAGACAATTATATATGTGAACTGGAGGAAAGTTTTCTTTTTGCTAAACCTTCTGCTGAAACATTTACAATGTTTTGTCTTTTTAGAAAACAGAAATGACATTTTGTGATTTGCTTCAGCGATCTCTTGAGCTAGAAGCCACTGACAAATGAGATTATTATTTTACTGAATTTCTGAAGACACTGTGTTGACCTTTGATATCTTTTTTTGATCTGCTTTGCAGCTCCTCATCAGCGTCTGGAACCTGTGACTCTGCCAGGAATTGTCTCATTTGTGCTTAGTCTGTTATGTGGCGCTTTGAATTTAATCCGTGGTTTCCATGCCATAGAGAGCCTTCTCCAGGTATTGCACATGCTTATGAATTTAAAAGTTACGCATCATAGCAATCACAGTTTTCGTTTTAGAAGATGCTATATGAACTGAGTGGTGCCAGTTTTATTTCGGAAGTGCTGTTTGTGAGGTCAGGCCTCTGTTACAAAACCTGTATTGTTTGTGATCTGTGCATGCTCCTTGAGTGTGCTGCCTCATTCATCGAGGCGGTGAGTTTCAACAGCACTGGAAGGTGGGTGGCCAATCCTTCCCTGGTACCTTGGTAGCAGAGAGGATGTGAACATAATGTTCTGTTTTCTAAATTTATGCCAGGGTATGAGGCATTTAATTTCTATAGATGCTATTTAAAAACACTTGAGTGAAATGGTGAACAGCTTTGAAAATCTGGGCAGTTTTTTTGAAAAGTCCACAGAGCGGGAATCTTTAAACAGGCTTTGTAAAATTTTTGGAGAACTTTTGTAGTTTTTTTGTTTGTGTTTAATAGACGTTATTTCTCATTTTGTATCAAACGGATTGGTGTCGAAAAATTGTCATGTGATTTCTTCTAAACACCCCTCACCAAACTACCTCCCCCAAATCCTTTTTTTTTTTCTGTAAGCTCTCTACTATGACCCTCCCTGTAGCCTTACAGTTTCTTTCAAATCCATTTTTTGTGCTGGTTGTATTCCCCCTAGTGCTACAGTGTCACTAACAATGGTTTATGCATTCAAGCAGTTCAGGTGAATATGCTGGTAGTACTTGGCAGGCATGCACAGGAAGTTCATGTGTGTTGCCACAAGAAAACCAAAAACTTCTTTACCATTTACTGGCTGTTATTGTCGTGACAGACATGGAAACTAAAAAGCCCATGAGAAATTTTCTGAGAGAAAATGCTTGGCTGGTAGGTAGTCTTTTTATTTAAACATATCTGGACTTCACAGAGTCATTTAGGTTGGAAAAGACCGGAGTCCAAGCATAACCCAGCACTGCCAAGTTCACTAAATGAGATTCCAAAGTGCCACATCTACAAGGCTCTTAAATTCCTTCAGGGGTGGTGACTCAACCACTTCCATGGGCAGCTTGACAGCCCTTTCAGTTGAGAAACTTTTCCCCTGGTGCACCATGAGGCCATTTCCTCTCATTTTTACCTCTTGTTACCTCTGAGAAGAGCCCAACCCCTGCCTGGTCCTTCTTTTTGAGTTGTCTTTGGTTTGTTTTTTAAAGAAAGACCAAGTGAACCTACATCTCTACTTTATCTCTAATTAGGTTCTTCTGTGTTTTGCACAGTTCTCTGAGTTTATAAGTAGGAATGATTTTAAGGTATCCTGTAGTTCAAATAGTACTGAACAGATTTCTGTTGGTTAATGTGACGTTGCTAAAACTTACTTTGTTACCTTTCTGCAGCTGATTTTTCAAAAAGAATGCCAGTGTTAGATTAATCTATTCAGGTGATGACAGGACATCCAGTTAATTTTATTTTCTATGTTATTGCATCTGGAGGTAATAGATTGCAGTACAGATGGAAGATAATTTTCATTTCTGACAAATGAGGCACACTAAAAATCCATTAAAATTTCTCTTAATTTACTTTATTATGAAAAAATCCACAAGGTTTAGGGAGAATTAATCCAAAACACAATTAATGGAACGTGTTCTGAGAAGTCATTCAAAAGCATCTCTCTGAATTACTGTTTGCTTTATAATCAGTGGTTTTATTTGGGTGTTAATACAATTCTGCTACAATCTGTAACTGTACTCCACCAAATATGCAGTGGCACTGGGGCAAAGACTTACACACTGGGTAGAAGTTACTGCACCGTGTGTGTAATTTTCATGTGCAGACATGCAAAGCTTTTCCTGGCCAGCCCAGGACACAGAAATGCTTCACACTGAACGTGCTCTGAGCAGACACAAGTTGTACTCCTGAATGGACCACCACCTTCTCACGTGGGGTTTGCTCTCAAGGACAAACGTTTGCATGAGTACCCATTGTTTTCCTAGGGAGGTTTTTGGTGGTTGCAGAGGTTTGCTAGAAATGCAGTCAGAATAATTATTGACTATGGAAATTACTCTGCTCAGCTCTGTAGTAACTGTAACAACCCGTTTGAATAAGTGAAAGGATTTGTTTTCTCTTCTAAACACATCGTAGAAAAAGGTGTCACTTCAAGTAATTTTTTCCATCTTTCCTTCAAGAGAACCTTATTTTCCTAGTCTATCTGATAAATTCCTGTGCTGCTGTTTGCTCTCACTGCATGAGCAGAGAGAGCTGCCTTCGTTACTCTCTTTGTAGAGTTTTATCCCACCCTAGTGGCCGGTTTGGGTCCTTTCCTGTTACCTCGTTTCCATTTTGTGAAGTTTCAGGATGTCACGATTTTACAAACTTGCTATTAAAGGTATTTAGCAGTGTTTAGACTTGAATTTTCAAAGGCATCGGGAGAAGGTAAATATCCAGTGTTGCAGCGGGACTGCTTTAAACCTTTTGAAAATCTTGGCAAGAGTTACTTGTTTTGAATAAACATTTTGATCAGACTCCAGATGATGATTTTTTTACAGACATGTCAGTAAGCACTGATTAGTCCTAATTCTCGATTTAGTGTGGTAAAGGAATTGCTTTCAATCCCTGGGTGAAACATGCAATAATTCATAACTTTCATACTGTAAATGCCTGGTATTTCACTTGTTTCATTGTAAAACATGACTTTTTGTTTTATTCTCGCAGAATGAAGGTGAAGATTTCAGCTATGTTACTGCATTTTTTCTTGGAACGGCAGCCTGTTTGTACCAGGTGTGTTTTTCTGTTTGCATAATTCACTAGAGTTTAGAAACATTACCCAGTCTTGCATAAGTGTCACCATGTTTTCTTAAATGGCACAGATACTTGAATAGGATGATTATAAAAAATACTCTCTGCTGTGGTTTTTTTCATTAATCATAAACTGATGTGTAGTAGTAGATTGATACAAAGCTCCAGCTGATGATTAAGACATTTAATTAAGACAATTATCTCTAAATTCACAAGCAGTGGAGGTTATATTATTTTCTTGAAATAATAGTTTCATAGTTCAAGTAGATTTAACCATCTGAATAAATAGCTTACTGCTTCTTCCCTTTGGGCAGATCTGAAGTAAATGCAGTAATACCTAAGTACTGCACCTGGGAATTTTCCTCACTTCGTACTTTAATGTGCATCTCCTTCCTTTTCAAAGCTTGTGGCCACATTTAAAGTCCCTGTTTTCCTTTTCCTGCCTGACACTTCCCCTTGCTTTCCTTGTATGTCAGTTTTCCATTTCTTCATCTAAATTTGACTTTCCTTTATAATTTATAGCAAGGTGCCCACTGGCATCTGTTATTCAGTGGCCCTGCTGTTACATTAACCTATGTCTATGGCTCTCATGCTCAGTGGCTGTTACTATAATTACTTTGACTTTTAATCTTAGACTTGTGGAGTCTGCAGTTTTTGCTTGTTTCTCTGTGCCAGTGTTTAGTACTGTGTCAGACAATAATATAAGAAAATGCCTTTCTATCAGTCTTTTGTCCAGGTCATCTGTAATCTGCATTTTCTACAGTTGATGTCTAGCAAAATGTCGCAGTGTGACTTGTGTTCTTCACCACTTGTTGAATTTCCACCAACTCTGCATTAAATAATTTAGATTGGTGTTAATTTTCCATGCCAGCAGTCTGTTCCGTATCAGATAAAGTAGAGCTCCTCCATTTGTTTTTGTGTAAAAAATACACTTTTCCCTCCTCTCCCAAACTGGAAACCTTATTCTTTATAAAGTATTTGTCTCTGTCTATTGAGACATGAGGATATGCATCTTTCCTCCGCTGTTTGCCTTGAAGAGAGCTGTCTGGAAGAAAATTTCATGTTACTTGGAGTGTAGGCTTTTTATTAATATTCAAAATACATCAGTTGAAACTCTGTTTCCCACCCTCTTGGATCATTCCTGCAATATGTGGTCGGTCAGTTTTCAGAATTGAGGGATGTTGGTTCTCTGGCATGTTGTGATGTTCTTTGGCTGAGTTAAGCAGGACATTAATCGCCTGTGTTGCATGACAGCACATTTCACTGTCATTCACCCACCAGGTGTCCATCAGGCTGTGTGGTCCTGTTCTGTTCATAACAACACAGCAGTGTGTCTCTAGGTCCCAAGGAATGTTTGTAACTCAGGTGTACAGGCAGAAGAACAGGACTTACATGGAATATGATGTTGTAGGCTCACTGACATGGTAACACTTCCCTTAGTAGCAGAAAAACAACCCTCAGGAATTTCATACCAGCACATGTTATAGTAAGCTGTTAAAACTACAGTGTTTTGGCCTTTTGACTGTTTTTTAGCCCTTTCTTCTGTTCTGTAAGGGGCACATCCAATAGTTCAGAGCTAGACCAATGAAAGATCTGCTTCGGCATTCATTCAAAACAGTTCTTCAGTAAAATTCACAGGCATGCGACATCATGTTATAGTAACATTTTTAAACCACTGTTTGCAAGCCTTTATTAATCATTTGGATGAAGCATATCCTGACTCTTATTTTAATCTTGGAAGCAGTCACATTTGTTCGTACATTGTCAGTGGAAGTGACAACACTAGGAAATTATCTCAATTCTTATTGCTGAGATACCAGTACCAACTAATTGCTCTTTTCGATACCATTTGTGAAGTTGTCAGCACAAGTAGGTTGCATTTACTCTGCTCAAAATGGCCAAGCAGGTTCAGAACACTTCTGTCTAGATTCTGAAACATGCAGATTATTCATCTCTAGTTTTACTCGGCTTTGGAGGAAGGACATACAAATCTTACTGATAGTGCTAGTCCTCACCTCACTGACAATATTTAGATATCCAGACACTACAAATAGCTTTGCTGCTCTCAGCCACACTTGCAGTGGAAATGCATGCTTTATAACAAAAGTGGTAGAGTTCAGATAGAATATAAAGTAACCTCAATAAATTGCATTGTTCAGTTGCCCTTTTTTGAGGAACATGAAAAATGAAAAGAAAATTAAGTAGAGTTTTTTGACTGATAAAACATGGCAAATGGCCCAGAAAGATCAGAAATGGCACTTAGATAATCTGATGATGGATGCTGTTAAATCTGTGTGACCATAGTTATAAATCCATTGGGAACAGACTTGGAATAGAAAGTAAGCATACATACTATTGTTATCTATCTTAAAGCTCAGAAAAAAAACTTCCTTCAGCAGAAATTACCTGATTCCAGGGAAGGGGCAAAGGATTTTTTAAAATTTTGTAGCAGTTAAGGGAATAGTTCAAACTGTAGAAGAAATAAAAAATGTCTGGGAAAAATATGTGTCCTTTAAGAGAGATAAAAACTGAGGCAAAAGAACAGATTTCCAGTTATAGTAAGAAGGAGGCTGAGTAGGGAACTGTGGGCAGTCCTGACAGACTGTGTTACAGCACAGTGTGCAGAGCGTTGCCTGAAACATGGTAGAATTACAGGAGAGTAGCTGTGTCCCTCTCCAGACGTGCTTAGTGCTGCAGCGGGGTGGTGGCAGTGGCCTCTGCACTGCCAGGTAACCCTCAGCATCACCCCTGGCAGGACACTGGGAGGTGTCTGGGGCATTGCTTTCTGCTGAGCTCTGGGTCGTGTCCTGTCCTTCCCATCGCCTCCCTGAACAAGACGGCTCTTCTTCCTTCTCCACTGCTTGAGTAGAACAGAGTTTATTTTGACCAGAGATTGCCAGGAACGTCCACTGTCTCTTGTCGTGGGCCACTCATTGCAGGCTGTAATTAATTACTATGAGAGAATTGTCAGAGAGGGTTTAATGGAAGCAAAATGTAACCTTGTACTGATACCAGGTACTCTTCATCCTTCTATGACTGATGAATTGATACTCTTCTTCCGTGTTTGATTCCGACTTTTCCTCGGTTTGGGCTGTAATTTTTCAGTGACCAGATAGTTTTTCTTCAGCAGAAGTTATTTTCCATGAGGTAACCTTATTTCTTTTTTATTTCCTGACAGTGTTACCTGTTTGTGTACTACACAGGCTGGAGGAATGCCAAATCCTTCCTGACTTTTGGGCTGATCTGCCTGTGTAACATGTACCTGTATGAGCTGCGCAACCTGTGGCAGCTCTTCTTCCACGTGACTGTGGGAGCTTTCTCAACCTTACAGATCTGGCTGCGACAGCCGCAGGGAAAGTCCCCTGATTACAACGTCTGACAAGCCCTGGGCCACTGAGACCAAAGTCTTGTTCCAGTAGTTACTCTCAGGAATGTAAAGCTGTTCTCCAAAAGAAGAAGCTGTCTGAATGGGGCTTTTTTTTTTTTTTTCTTTTTTAATAAATCAATGTAAGATGCCTGTGGACATTTTACACTTGGTGGTTGAAACTTTTTTTTAATTAATTTTTAATTTTCTCGAAAAGGACACAAAAGAATATGGGACTAGAGGAGTAAAGTGAAGCATATCCATTCAGTGAAATCTATGTAGAATATGACTGGTGGCATAAAAAAGCTTTGTTCATACATTCATGGAGAAAACCTGATGTGGAATTATCTGATGGTATTACATGATCACATTATCTGATGGTAATGTGGAAGCACATTTGTATGTTAATGGAGGAATGTGTAGAGTATTTTCTGCATATCCTGCAAGCTTTTCACTTCAAGGTCAGTTTTGCCTTTGTGAGGCAGTAGGGAATAGGCTAAATAAGTAATAATAATGCTATTGCATATTAGCAAATTAGATGTGGAATATGTAAGATACTAAATTTTGGAATGTTTTGTTTCACATTGACATGTATGTGAATGTTTTCTTAATTAAAATGTAACCTGGAAACTCAGTTTCTGGGGATTGGCTTCACCCGTGGTGCTTTGGTTTGTGCTCTTAAGTTCTTTAATGTGTTTTCATTCATGATTTTCTTTTAATTATTCTTTGAAATTGGTTTATGTAGATAGGGTTCATTTTTTGTAATTATTCAAAAAGTTCTGCCACTAAACCCAGGATTCTTGCACACTTCATGTGTTTGGACTCTGGAAGGGTCGAAAGAGAACGAACAGATTGGTGAGTAATAGAGTGACTTGCACTTGTTGGAATACTGTTCTTGCTATATGTTCTTCCTTCCTTTCAGAAATGGATGAATAATTAGCTCAGACCTGAGACAGAGAACTGGTGACAGGAAAATAATAAATCAGTCTGATTAGCTTAAAACAGAAACACAGGGATTGTATTGATTCTTTGGGCTTTATGGGTTGGGTGTTTTTGTGTTGGGATAAAATCTCTGTGATCTAGTTGAGAGAGCAGTTGTGCGCTCCTAAAGCTGGTGAATCAAGCAGCAAACCCCAACCTACCACAGAGGAGCACCATCACATACGCTGGGGTTTTACTTTTGTATGACAGTTATTTATGATGTTTTATAATGTACAAATAGATGTAGTTCTAATCCAGCCATAATGGCAGAGAGGTTGCAGTGCTCTTGTGTTGCTGGAGTTGGGAATTGGCAGAACTTTGCTGTGCTATGAAATGTTGTCCCAGGCAAATTTTCTTGGGCATTCCATCCCAAAATGTTATGTTTTTAAATATGTTTATTAGTCTCTGATTTTATGACCAAGGAAAAAGGAACTGTATGTGTTATTTTCTTTTTAAATAGATGGAGTATTAGTTAAGAAAATTGTCCATAATACAACCAAGAAGAATTAGAGAGTGAAACTGCAGTGGGAAGTGGTGTGTCCCAGACGGCTGTCTGAGCTGAAGCCTCAGGAGACCCTTCGGTGTGCAGGCTCCAGGGCTGTGCTTTGCAGTTCATTCTCTTCCCTCCCCACTGAGAGCCAGGGAGGAAGAAGGTGTTTGTGAACATGAGCAGCAAACAGCCTTTGCTTAGCACCAAGAATTGCTTGTGTTAGCATCCAGTGCACTGTTCTGAAAAGATGGAAGAGCAGCCCTTTACCATTTACAATCAGTGATTAAAAAATAGAGATTAAAAAATGTTTTAAGCATAAAACCAGGATTTATTTTGCTTATAATGGTCTAGAAGTACCCTTATACCTGTCTTTAAGCCTCCATTGATAGGCAGGGAAGCTACTATGAATGCCTTAAGTACTGCTTAGTTTTTAACTCGGCACATACAGAATTTTTTGTTGCATCATTTCTCCAGTTTATATGTTGGCAGAGAATTTTGTTTTCTCTGAGGCACCATCCCTTCCTTCTATTCCCAAAGATTCATTTTTAAGGAATGAAAACTTCCTTTGTCACAGCATCTGGAGCCATTTTTCCATTCCAGTTATGCTGGCATTAAACTAATTGCTGATTAGCAGGTATAATGAACAAATGCAACTGCCAGTGTAACAGAAAACAGTTGGAGTTTTGTTTGCTTGTTTTTATAGCACTGATAAAAATCCCGTTTTACCGTGAAAAGTTAATGAGCATGACTGTTCTTCATTATGTGGTATTACTAGGTGCTAAAAACATGGCTGCTTAGCATGTTTAAGTTTGACTGTAATATTAGAACTTGCTGACATTTTGGTGTGAGATCAGAACCAAGATACAGCAGGCCAGGTTGGAGGTGAAAATTTATTGAAAATTCCCAGGAATTCTCAAGCCTCAGGCAGGGGCTTCCCTGCTGATTTTACCAGTACTTGAGTTACCAGATTGAAGATGAATTTAGGAAAGCTGATTACGCTCTTGAACAGCAGGCTTTACTTTAGTGTGAAGTGCAGATGGCAATTTGTGGTTGCTCGATTGTTCTGTGGGGTTTAGTAGGAGCAGAGCCCATTTCATGCTGTATTTCTAAAGGAAGATCTCCTGAAGGTTGGAAAGGGTTCATCCAACACCCACAATACAGTGTTTATCTTTCACTAAGGTGTCGCTGTATTTGTGACCAGAGGCTTGCCTAACACAAGGTAGGTATATAATGCCATGTCCAGTAGATGGCAATAGTTATTTGCATCTGAAATTCTTGTTAAAAGACCCCTGGGGCCAGGGAAGCTCGCTGCAGCTGCGGTCCCCTGGAGCTTTTTATGGGAACGCCAGTGCTGCCCCAGGCGCGCTCCTGTCCCTGCCGGGCTCTCCTGCTGCGGGAGCGCCCAGCTGGCACCCCCGCCCCTTTCCCGGCAGGGACTGAGGTGCTCAGGGACAGAAACTAGCTCTGCTTTCTACAGGAAACTACGGCTCCCAGATGGCAGGAAAATGCTGCTGCTCCTGCCCCCCATCCTGACTGAAATACAGTTTTCTCAGTCCTCCGCCCACCTCCCCAGAGCCTACTTGCTCCTTCAGTTGCAAGGACAGAATGGTCAAGAGCATGGAAACTTGAGTTTTTTCAGCTTAAAACAGCTGAGCTGCCCTTTTCCCAGCAGTATCCCGAGCTTGCTCTCTCTGGCAACTCCTGAACTTCAGTCTGGAAGTGATGGTGCCCTGAGGAGCAGTTGGGAAACTTAACAGAACGAAAATACTTGCCTCTGGGCATACTTTTGACCAGGTGCTGGTGTCTGTGGATGTTGTGTAACACATCAACAGCCAGGCCAGAGGTATTTGCAGTGCAGGACACACATATAAGAAATTCAGTGTGTCCCAAATGTATCATTTTATTAAGTGCAGGTAGATACTTGATGTAGCCAGATCTGTGTTGGGGAGAAGTGGCTAAAATTCATCAAAATGCTTTCTGGGTGGGAAAAAGATGCATTTGGGGGAAACTATTCAGCCAGTCTGTGTACAGTAATTGGAATGAGAGGGCCCAGCATTGGAGACTCCTGTCTTTCCTCCCCTGGGGAATACCCTTCTCCACATAGTTTAAAAAAGTTGCTTGCATCAGACAATGCCCTAAACTGCTGTTTGTATGATTATTTAGGAGAGCATAGAAAGTATAAAATAGTTCACTGCCAATTTTTATAAAGACTGATACCTTAAGTCCTCCGTGGCTTTTTGTTCCTGCAGCTGTGTTCTCAGTATACTCATAAAATCCCTCCTAACCTGTAACAGATTGTAGGGCATTTGGTTTCTAGCTGCCTCTGTAATGTCTTCTCAACTAAAAGAAGTCAGCTGGAAGCTGCAGGGTTTTGTTTCTCAGTGCTGCCCAAAGCTCCTGCTAATTGGTACAGTCACCTGTAGTGTTTACTTTTACCTGTAAAGATTGAAAATGTTGCATTAGCAGCAGTGCTGCCTCCTTCCAGTGTCCTTGAGAGGACAAGTACCAAGGTACCTGGGGAATTCTTTGGCAAAGGTGATGTGCTTTTGAAAATACAAACTTTGCTTTTTAAAAGGACACACACACAAATTTAAGCTGTCCAATTATGCCAGTATATTTTGTCAGCTGCCCTGAGACTGATTCCAAGGACGGTTGGGAGCACAAGAAGAGCCCGGGGATGTTTGCTGGGCAGCCAAGCCCTTGGGGCTCTACATGGGGCAGTGCAAAGGACCAGGGCATCCATCGGTGCCAGACAAGACCTGGATGTTTCTATTTGCAGATCCAGCGTCTCCTACACAACAATCTCCAGCAGCCAGATGCAGCTAAAATAAAACAGAGACGCTTCACCAGTGAAACAGTGTTTAATATAGTTAAATTACTTAAATAGATTTCAATTTCCATGGGAAATCATAACTGTATCCATTTTTGCAAGATCCAGAGTAAAGAGTGTGTGAATACCCCTTGAAATGATCATGACACACTGTCAACAATCACAGCTAGAGATACTGGGGACTTGAAATTTCATTGACAACACAACTTCATAAGATGAATCAAAAGTTTAGAGGACTGCAGACTTTTGGAAAGCAGGAAGCAAACCTAAAACCAAGTGTATGGCATGAAGGTAATGAAACTCAGTGAGGGACAAAAGGGATGGGAGCTGGAGGAGGGGAAAAGGCATAATGGCGTGATGCAACTTAAGTATTTTGCAAACCAGGAAAGATGTAAAGGAGCAAAAGTATAGTACAAGGGCAGACTTGGCAGTTTTACAGAAGTCAATATACTATACTTTTCAGAGATGTTTCCTAGTGGAAGGGAGAAGGAAAGGGGCAATGCCATTTAAGCTCACGTTTAAATGGCTTAATGCTCAGGTCATGCTTAGCAATACAGCAAATTAATTAAGACAGGTCCATGGATTTTCACTTATTCTCATTGTCAAGTAGGAAAATGAAATCGCCACCACCATAGTGCAATCATTATGCTGTGAGTACTACAATAATTCTGCCCTGAGAAGAGTGGAAAACAAGTTTATTAAATGTCAAAAGATTGGAGTAATTTTTAGTGCTAGCCAAATTCAATATCAAAACTTTCCCCTCATAGAATATAAAAAATATAGCTTTTTTAAAATTATTTTCTTTTTTTAATAAAATATCAAGGGATTTTTCTTTCATAGCTAGAAAAGGTACATAAATGATAACAGTGAACTATTCAGAAACCCCCCCACTAGTGATAAAGATGCCCAACACAGTATCAATGGCACTATTTTAAGATCGACCACCTCATAATACACACTTGCCATCACAATCTTTTCTGAAGATCACCTAATTCCTGAAAATTGAAAATCTGTGAATCAGTTTAAATAAGTGCTTACTACAGGAAAGTCAACTCGATGCTGCAGCACATAATTCCTTGTAATGTCACATGGCAGTTACAATGTCAGACAACTCTCAGATCAGCAGGATTCTGTTAAGACCATCTATGAAAAATGGGGTTTTTTTGAAATAAAAGTTCAAATGAGCTTTTTTCCTTTTCTCATAAGAGCTCCTGTTATGAGTTAGAAGATTTGGTTAGAGCTCTTTTTGACATGTTTGGTACTGTCTCAGAAGCTAAAACTCAAAGGTCCTGTTTCCATTGGGAAGCCGCCACCCTCGCTGGAATGCTGCACGGAACAATTGTGTGACTACCGCGGGTTTTTCCTCTTCTTTGGGGTTGTAGATTTTTCTGGATTTTCATTTTAAAATGCGTCTGATTCAGCCTGGAAACTCACCTGTTTGTTGTTGGTTGATTGTATAGTGATAATCTGAAAACTGCCAAGTCTGTGTTCAGAGTATTACACAGAAAAAAATTACACAAAAGTCTACAGGTTATATACACCGCCCCCCACACCTCGGTGTGGACAGCCTGCCTTCTAATTTATATATAATTTACAAAATATAGAATTTGGTATATCTGTTAGATCTCCATGTTTTCAATATTACAAAATAAAAAATACAAAAAAACCCACAACAAATTTCAGGGGAGGTCCCCCCACAAAGTGTCTCTTGTTTACATCTAGTCTTTCCCATGTAAACTGATAGATACCAAAGAAGAGCACAGATGACTTTTTAATAAATATGGTTGTAGAGCCATCTTCCTTTATCCTGATCTTCCCCTTCATCAGGTGTGCCAGCCCCACTCAGAGGAGCAGTCATTCAGCCATGGAGAAGGGAAAAGAGGGGGCCAAGGCTACAATGTCTTTCCACACTAAAACATTACCAATGCCCTTCTAAAAGGCCTTTTTGTGTGCTGCAACAGTGGGTGTCAGTTTTGAAAGCCCATTCAAAACAGCTAATAAAAGCACAGTGGTACAATTCAAATAGCTGGCAGTATGGGATGGAAATATTATGGGAGTGCAAATCCATTCCAAAATAATGCTTTATAGTGAATCATACATTCCTTCAACCAAGAAAATGTGTTGCATCAATAAATACTTAAATAGCTTCTTATGCCATCCTGTGGTAGCAGCCTTTATAAAAATGCTGAATTCATGTCTTATCTGTGAACTCTGTAGTGCACATCTTTGGTCAGCTTAGCACTCAGCCAGGAACAACTCCAAGGTGGTTTCTTTCTCTTTCCTTTCTTGATGGGTGGCCAAAGAATTTGCTGATACCAGCTCTAGAGTCATGGGGTGAAATTTCAACTGCGTCGCATGTTCAGCTTCACTGCCAAAAAATGATTCTTCTCCGATTCACAATCTGGGTAATGCAAAATCCGTCTTTGTGTGGCGCTGCAGTCGGTGCTAACTAATTGGAGGCCCTTCATTTAGAAAGTAGGTGGTCATTTCTCCTTTGCCTTTGACCTTTATGACCCCTCGATACTCAAGCTGGTAGTTGTTGGCTGCCAAAACCTGGTACATGTCTGTGGTTACCTGCAGAATAAACAAGGGTAAACAGATGCTTGCCTTGTCTTCCACACAGTCTTTTGGCGCAATCCATGGACAAAATAAAGTGCGATCAACTGTTTTGTTTCTAAGCCAATCAAGGTTTGCACATCAGTCACTAACTGAAAGGTTGGCACAGGGCGCTGAACAAACACAACTCGTTAGAACATCAGAAAGTACAGATGTCACACACAGTTCACAACTGGGGGAGCTGCATTTTTCAAGGAGATCGCTGAATAAAGTGTCACAAATTAGTCACATTTATTAAAACACACCAGTCAGTTCAGTCTGCTCAGATGCATTCATTATGTCACTGGAGTAGCAGTAGGAAAACAGGTCAGACTTACTAAAATATCCTCAAAAATTACCTAGAAGTTACACAGTGGATGTACAGCTTAGGAGTCAGGGGTTGTTTTTATGAAGGAGAAGGTAGTGGGCAATGGAGAGAACTGACCGAATGGAATACCCCAGCCAGCATCCAAACTGTCTCTGCAGATGCCAGTCAAAAATAATCACTTGTGCTGCAGAGCAACAGAAGTTTAAAGACTGGATTTTCCGAGGTATTTATTTATTACAATGTATTTTCTCACCCTTTTTCAGGTGGTTTACAGACCATCTCGTAGGGAAGCTTAAAGAGTGATGCATATATACTGATCCAGTTAACTGACAGACAAGGAAACAGTGTGGCTGCCCCTCTTGGGCTTTACATCTGCTCTACTTTTATAACCCTTCAGTATTTTCCCAAGGAATGACATTCTGTTACTGTGGACATTGGCTCAGCAAAAGCAGGACTGTGGAATTGAATCACTCACTGGAAAGGTCACATCTGAAGGCCAAGGAGAGGTGAGATTATCGGACAGGTCCTATTAACCCCTTAAACAATCCCCTTTCTCTGTTGTGGATCCCCGTCCTGCTGATGCCCGGACCCTTGCTGGCCTCATGCCACACATGGCACTGTGAGCAGCAAAGTGAATTACAGAAATACAGAAATACATAGCTGAATCAGGCCCTTGGAAAATCAAACAACCACCACACACAGCTGAGCAGCACATGTGAGAGGGGATCAGACAGGACTGTGCTCAGTGCCAGTGAGGAACATGGGGAAGGAAGCTCAGCTCAGCACTTCCACCCAGAACTAAAGTGCACGTTTTTAAACAAGGGTTGCAATGTGGTCACACTTAAAAGACAAAACTTGCTGGTACCATCAGCATTCCCTAAGTGGCTTTTCTTTCAGTTCTGTGTAGGTAAATGTATGTAATAAAGGGATAAAATGAACCCAAAATTTCAGTTCTATTTGTTTCAAAATGTGTAAAGGCTGGCAGTGGAAGTTTTAAGTGATTGCCTTACCTGAATCCTGTCAGGCACTCCTGTGCTGTCCATTCTGCTGGCTACATTCACTGTGTTGCCCCAGATGTCGTACTGGGGTTTGCGGGCTCCTATCACTCCAGCTACAACAGGACCAATATTGAGGCCTGGAAGGAGAGGAGAAACATGCTCACATCCATTTACTTGAGTCAGGTTATTATTCAGACAGGAAAAACCCATCCTAAGGCTCACTGGTTCTGGCTGTGCTTTACCCTGACATGTAAAGCTATGGCCAAACTGTGGGGAGAGAAATGTTAAAATTTGGCTTCCTTGATCCATTATGCCCAACTGACTGGCAACTCAGGCTGGATCTGCTCAATCCAGAGCTCCTTTCCAGGGCCAGATAATGAGATAAAGTTTGTTTGTCACCTGGCTAACAAGCAAACTGCTCACCTGAAGTCAGTGCATACCTGCTGCAATGCTGAGGGTCGGCAAGGCAGCAGTGCAGAGCCTTCCAGAACAAACACCACACTTGACATCCTCATATTTCTTCTCCCTTTTGCTTTTTATTCCCTGACTTGAAAGACAATTTAATGTCCAAGAATACCAGAGCTGGAAGCACAGAGGCAAAACGAGCCCAAGGTCAACCACCATGTATGACCATGCTGTGGTAGGAGCTACGCTGCTTCTAATTCCCTAGGGAGCATCAGTGATGCTGCTATACCCTAAAAAACTACTGTGATACTTCATAGAGGCTGAAGTGGTCACCAGGCACCAGCAATCAACATCACCATATGGCTGATGTAACATCTATGGTTTTTACTGTCCATAAAATCCCCACCTCAGAATGACCACTACCTACATGGAATCCTGTGAGCACAAGGACATTACCTATCTTCATCTGGAAGTTGTTGAATGAATGCTCATTAATGTATTTCATTTGGTCCATTAACCTCATGGCAAAATCCGCCAGAGCTTTGATGTGTGTCTTCCCTTCCTTGTCGTAAGTGGAGTCGTTGAGGCCTGAGGCAGCCATGTAGGTGCTGCCAATGGTCTTGATCTTCTCCAGCTGTCGGAATTTGTCTTCACTTATTATCTGTGTCACAAGAGCAAAAGGAGTAAATAAACCTCGACAAACACAGAGACGCTGGTGGTGTCCGTGCCACGTGTCCCGCCTCGCTGCAAGCATTACAAAGTAGTGGACAGAGCCAGGAAGATAGAGGAAGGAAGGGAATTAGATATTCAAAGGACTGACAAGGGAATAGGAGGGATTTCAGTGTGGAAAAAAAAAAAACCCAAACTGAAAACTCCTAGAGTAAGGAGAAATGAACCACGGATTCGATAAACTACCCTCCTTCAGGAGCTCAGCAAAGCTCAACTAAACTCATGGATTCAGTTCACCCAGATTTTGACTTACTTCATCAAAATCAGCAATGATCTCATTGAGCAGCCTCAGACACTCCACCCCTTCATTGTTGGCTTCCAGCTCCACATAAAACTCGGAGAAGTTGCTGATGGAGGCGAACATGACAGCCACACACTCGCAGGACTGGTAGTACAGTTCATCATTGCGCCGCTCCTGAGCCAAGAAATGTGCTGCCACGTCCTTGGGCAGGATGTTGTGGAGGAGGCGTCTGTTGTAGGCCTGCAGCTCCTCCATTTCCTCCTTCTCTTCAGTGGCCTAGTTTAGGGGGGAGACACAGTGATGCACTTACTCTTTTGGTAGCTGCTCCAGGGAGGGGAAGAAAGCTGAAAATTAACTTGCAGTGAGGGCAGAAATAGAACAGGAAACTGCAAAGGAGAGCAGAACCAGAGAGATGCAGAAATTTGTGTTTTGCAGTGGGAAATGTTCCATCTCTTCGTGCACACATGTATGGAAAAGCAGGCAGAGAATAATGCCAGAATCCAGCATTGTCTTTCTGAGCCCTGAATTGGGTAACCACTCAGCTCACCCCTTCCATTGTTTTGCCATTTATAAATGAGGATTACAATGTTTATCTGCTTCCCAAGGAGCTTTGATTAATTGTTGCCTCCTCAGTGCCTTCTAGTCAAACCACAAAGACCTGCCACCCAGAAGGTAGAAAATCTAAATGAAACCTGCAGTCCTGCAGCACCCCAGCCATCAGTGCCATCAGTGCTGGCCAGAGCCCAGGCCTGTCCTGCTTGCTTGGGAATCACATACAGGGCCCCAGCATCCCTCATGGGCACAAGCAGTGAAAACATTAACAGTGAACCCAGGAGCAGGAGCACAGTGTGGCATTATCCACAGTGTGTTGCTTAGCCAGTACCACTGCCTGGGGGCTAATGAAGGCTGGACACTGAGCCAGTTCCCACTGCTTAACAGGAAACTGAATGAAAATGCAAATGTAAATCTTTCACACCCTTGAACACAGCAAACTAAAGCTCACCGAATTCTGGGAAACAATTCAGCAATGAGTATGAGCTTCCTATATTTATAACTTGTGTTGCATTACATGTTCCTGCAGCAGTAACAGCTCAGTTGCCCAAATTCATTAATCTCAACCTTCAGATCTATAACCCTTTACCATGGGCACCATCCAAGGTACATTTACAAGGAAAAAAGGGGTTGAAGAAAAAAACTGGGATGAGATGCACAGAGTATGCAAAGTACCAAAGAACAGAGCATTATTAGCACGCCCAGATTAAATTCAAAGGCACTTTATCACACTCCTCAACTCGACAGTGAAGACCTCAGTCATTTTATATTAACACCAAAGCCCTCATGTGATCCTCCCACAGCCAACACCCACTAACCTGAAGTTTCCAGAGGAAATCAAGCCTTGCAGTGGATTCCACTTGCTGGGCATGCAAGTACAGTGCCAGGACAAAGACAGTAATGATGACAGGGGTCACAATCTTCAGCGCGACTCGTGTTGTCACTGGGGGGCTGCAGCCGAGGAAAGAGCAGAATTCCCCGTTACTGCGAGGACACGGCCTTGCCACGCCCCGCGCTGCCCACTGAAGGCTAACCAACCTCTCAGGAAAAGGCTTTTTTTCCTTTCCCCTCAAAGCCTGTGTTGGTAAAGGGACACACAACACCTGCAAAAAGCTGGAGACTCTGGCTCACGGGTGCCTGTTTATAAAGGAGGACTTGGAAACTGGAAATGTAATCCAACTTCCTAGCAAGGGTTGTCATTGATATCAAGGCCACTCTCAGAAAATGGCCACACATGCTAAGGATCACAACACCCAAATCCTGACAGCCCCTCAGACTGTGTTCATCCTGTCTTCTGCGCTTGGCTTCCCCAGGCTCCTGAGTCTGGAACTGCTCTAACTCATGGCTTCTCTCATTAGTCACTTCTTAATGGGCTTTGTCGTGTAAGTGTTCTGTAAGCTGAAAAGAGCACTAAGGCACATTCACACCTCCTCTGACAAGCAGGCAAATAAAAACTGCTAAATATGAATTACGGAGTTATACAGTGTGAAAATATTTTGATAAAACCTTTAAATTGTATTACAAATAAGCCCTGAGCTGATGTAAGTCCCACAGGAAAGAGGATGCTCTGAGAGTAGCTATACATACAAAAGGGCAGCAGTCCACTCAGGCCATCTGCACTGTGTTGTACCAGCTCACAGCAATGCACAAACACCAGACACCGCTGGTGAGTCAATGTGCTGATATTGCACCTTGTGAACAGAAAATACCTACCAACAAAAACCTATAAAATATTTCATGCCAAAGTGACTCACCACGAAGCTGTATCATTTGCAGACACGCTGAAAAAAAAAAGCACAAGCATAAGGTCAGTGGAGTGTTTGGCTCCCTGCAGCTCTTGCCCTTCTGCACATCATTGCACTGCACTTCTGCAGTGTGGCACCTCTAACACTGTGAGGGGCTACAGCTCTTTTGAAGCAGAAAGCTACTAAAAGATGGGAGAGGGAGGAGAAAAACAGGCTCCCCGAGCAACACTCAAAACTCCAGAGTGATCGTGTGACGTGGGTAATGTGGGTAAAAAATCTAAGGAGCATTAAGAGTGAGAGAATAATTTGGGATTTTAATGTCAGTATGGAATGCCTGTGCATCATCAGTATTTCATTAGGTCAAACTACAAAATTTGACCTAAGGAAGAAAGCTTTGGGCTTTTTTAATCTTGTGAGGGATAGTTCCTCTATTCTCCTTTTATTGTGGCATGGAGATGTGTTTAATTCCTTTAATCCTGCTCCCTTCTGCACGTTTCTCACTGCCAGCTTGTGCCCAGCTCTTGGTACCACACATAAGGGCACTGAAGAAAACCCTTTAGCACATTCCTATTATTGTGGACAATTCTGCAAAGCACCCACGTGTATCAGAGCTGCTGGGGGAGATGCAGGGTGTGCTTTTTGACACTGAAAGCACAGAACGGAGCTTTCTGGTAGGCAGCAGCTGTCTGAGCTCCTGATTGATTGATTGCTTAATGCTGCTGGCTTTGTTCTCGAGTGTGGGTGGAGTATTAGGTGGCTGAGAACCATGTGCAAGCATCTTTTCAAACACTATTTAAATGGAAGGAAAGTGCTTAAATTACTGTAGTGTCATTGATGCAATTAGAACTTTGCAGGCTAAAAATGTGATCTTAGCCTGAGAATGTGACAGCTCTCTAGAGAGCTTCAGGCCACAGTTTTATGGGGTTGGAGGGAATCTTGCTACACAATCAGATGTATAAATGATCAAAATCAAAATAGGCAAGGGAACCTAACTGGGAACCTAAAGGGAACATAACATCAAAAAATAAAAGCATAGCAACTTTCTAACCTTGTTCGTTCCAAGATATTTTCTGCAGTTCTGAGCATGGAATTTCTTCTGATATGGATTTTGCAACCCACTGTTGTCTTGCACACAATCAATCTATTGCATGGCTCTTGGCCAGCTCCAGCACTGAACATGTGTGCTTGGACACAGACACGGTTTGGAAAGCCTGGGGACTCCCACATTAAAGGCTGGATCTAACTGGAGACACTTCCCACGTGCAGCATGATTCCCCTGCTTCCCTAAATCACCACCTGGCCAAGGATGACCGACTGCCCCCCTTATCACTCTCTCTGATGATGGGAGCATGGCAGGCCTGACCCTTGGTACTGAGGCTGCAGCTCGCTGTGGGTGTTACTCTTGCTCTAAAACCTTCACCAGGGACTGTGAGGTGCAGCAAACAGTATTTACAACAAGTCTCTGGATAAGTGAAGATGCCCAGTGCAAGCAGTGCGGGTGTTACATTGGTAGGTTGCTCCCCATGGAACAGACATTTCCAGTGGCAGATGGTTCTTTAATTACTGGAAGGGAACACAGAGAGAGGCTTGCTAACTACACTCCTGCTCAACTGCAGTGCACATTTTTAGCAGGGAAAGCAGTTCATGTTAGAGACAGCTCCCATAGGACCAGAGCATCTCACTTTTCCCAGCCGCAGTGGCAAGGACAGACAGCTGGAACAGAAATGATGGGTTTGAGGAACAAATCACAGAGCAAAGCTCTTTAGGCTTCCCTGTGCAGGAACTGTTTAGAAGATCACATTGGCCCATCACATCTTTAAACCAATGCATTAGTTTTAGCTCCTGCACAGGAAGAAGGTAACCCATGATAGCCCTGTGCATGCAGTTACAGTCCATGTGTCACACACTGGTGTGGCTGCAGTCAAGCCTAGCAGCTCCCAACGTACTGCAGTCAGCCTCTCAGCTGCCTGCATGCTGGGCTGCTTTGTACACAGAAGTGTGAAGTGATATCTGCACCACTTCTAATTAGTCAGAGTACCACACTGGCTGCAGAGCAGACACTAATTATGTAGCTACAATAGGCACCCAATTAAAGTAGTATGAGGTCATGGTGGCTTTTCTGTTTTTTTTAGTATCAGCTGGACAGTGAGGTCCATCTCTGAACTCTGTGCTACATGCTGAGCTCCCATTTCCCACAACACACAAATGGCCTTCCAGACACTGAGGCAATAAAGAGCCATCCATGGAGCTCTTTGGACAAAACAAATTGTTCTGGATTCCACTGGAATAGGGTTAAATTTCTTCTGAGCTGGTGCAGTGCTGTGTTTTGGATTAAGTATGAGAACAATGTTGATAACATGCTGATGTATGAGTTGTTGCTAAGTAGTGTTTATACTAAGTCAAGGACTTTTCAGCTCCTCAACAACCCCAGCGAGCAGGCTGGAAGGACACAAGATGTTGGGAGGGGACACCCAGGACAGCTGGCTAAAGGAATATTCCATATCATATGGCATCATGCTGAGTATGGAAACTGGGGGGAAATCTGGCTTGGGGCTGCTGCTCAGGAGCTGGCTGGGCATTGGTTGGCAAGTGGTGAGTAACTGTAATGTGCATCATTTGTTTTGTCTATTCTAATTCTATTATTTTTTTTTCTCTTTTCTATCCCATCAAACTGTCTTTATCTCAACCCATGAGTTTTCTCACTTTCCCCCTTCCAACTCTCTTCCCCATCCCAGCACAGGGCAGTGAGTGAGTGGCTGTGTGGAGCTGAGCCACCACACAAATCCCATTTAGTGAGAGATAAGACAGCATCACAGAAAGCTATTTCTGGGAAAACATGCTAACCTTCTCCACATTATTACTGACATTCTGATTGTGAAGTGATGTAAATTATACTTCCAAGTGCTGTAATTTCGCTTAGTGCTTGAATTACAAGAATGAAATTATATTTGAGATACAAAGTGCTTTTATTTCACTAATTGTGTTAGAAAACGCTAAATAGCTTCTCCTGATAGAACACCTAATATCTGAAAAAAAGGAAGAAAACCTCATTCTCCTTATATCTCCCCACAGAAAACTCCATGGGGTGTCCTACCTAATTTCACTCACTTGAGTTAACAAAATAATTTAAGTGATTACTGCCAATGGCAGCAAAAGCTACATTTCCATTAACTGGCAATGCCATCAAAAGCTATATATATCCATTAATTATTACTGGGCACACCCGAGTGCTGAAATCATGGAATAGTCATGTGAAGGACAGGAGTAACCAGATGCATTGGACTTGAAGGGTTGATAATTAATGATGGCTTGAAGGGCTGATGGTTAATGGCCATCCTGAAATCTGAGCAACTACAGAAGGTATTCATAACACACAGGGAAGGGCCATAGGAATCTTCTCAAAGACCCTCCTGTCCAAGGCAGGAACAACCACAGTTATCAGCCTTTACAAATAGTTTACCTGAACTGGCATAATTAGATTCACTCACATTTAAGTACAATTGTTGCCTACAAGGGGAGATCATCAAAACAAGGAGTTAACACAACAATGCAGTTCCCAGTGAGAAACAGAACTTGTGGGGGAGGCCAGGCTTGTGGATGTGCCAAACTTCCCTCCCTGGGGTGGGGACCTCCAGGAGATGGGGAACCATCAGTGGAAGGAGGCTGCCACCAGGATTAACGCATAAGCTGATGACAAGCTAGCTTCTGTAAGTAAGAGGGCAACTGTCCACTCCTACTGAGCCCAGAGCCTTCTGCTGGGAATTGTGCTGAGCCCAGCTGTGATATTGGTTTTTCAAACAAGGACATATGTCCAGCAGCAACTGGCAGGAGATCACTGGTCAATCATCAAGCACCACCATTCCACCAGCCCAAGCTGGGTTTGATGTGTCGTGGTGGCCCACATCACATCCCTGAGCAAGCTCAAGTCTGTTGGAGGATTGTTTTTCTTTCCTTATTTGAGAAATGACATTTCTATATTGGGAGTGTAATATCAGAATTAAGAATGACTAACTACAGATCCCCATTTCTGGAAAAAAGGAAATACAGATCCACTCTGATTCCAGTTATATTCTGTTATTAATAGACAGTTCATTAGTCAAGTCCCACATAAAAAAGATCTTAAAGGGAACTGTATTCTCCTACTCGTCAGAGGCAGAGAGCAGCACTGGCAAAGCTTTAGCTTCCAGCCATGCCTTTGCTGGTCTCCTGCACTGCCCTTGCTTGCACCACAGCCTTGGCACTCCCATCCACTTAATGCCACACTGAAATCACTCTGTGAAAAAAATCAGGTGAAGAGTTCAGAAGTGAAAGGCACTTACTAGGTGTTGGCTGTAACCAGGAGATCTGCATTGTCAAAAAGGTTGACCCCTGGCACTTCCACAACGAGAACATATATAAATTCAATGATTAACATAAGGATCAATTTTCCAATACAGCTGATCTGAAGGAACACAGAGCAGGCCAGGAGACTCAATAAGACACTGTAGGTAAAGTACTGTATAAAGACAAAAATGGGAAAAAACAGAAGAGAGATGAATGTCAACTGGATAAATCAAAACTGAAAACAAAGGAAACTAAACACAGGGACAGAAAGGGATCGGTAATTTTGTAGTTGAGCTGACTAAACATGTAAACCTGGGGCTGCCTGTGGAATTCTCCCACATTACAGAAGTTAAAACTGACTGAATGAGGAAGAAAACTGTGGCATTTTTCTCCAGGCATTGTGTGCTTCACTCTCAAGAGGTGCAGGCCTCACAGCTGGACACCCAAGGTTGTGATGTAGCTTTTCCCTGGACACAGTTACTAAATTAGCAAAAAGAATCATCCAGTTATGCTGGATTAAGTTGTGCTTTAAGGCCAAATTCTAGACTCAAATTTGCATATCTGTACAACACATAGGACCAAGAGTACTGGCAATTCACCCTCCTGGGCAGATGGAGTGTGAGGCCAATGGGAAAGCACCGTCAACTCTGATGTGACCTCCATCAGCAAGGTACAGGCTGGACAAACGTCCCCATGCCCACCCCAGGGTAAGTCCATGAGAATTTGTCCAGTCAGCAGCTGCAGAGGTGCACATGTGTGGCTGTGGAGCACCTCTGGCACACATGGGTGGCAGAGCAGCAGCCCCTGCCAGGCTGGGAGCTGAGTGTTCAGCGTGCCAGTGCTTCCCAGTGTGACTGTGGGTGCCATTTATGGCTCCTGGGAAAAATAGCAGGGATGCAAAATGAAGAGAGGCATGTTATCCAGCTCACCACCTTCCTGCTATCACATCTGTGAAGATTTAAGCTTCTACTCTGTCTGGACAGGCCTATTTCTGGCAAAAACCCCATATCATGTGCCTGAGGCAATCCATCCTTTCAGTTAAAAGCAAGCCCTAGTTGAAGCAGAAATATGCTTATGTTCTGAGCTCATTTATTAACAGTCTGATAAATTAAATTAGAGAAAGTAACTTGTACAGCTTGTATTTATCTCCTCAGTCTTGACTGAGGAGTTAGATTCCATTTTCTCCTGTGTGGGGCACAGGGAGCGACAGGCAACACCTGTAGCAGATCCAGCATGTGCCTTGCACAGTGCAGGCAAGGGACTCCTCACTTCTCAGCCCACTGAGCAGAAGGACCTGGCTCAAAGCTGCCAGAGCAACCTCAGCATGCAAAATGATTATTCCTCATTGCTTAAAATTCCTCTCTGTCCTGGGCCAGCACTCCATACAAATTCATGGTGGGCACAGACTCTTTCTAGATCTCCACTGTGCCAGATTCTGCTCCTGGGTCTTTCTGCAGACACACTAAAGCTTCTGCAAGGTTGAAAGTCTCAGTAATGGTGGTCTCAGAAACCTCATTGAATCACATAGGGACCATATTCCTGTTAAGTTAAAAGGAAATATGTTCAGTAGGATACAGGACTTCCAGTAGCACCCTGGACATCTGGATGGTAACAGATCCACCATAAATCTGTCAGGTCCCCATAAACCCAGATGACCTTGACATAAATTCTACCTCCATCCTAGACAGAGTTTTTTTTCCTTTTCAGTTTCCAGTAAACAGCACATGTAACAGCTGTGACCTAAAAACTTGGAGAAAGGTCTTGAATAGCTATGCAAAAAGATTATTTTTTCCTTTGTAAAGTATTCTGCCGGTGTGAAAAACATATTTGGGCTGGTTTGGGTTGTGGGTTTGTTTGGTTTTTTTTCCATTAGAAGCATCATCATTTTTTTCTAAATGAGATATCCTGAAGACACAGGAATTGCATTGCAAATTGAAGCAGACCACTGTCTGGGCCTAGCATGCCTTGGGAAAGAATATATAAGCCAAGTTTTTCATCAGGATATAAAACAATAGAGGGAGGCATCAAATCTATGACTAGACATTGATTTTCAGAGAACTGATTTTTAGGTAAAACTGAGCAACCACAAACTCCTTTGAAATGATGTGCAGTTCTGCATGCCATTAAGGACCTCATGGAGAGAGACATTTCCCCTGCTACAGACAGGATCCAACTATTTTAAAGGCCTACTAATTATTCAGCCCTGAAGGAACCTAAACATTAATGTGGTTTCATGATGATAACTTCAGACACTTAAGCCTGTGTCAGTCCTGTAATGTCAGTCAAGAACAACCTTGCTTTCCTCAGAATCACTGAGATTTATCACACAGGTTTTATAGTCTTTTTCCAGACTGACCTCTGAAACCCATTTTTTTCAAGCAATACCTCTGGAAAATTGCAGTTGGGCAAAGGACTGTCACAGAATCCCTGCAAGGTGCCCAGGCTGTAGTTGGAAGTCAGGTTGCTGATAAGGCATATGTCCACCCGGTCAGGAGTGATGTTGTACTCAGCAGCCATGCAGCTGGCAAGATCCACAGTGCTGCACATGAACTGGAAAACAAAGGTGGTATTAAGCTCCACAGCATAGAAGAAGAGAAGAAAACAAAATAGTTTATATCAATTTAAAAGCCCCTTGGAAATGGCTGTAGCAAAGTGCAAAACATGCAACATGAAATCAGCTTATGTTTTCCTGCATGTGCAGTAGCTATGTTTTTTCTCCCTCAAAATATTAACAAAATCCAGGCCCCAGAGAACAGCCCATCTCTCTCTGAGCCTGAACTCAGCAGTGGTATTTGGAATCACAGCCACACCACCTCAGTCTCAGAAATGCAACTCAAAGCAGAGTCGTTACCGTGCCCATGAGCTGATCTCTGCTCTCGGAGCAGGAGGCAGCACCGTGCAGGGCTGGCACAAAGCCCAAGGAACACTCACATCCCACTCAGTATGGTGGGAGTTAAACAACTCGTCAGCCTCGTGCCAGCCCTTCCTGCAGGGATACACATCAGGTTGGCTCCTGTACTTGGAGCAGATGCATTTAAAGAATCACAAAAGAACCTGGGCACAAATCAGTGCCAGGCATATAACAGGGTCTAGGGATGGAGCTGTTGGGCTCCCATTTCTTTTCTGTGCCTAAAAAGCAACGGGCACCGACCTCAGATGCTGTCAGTTCTAGGCAGGACCATGTTAAATTCAGTGGTTTTAAGGGTCACAATGCTGCAGAGCACCAATGAGAAAACAACACAGAACTGAATGGATCAAAAGGAAATAATGGACCTACCATGTTGACAAAGGCAGACAGAAAAACCAGGATAATGGCAAAGACTCCAACTAAGGTACTATTGGTCCTGGACTGTACAATCTTCTTAGAAAGAGTCTGGAGAGGAACTGGGAAAAGCTGAATGAGAAAAAAAAAAACCACCAAATAGACACATAAAATTCTTGTTTGTGTTACAGATTACATCCTGCATTTGAGCTGCCTGCATCCTTCAGCGTGGGTCTGTGTGGATGCTGCACAGGGGCTGGAGGATGGTGATGGGGGATGGCGGCTCTGGGACAAGGGCGAGCAGAGACGTGACCGCCTCATGGCAGCAGGCCCAGCTGGCTCTCCAAATCCACTTAGCCTTTCCTAATGGGAGCGATGGCTCCTGAGCCCAGATAGCATGGCTTGCAGGGCTGTGCTCATCCTGTCGTGAGAAGCAAACCACAAGCCATCTGTAACTGAAATAGCCAGGAGCTTGAGCCTGGAAATTACTGGAGAAAAAATTTAAAAACGCAGAAATGAAAATACACGTGGTGTCCCTTTGATCACCAAGGGGTATCGTAGGACTCCCTGGTGCCATTTCAGACACAGACTGGTAAACAGCCCAGGCAAGCCCTGTGGTGTGTCAGACCCTGGGCCAAAGGCGCCGCAGAGATCGGCTGGCCCAGGCTGGTGTGCGGCCCTGGGCTCCACACTGATGGTGGCACAAAGCCCCGCGGGTGAGGGCGATCGGGGGCTGCTGCAGCCTCACCCCGCAGGGACTCACTGCTGGCAGGGCCAGGAGCTCCCTGCTGATGGCTACTGACTGCAGCCCTGCCAGCCCTGCACAGTCTGTGTGTTAGAGCAGCGGCTGACCCAGAGCCCTTCGCAGCCTGGGTCACCCTGCCGGGCCCGAGGGCTCCCTGCACTGCGCTGGCTGCAGGAGTGTCCAGGAGACAGCCAGGGAACGCTCTCCCTTCCTGTGCCGCCGCTGGAAGCTCAGGGCTGGAGCAGGAATGCCATGAAACCCTGGTGCCCTGACACGCTCCCACAGGAGGCTGTGCTCCCTCAGTGCCCTGCCCCTCCACAGCACCCTGCCGGGGCAGAGGGGCTCTGCACAGGACTGCCAAAGCCTTCTCCAGAGCCCAGCTCTCCCTTCCTTTACTCACTGCATGAATAACCAAGCCACTAGAAGGTATTTTTAGAGACACAAAGAAACAGCAGCACAGCGCCATGGCACTGCAATTTAACTATGACTAATGTTTCTATTAAAAGTCTTGCTTCTCCCTTTTATCCTTCACTCTTACATCTTGGGATATGCAACATTTTGTCAGTGCTGTGCTTCCCACACAGCAGCCCTGCAGTGCAATTACCGAGGGCTGGAGCGGCCAAGGCGCTGGTTAGCTGGTGACTTTTTACACTGGCAGGAAGGGGTTGTGGCAAGGGTTTTGAAAAAGTTGATTTCACCTGCTACCAGCACGTGCTCCAGGTGAAAGGAGAGGAAGAGGCTCTGTGGGGGACTGGAGAAAAGGGGAAAGCGGCGTTGTAACTTATTTCACTGAATGAGGATTGATTGAAATACACAGAAAGCTTATGCAATCCTTCGGGCTCAGTCACAGCCACTATAAAACAAAGGAAAACACATTTCTCTCAGAAATAAACCTTGATGACATAGAAAGCCTTAGCTTTCTTGATAAGCCATGAACCAAAATATCTCTTTGCCCTACCGTGTCCAGCTGCTTCCACACAGATGTCAGCTGGCAGATCCCTACTAGAATAGGGATATGGAAAATCCAATGGGGCTTTCCTCTGCTGTAGCCCCAATAGGGTTTGGAAGGAGAAGGAGGATCTGTACTGCATTTAGACAGTTTTCTCACTAGATTAGAGTAGGACAGTGTTTCCTGCCACCTCTTTCTTTAGGCCTCAAGCTCCACAAAGGTATTCAGGGATCTAACCTCCATCTGTAATCTCTGGGAAATCAGGCACCTAAATAAAACTTTGGCGTTTTTTGTTGTGGATCTTGGCTCAAGCCCCTGCTGCCAACAATCCCAAAAAAGCCTGACTTTGAACCAAGCCTGAGATATCAAGCAAAGCGATCAGTGGAAGACACTTCAATTCTAATGAAAACATGTTTTCTTTGTATTAATCTTGGTTCTCATTACTTTGCAAACTAGGAAAAATTTTAGGTCAGTAAACAAGTACAGCTGGGAAAAATCCTGAAGAAGAAAGGGCAAAACCCCTAGGAGGTCAGGGCTGCAGTTGAGAGTGCAACAACACAGTCGTGCTGTGCATCTGAGGAACCTCTGCCTCATGAACACTCGTGGCAGCCCTGTTGCATAAGTCACACTCTCCCCATCTCACAGAGGCAGGTGGAGACCAGGAACACCCACAGCTTGAAGGACTTCTATGATAGACGTGGGGAGGCTATGTCAGGTCTGACAATTCAGCTCCATTCTTGCAGTGCTTCCTCCAGAAAAACATCCACAAATCAGGGGTATAGAACAAAAGTAGAAAGAAAGAAAACAAGATGACTTTCCCTCCCATTTTTGAAAAAACAAAAATAAGACCTCTTCTGTCCTCATAAAAGAAGCAGACTATCAGGGCTTTACAGCACAGTGAAAATCCAAGCAGCACTGCTGCTTGGCTCATTGGTTTGTACCGTGCAAAGTGACACTCAAATCTTGCCTGAGTGGGGACCAGGAGATCTGATGAAATGGCAACTCCCAGCCTGCATCTGCACTACTGAGAAGGGGCTGAGAGAAAGGATGTGATCCATTTGGGCAGCTAAGATCCATGTTTGGGTGGCCACACAAGCGTGAGGTCGCTCAGCACTCTTGAAATCCCCATGTATAGAAAAATAACCACAATGGGAAAAAAGGAAATTGGATTGTCCAGTTGATTCCCGTTCACTCTGAACTGAAATGCTTAAGTGCAGGTGAAGAAAGGGCACTGCTGTGCAGGTGAAAGTACAAGCTTAAAAAGTGATCCAACAAGTCATATGTTGCACTGAAAATAATCCATAATCTCCAGTCATTTTGCATGACAAAATTACTCTAAATAAAGCCCATTCTTTGGAACAACAGCTGATCAGGGCAGAAGAGAAATATTTCTTCTTTTTGTCTTCTTATCATCTAGTGTGGGTATGGAAAACTGCTTAGATAATTGCTGTTATGTTGTAAGATGAGGTCTTCAAGGTCTGATTTTTCAATTTGTACTAAAAGCCTTTGAGTCATTTGGAAGTACATTAAGATGCTTCTGGAGTAAAAGACAACATCTCCAGGCAACTTAACGTTGCAAGTCCATTTATGTAACTTATTTCACAGTGATTTATTAGTCCATTAAAAAAGTACAGTTTTCAGAGAGTTTTATTTTTCCTGATTCAGACAAAAACCTTAAATGCTCTAGGAGCATCTAGACCACTTTTAGAGGCAAAGAAAGTGACAGGCAATCTCCACCTATGTAGAGCTACAAAAAACCCCTTATTTTCCCATAAAGGATAACTTGAAATTTCTCTCCTATGTGCTTCCAGAACCACGCAAGAAGTTGAATTCTGCACAGCAGCGTAGATGCCAGAAGTTTAAGGATATTAACGAAAAATACACACTTGGTAAGTTAGTAGCAAAACAGATGTCTGTCAGCAGAGTATTTGAGAAGGGACCCTGGTTCCCATGACCTTAGACTCTACTGGGAAAGGACACCACCTCACAGTGGCCAAGTCTTCATGGAGCATCAAAGCAAAGAACTGGAACTCTCTTGTTTATTACAGCTGAAGAAACTTGGAAAGCCAAGCTGGCTGTGCTGGCAGTTCCAGCATCAACTTCTAGTCCATGGAGAATTTTATGGTGGAAGATAATAATGACAGCAAAAGAAAATAAAACATGATCAAGCTGTTCAGAAAGAGGCTGCTGGTCACTGTCAAAGCCAGAGATGGAGGGGCCAAAACAGGGAGGGAAAATCTCACATGAAAGCTGGAAAGAGGAAGAAAAGAGACACTTACCATGTAACAGCACAGCAAACAGTCAGAAGTTATGCTTATGCTGACGTCCTGGCGTGGACACCTGCTTTCCAACTTTGTGTGCAATGAACCACTGGTATTTAAAACACATGCTCTCCTATCCCACATCTGAGTGTGAAACAAAGCAAACAATGCTGACATCCCTGGCTTCAGGGATTTTATCTGAAGGATCTCTAAAATTGCCTTCCTTCTGCAGGTGTGCAAAAGTGTTTCCTGAAGCAATGCGGAGTACAGAAATAAAGTAACATCCCATATGCAAGGGCTGGGTAAACCCATTGCTTAAAAATCAAAGTCTTGAAACACCAAGATCCTGGATGACAGAAGTGGGCTGCAGCTATTAGGAGCTGCTGCTATCAGACACGAAGCTGAAAAGTTGGAAGTTCCCTAAACAAGCCATCTCATAATCACGTGCTGTCAGCAGAGGCCAATTTGCAGCACTAAGAAGGGACTGGAGCAAGAAGGCCCAATATTTTCAATATCTGCAATCTCTGCACAGAAGCCACACTGAATGTTATACATGAGCTTGTTGTGGGGATGAAAACTCACTGCTGAAAATGTCAGAGGCTTCAGAAAATCCCATTAAATTCTGATGTTATTCTGAATTCCCTCTGATGTCTTGTGCATCCAGAGCCTCTGCACTGAGGCAAAGCCAGCCTAGAAACAGTTGCAGGCACCATTGAACAGACCTCTTATACAGGAATTTGGAAGATCAAGGCAAAGAAAGCAAGAATGAAATCTGCTTACCATCCCAGGGACTGAAAAGTCCTGTGTGCCTTTTAAATTAATCAGTAATTAAGATCAGTAATAATTTTAACCAAAAATCCCAAACCAAAACTGGAGGATTTGAATGATGAGAGAACTGAGTGCTGCTGTCAGTCTGTGGAAGTGGCCTGTAAATGCCAGTGGGTGACAAAAATGCCTGTGTGCCTTTTAAATTAATCAGTAATTAAGATCAGTAATAATTTTAACCAAAAATCCCAAACCAAAACTGGAGGATTTGAATGATGAGAGAACTGAGTGCTGCTGTCAGTCTGTGGAAGTGGCCTGTAAATGCCAGTGGGTGACAAAAATGCCTGTGTGCCTTTTAAATTAATCAGTAATTAAGATCAGTAATAATTTTAACCAAAAATCCCAAACCAAAACTGGAGGATTTGAATGATGAGAGAACTGAGTGCTGCTGTCAGTCTGTGGAAGTGGCCTGTAAATGCCGGTGGGTGACAAACAGCCCTGAGCCTTGGAATCTGGCTGGTTGCAAGTCAGGCAGCTCGGGTGCTCCAGAGCTGCAGGCCTGCCCCAGCTCTGGTCCCAGCAGAACCAGGGAGCTGGGGTGGCCCTGCTTGGCTGGCAGAGTGCTGGGATGGGGCTGCCAGAGAACTGCAGCCTGAGGAGGCAGCACAGCTCGGCGCCCAATTCCCAAGTTCTCTGTGGCTGGGACCAAAATCTTGTCACATTGATGGTTAATTAACTGCTGATACCAGTTTACAAGTGGATGACTTTTAGTAGCATCCTCAAGTGCAGTGGACACACCAAGTACAACCAGGCATCTGTGGGTACCATTCCCCAGCTCAAGGCACCCAAGCCTTCCTATCAGCAGTGTTATTTCCGACTCTACTTCTCATTGCTGGTAAACGAGCAAGACCACTGGGATGCTGCACTTATAAACGAGGCTCCCTTTAATGTTGTCACAAGGCCAAAGGAAACCCTGTGAGTGAGTTGTTAAATTCAAATAGAAATTGAAGCTTCTTTCACTGGGAACAGTCTGCAGCTTTTACTATATGAGCGGGCAAAGTTTAATTTCCAAATCTAACTTTAAAAAAACCCAAAAAGACATGTAAGGTGCAAGTCTGTCAAGAGCACCCACATTCAACTGCTGAAGATGGCAGAGAGAAGATAATTAAAGTGAGACAAATCATCTGCCTGACATTATCCATTATCCCACTGTTTTTTCTGTAGGAAACATAATGCTACAGAGCTATTTTGTTCCAGGCACTGAGGAACAAAGCCGAGCTTGGGCTAAGGAACCTGAATCTGAGCATGTTCCATGTTCAGACACTTCTAGACTAGAAGGATCCCTAAAACTGAAACACATCGATGTTTTTAATATGAACACCTTTGAGTGAAATAGATGAGCACAGCACTCTTCCCACAGTGCTCACTGCCAATTTACCACAGGCTGACAAGAAGAATTAATATGTTTTTGGACTTCACACAATGTATTTCTTTTCTGATCAAAGCCAGCTACAAGAAAGAGCACGGCAAATGTTGGAAGCTCTGTACACTCATCTGAGAAAGGCTGATAAAATTCTATATGTTTATGGCTTTTACTTCCCTCCGGGACATTTTTCCTTGATGATATTCTGCTTCTGATTATCTGCCTACCCAAATACGCATATGCAGCAGGGGCCAGTACACAGGCGACTCTGCAGGAAGTTTACAGGGAGGAAATGAATGGTCAGGGTTTGGTCCCACATTGGAAAATGTGATCTTCTAATATCAATATGAGAGTGTCTGCAGGGGACTTAATAGACATGCAGATCCACAGAGTGATTACTTCTTGCTGAGCTACAGAGATGCCAACCCTCACATCTGTTTGCAGTTCATTCTGCCTTATCTGCTTTTTCTGTAACCCTTATCACACAGTGTGGAAAGGATGGCTAACAAAACACACTCTGTTAACTCAAGAAGCAGATTGCTGATCTTATGCAGAGGACTACAAAGAAACCACAGTACTCACCTTTACACAGGAGTAAATGACTGAAACAAACACCACTGTGGTCAGGATCAGGAAACAGGTCAGGTAAAAACCCAGCATAAATGTAGAGCTGAAATCAAGGAGAGGTTTGGTTGGTTTGGTTTTGTTTTTTAAATGCACATTGTATAGAATAGCTACAGCTCTGCTCTCCAGAACACATTTGTACAAGCTATGACACACTGCACAGGCTTTCCAATTAGGATAGCAGTGGGAGACACGAGGTGCCTTGAATACCAACAGATACTCTGGCCTATTTAGAATTATTCGGACAGGCTGCAGAACAGAGAATGCTGCATCTTTTGCAGCAATCACTGTCATGCTGGGGTGACAGAGGTGGGACTTGAAAACATTTCATGCACTCGAGGAGGTGACAGAACAACTTGTGGCAGTCGGCCCCCAGATGGCTGTGGGCAGGGCACCCCTGGGAAGGAAGGCAGGCTGAGTGCAGCTGGGTGGTAATAATCTCAGTGGGAATCACTCCCTGTCTAGCACAGGGAATGTCTGTGCAGCACCACTCTCTGTGCTCTGTCTCGTGCATGGGATGTGAGCAACCACAGCGTAAGGACAGTCAGGGATAACAGCCTTATCTTGGCCAGCCTGAGGGGTTCCAGCTCCTCCCAGCTTGGAAGTACAAAGAGGATTCCAGGGCCAACTTTGTACTGTGAATTTTCATCTGTTTTCCTCACGAAGATATTCAACACCAATTTCCCGGTGATTGGTCTCAGTGTGACAGGATAGGCCTCCTCCCAGGAGTCAGCCTTGTTCATAATCTAAAGGAAGCATTCTTGCGATGCGACACTGAGGGCAACAACACCAAAGCCAGCTGGTCTCTGTGTTCTCTCATGACTACTGAGATAATTGTACTTGCTAATTCACTGTTTGAGCCTTTTTTGAAATTCCTTAAAGCTATTCCTCTTTATCATAATAAATTGACACTGACATTCTGTCTCTAGTTTCAAATTCATATTCTACGGTGTGTCTTTCATGAAGCTCTGATGGTGACACGGGCACCTGTGGTTTCAGTTGATGTTTAACTGCTACCTTCAATAAAAGACCAAAGCTATGCAATTGAAATATAAGGAAAAACAAAGCAAAAGGTGAAGGGAAGTGTATCTGACCTGCAGTTAAAATATATAATTTTATTTACTCTTGAACCAGTTCACATTTCAGACAGGGCAGGCTGACTAAGGACACTTCAGAACTTGCAAAAAAAAAACCCCCAAAAACCCCAAATAAACAACCACCCTCCTTATGGGCAGCATGGAAGGAGACTGAACAGCACACCATTTACACCACACACATAAGGGACTGGCTCCTGCGTAATACAAAGGAGTCAGCCATATGGTTGCCACACATCAGAAACTGTCAAGTTGTCATTTAAATGTTAAACTCGGTTTTATGGAGACAGTGTAGCGGCTGCTTAGGGAGTTTGGTGAGCAATACAAGGCTGGTAGAGGGCCTCTGCAGGTGTGGAATTATGACAGCAATATCCAGAAATCCAAAGTGTAAGCCCCTGTTAAATTAGTTACTCTAAGAGAACATTTCTGGATGTAATTAACAATGGGAATTATCTGGTTCCAGTTGTGAGCCCCTTTCAGCTTCACTTGCAGTTTCCCAAAGCAGACCTGTCTGTTTACACAGTGCATTTGTCCTGATGTTATTTTGCTGATTCAATCCTTCTGTGAGCACTCCTGCCTGGAGAGTGAATGACAAACATCAAACTACGTGTTGTTTCTGTGACCTTCCAAATATCTGATCTGAACACTGCAAACCAATCTCTACTCCAAAAAGATCTGTGGTGGGAACAGATGTAGAAAACAGTTGTAATGGCATAAAATAGTGCTGGAGCTCTCTTTAGGGACAACTTTTTGTCTTCTTGTAAGGAAGATAAATTTGGAGCATTTTCAGAGCTTCTGCGATCTTTTTCTTCAGTTTAAAAATTTCTAACTCCAAATTTATTTCCACCACAGCATTGCTCAGTGAATGGTGTATTACTGCTACTAAATCAGAGCATAGGAAATACCTACATGCTATAATTTTAAGTAACTTTTAAAGAACTCTTTGAGAAGAAGTCCCATTTCTGCAGAGCTCACTGCTGGAGAAGATTTAGTGGGTTGTGCTGTGCCTTGCAGACAAAGCTGCAGACCACTGCAGTGGGCCAAGAGCACTGTGCCCCACAGCCCTGAGGAGCTTATGCCATTCTTGCCTGGGGAAAGAAATGACTGCAACCCTTAAACCTGGGGCAAAGCACAAGCTCAGGCATGTACAGCTCAACCCCCTCTCTACCTCTGTTCTTGCCCAGCTGCTCTGAGTCCAGAAGAATAAATGTATGAGAGATTATGCCTCATTTGCTAAGCAGACCCTGAGACCTCAGTGCTCTGAGCAATGAGGCTGTGATGGGTTTTCACCTCCCTGTCCCACTGTGTTTAGACAAGAGGACAGGCCAGCCTTGCACTGTGAGTGTGTGCTATGCCTTGGCAGGCAATTCTTCCTACTCAGTGATATTTGTTTTCCACAGGCTTATAAATGTGCTGAACTGAATTTCCTAAGATGGAGGTAAATTACAAGAGAAATCACATCAGGAAAACAGAAATCTTCACATGCCAGTGAGGAGGTTTTAATCTGCACTAGAAATGGGTGAAAACAATAAGCACCACGCATCACTTGAGCATGAATTATTTAAGGATTTTTATCTTCCCCTTGGTGTTCTGAATTTTCAAGAAAAAAAAAAAAACAATAAAAAGTAGGCTGGAATAGAGGAGGGGAGCAGATGTGAGCAAAGGGATGAAAGGGTACTCACTGTGGCACGATTATGATTTGAACAAAGCAGATGAAGAGGAAGACTAGGGAGGCACAAGCCACATAGGCTCCAAACCTGTCATCCACCTGCTTGGAGTACTGCAAAAAAACCACAGGTATGTTAGTGGGAAATTTGGCTGGCTGCCTTCTCTCCAAAAACACTTCTTACGTGGCTTTTGTCTAGATCTCTTGGAAAGCAGAGAAATGCTGGTAGGAAACATTCCCAACTCCCCCTCTCCCCCAGGCAATCTGTAAGGGCTTGAACAGGCCCAAAGGCCAGGGAAGAAACCCACAGAGCTGGGCGAAGAGAGGGTTCCCCAACAGCTGCTTGGACAAAGGAACAGAAATGGATGAACTGGGACCAAGGTTCTAGGTCACTGTCATCAGACCTAAACTTCTTCCACGGGAGGTTTCCTCCAAGAGGGACGAATGCTGCTAATGAGTAAAGCTTGTATTTGGTGCAGATGACTTGACCTGTTCTAATGACAGTGTGAGGCTGCTGTGGTTTTCACACAGCCCCTCCTTCCAGCTCCTTCTCAATGTCTCGGCCACGTGGGAGCTGCATTTGATTCCCAAAGATGCTTTGTTTAGCTGGAAACTCTGTTCTCAGCACACACTATCTCAACGTTTGAACCACAAAATAAAAGGTGCTCTGAACAGGTGAACCGCTAATTTCCCTGGCAGTTTTCAGCCAGAAAATTGAAGAGGAGGAGTGGGGGGAAATTACATGCTCGAGCTTTTATCCAGCTCCACACTGATTCATTGAACAGCTGTAAATCCTGAAAAGCTCTGCTTTTGTAATAGATAGTCATTCTTGTCAAGGAAAGACTGCTTCTAAATAAAATTATAAAACAGTGCAAACTTATGAAGTTACCTTTTTCTCCAAGTCAGGCTCCCTGAATGTTAGGAGGAATTTGCGCACGTGCTCAGAGCGTAACCGATCGATACTTCTGGCGTCGATGGCCCGGCCCAGAAACTCATCCACTTCATCCTCTGGGTTCATACTCTCCTGGGTACTCCTGAGGACGTCATGAAAAGGGAGTGTAAGAGCACAAGCTCATTTCTGCCTCTGCAGCGTGTGTTATCACTGCAGTGTATAATGAGCTGGAGGTTAATGCCATTTTGCTTATGACAGCTCCAGTTGGGAAAGGGACTGGGAGCAGAGAGAGGAGTGATAGCAGCTCTACAGCTCATGCCAGTCTCGAGTCATTATTACAAGGCTTCTATTTATTTCCCCTTTTTCTATACTACACCTGTTTCCTTGCACTCTGGTCTCATTTCCATCCCTCATTCTCTAAAACCACTGGGTAGCCTCCATCCCTTGTTCTCTGGCTTATTCTTCCCTGCACTGCTGTGCTGTTGTGGCTGTTAGCATCTGCCCTGAAAAAATGATTTATGCATCACATTTCATATTTCTTGCATTCTAATAAAAATTTCTATTAATATTACTATGAAAATTTCCAAACTCGAATAATTCTCCCTTTTTGAGAAAAAATTGTTTACAGGACAAATGTGGGAAAAAAATGTGCCCTGACTCCCCTTCACACAGTTACTTATGAGTATAAAACATAAAACAGAAAGAAAACGCTGTTTACAAGATATTTACTTAAGGAAAGGTTGCAAAAGAAAAAGGCAACAGAAGAAAAAAATACAAATTAGATTCTGCTTTCTAAATATGTCAAACAAGATTATAATCTTTTGTGTCACTATTTTTCTGAATCTCTGCTATAGCTTCAGAAAAATGAAGCTGATTTTCAAAAACTGTTGAGAAAAAATAACACTGTATACTCATTTTTCCTGAGGCATTTTGCACTGAGGATCAGGTAACCTGAAGCACCTCCTCAGATTCTAGTTATTTTTAAAATCTAACAGTATTTTAATGACTTGACGCTGTCACTTTAATGGCCTGCCCTCAAACGAGCTATAGGCAGAAATTAAAAGCTAATACTGAAGTGCTGTTTTCCTGCTCTGCTTGCATGAACGCCCAGGTTATTTCCAGGGTTTGCCAATAGTTATCCACTGGAATATGCTCCTCTCTTGCACTGGGGTATATTCCAGCAGATAACTATTTCTGTGTGCAAACCCCATGGTGGCACAGCAACTTCGGGCTCATGTTGTGTGACCCTCACTTTAGGCGCTCTGGAGGAAAAACCCTGGGGTCTGACAAGCAAGATGAAAGGCTACTCTGCTTTATTTCCCTGGTTTCATTTGTACTGCACCAGAGGACACGATGCACTCTGTGTTGCAGCCAGCAGGCTCCCACAGGTAAGGCTGTGCTGGAAAGCAGCTTACAAACCAGAATGTGACTCTGTTTTAAAAGTTAAAGGTCCCTTTCCAAAAGGAAGGCTCTTTCAAAGCTTTCTGCAAAACTGGATCAGATTTTAAGAAGCCCTCTGTACCTCAACTCTTCTATGCACCTCTTGGCAAGAGAAAAATAAATCAGGTCTATCTGCTCATTTCCATTCTACCACTCCTGCCCAAGCCAGCGAGTTGAATGTGTCTGCACCTCAACTGGGTCATGACAACACACCAGTGGCATCTATTCAGTGGCCATATAGCAATCACAAACCTAGTTGGTCTCAAGGTCCAATCTCTATTTTAGCCAACCTTAGTATTTCAGAGGGGTTGGGGAAAAGAGTTTTTTATTTTTGGGCTCTAGAAGTTATTTAGTTCCTAGAAATTCATATAATTAGCTTTGAAAATAAAAGTGGTTTTTCCCCTGCAAGGTCAGGACATTCAACTTACTTCCTCAAAGGAAGTACATCTGCTTGAGCATTCAAGAGGATGCTGCTTATTTTCATTCAATCCCTGCAACGTCTTCTGGGCTCATAAAAATGAGCAAGGAAATCATTAGGCTTTGTATTTACAGAATGCCTTCCAAGGTCCTGTGAGTTATGTACACACTGGGTCATTCCCATCTCACCATGTCATACCGCGCACGGGAGATGCGATGCGTTTTCTGCTGGAACCAAGCAAGGGAGCCAGCTCAGCATCCTGCCAAAGCACAGGCAAATTTCAAGTTCCAGTCACTCAGGAAGATGCAAAGAGACGAACCTGCCTGCTTGGTCTCTACCTCAGCTGCCTGCAGGTTTGTAATAGGTTGTTTTACTGCTCAGGGTGTTTCTAATACTACAGTAACCTCCAAGGTTGCAGGCTGTGTAGAAATGCCTCTGCTGGTTTTGAGTTGCCTTGCTGGGACATTGGCAGTGGGCAGCCACCCTCACACAGACTGCAGGGAAGCTCAGTCACCTCACACAGACTGAGCTGGTCAGGTGACTTTCACAGCCCACTGTACCCAAGCTAAATTACAGCACAGCAAGTTTGGGTACATTTGCATAAATGTAATTTTAAATTGGCATACAAAAGTTCTCTGTGCTAAGGAGTGCCCTGGAGGCAGTGCCTATAAGTCAGAGCTGAGGTACTGTCATGGACTAATAAAATTCATATGTCAAAATACCTTTTGATACATCGATAGTGTGGTTGGTGGGGAGGGCAGAAATGAGGATTTTAGGCTGCCATGAAACTTCCAAAAACACATTCTAAAAGCAGTGTTGAGATTTTTTCAAATGCAGCCAACAGAAAATTGTGTCAAGGGACAGGAACAGCACAAACAGAGCTTGTAGCAACTTTTTCACTCTGCTTGCAAATGTGAACGCTACCAATTAACCCAGAGATGCTGGCTTCAGAGCGGTCCAAAAATGTACTGCTGATTTAATTACTTTCTGCCAATGCAGAGTGTGACCATTGCCAAAGCTACACGTATGCCGCAATTTTAAATGCTTCATGCTTAGATTCAGTAACTAAACCTTCACTCAGGCACATAAGGTTTGGTCCTGTTTTCAGGGATGTGTGGTGCCCACGTCTTCCTTTGCTGCCGGACGAAAGTATTGACCCTCAGTATTTCTGCATGTGAAGGAACTGCCTTAGTACTCGACATAGTTTAGGTATCTAATTAATCATTCTCACCAGAACATACTCTGCTAGAGATTTATTTCTGCCAAATCTTTGTACTTGAGTTAAACAGATTTCTGGATAAAGAGAATCAGAGGCAAGTAGTAGCTTCTTTTGGTATTGAAAAGAAATGCAAAAATCCTGAAAACTGTAAAATAAACTGGCACCACGCTGAATGAGACAGCTCAGCTATTGGTTGTAACAGCCCAAGGAACCTTTCAAACTACAGGATGGAGAAGAGATATGGTCCTTGGAGCAACAGAGGAGATCCTGTTCCTCAGCTGTTGAGGGACTCTGCTGTGGACCAGCACTGAGGCAGCTGATTTTTGTGTTTTCTTGCAGAAACTATGAGAAAAAAAATACCATTTCTTGAGGGATACTGAAAATTTCTGTATTCTCATGAATTATTTTGCTGTAATCTGTTAGCTCTTTTTTGCTCAAGGCATATCTAACATCAACTGAATTCCCAGCATCCATGGATACAACAGGAAGCAGTAAACAGGAAACAGCAGGACCAGCGAAACATCCCAGGGTGCACAGAGCTAAATGTTATGAAAATCCAGTTAGCGGGGAAGGGCAAGGGAAGGAGAGAATGACTCTTAATATTGCCATGTTCAAACGGATCACTTTCCTTTTCCTTTCAGGCAGCTGCTCTCAGTGCTCAACCACCATAATGTGAATTTCCCACAGCTGGATGCCTAGAGCCCACAGAAGCATTTACCTGTCCCAGCTCACAGAAATCCACTCAGCCCTGACCAGCAGCCTGAGAAACATAATAAGGAGCAACAGCAACATATTTTAGGCATCAGTCTCCTCTACTGTTGCCTAACTTGCTCTAAGCAAGTTTATAATTAATGCCATTCAGCAGGACTGAGCGAGAAATTATTCTAAACACCTTCAGTACAGGAAATGCTTTTGTTATGTCCAGTTATAGAAGCTAAAAAGTCAATGTGTTTGGGTTTTTTCCCCCAAAGGCAATTTTTCAAAATACCACTCTCAATAAATTGTTACTTCAACCATTTCTCTAAAGTTCTATAAGAAAAAATTGAAAATGCTGCTGAAATTAGGCATATTTTAGAGCATGAAACTTTGAATTTACTCTTTCAAAGAAGCTCTCATTTCTGAGTTTATTTTTATATACAGAAATAAATAATATATAATAATGAGTAATATAAAATAGACACAAATAAACTCAGAAACTATACAGGCATTTAATACATACATAAACCTTTCTTATTGGAGATGTCCAACACTTCTATATACTTTAAAGGAAGATTTTGTCTTGGGTTATTTTCAAAGAGTGGAGATTATCTGGGGCAAGGGGAAGTGCAGCAAAAACATTTTAATTAGAAAAGCAAGTTAGAACCACCAAACAAATAAATGTTTTGAGGGCAGTGGCTGTTCTGAATGCACATCAGTCAATCCTGTGCCCTACACTGGCTGTCCCTCCAGGACAAACCTCTAGGGAGTCCAAGCATTATTTTTGGCTTCCGGGCATCAATTTTTGTCCTTTTTTAATATGAGAAAAAAAATCCCAAACGTGTAAACATAACAGTGTATGACAGAAGTAAATTTGCTTACTTGTCCTTGGGGTCCTCGAAACCCTGAAAGAAAGGAAAAGGGCACAAGGGTGAGCAAACAGGCTGACCTTGAGAACACAAAGCATCCCGGGAACAGCGTTTCACAGGGGACTTTCGGGGCGCTCATTTGTTAGGTGTGGATGGACAGGTTTTCCCACCCACAACAATATTTTGTGCAGCCAGAGCAGCTTTTGAAAAACACATTCCTTCAGATATAAATTCATGGAAGTGCAAATAAAGGAAATGATGGGTGGCACACTATTTCAGATGTCTTCTTTTTAGCAGTCACCATTACAAATGATACAATGGAAATTATGCCGATATTATAACTGAGGATGTATTTTACTTGAAACAAAACTCAGAACAATGACAGAAATCAACCTCTATATTCACAAGGCTGCATCTCTTTATGTCAGTGCTCAGCTAAGGGCAACGGATGCATTTTGGTTTTCATCTCTCCTAGGGGTGTCCCTGCTCCTCCCCTCATCACATGCACACACAGAACATGTTTTTGTGAATAAGATTTCAGGAATTATATATAATATTTGCAATAGCCCAAATATTCACAACTCTTTCAGGACCACCTGAATTACGGTGTAAGTAAGTATAAGTATTTATGTAAGTATTTATGTAAGTGTAAGTATAATTAAGTCTAAGTATTTATGAGTTATCCATAGTTCTAATGGCTAGAAGGCCTTAGACAAAATTTTATATGGAGGCTTAAGTTTATATGTTTAGCATTAACATAGCTAACAGACCAAATTGCATCAAAATTGCCATTTTGCATGGGCTGAAACAAAATGTGCCCTCTGACATCTTGGCTCAAATTTAACTGTAGTCAAGAAAAGTTGTATATTTGACAAGTAGGGTCAAATACTCAGGCACAGAGTTTGTACCCTGTGTTCCAAAACATAAAAAAAATGTAGCTGGGAGATATGAAGAATTGCTTTTGTTTTTCTCCCAGAGACCTCAGGCCAAAACTGCTCAGGGCACGTGAGGATATTCCAGCTGCTGGACCTGCAGCAGCAACTGCTCTGGGGTCAGCACACTGAGACCCATCCTGACTGGAAATCAACATCTTTGGGCAAAAGTCTTCCCACAGCCGCCTTGTCCAACACCATCAGAAACAACATTGACCAGATACTAAATGAGAACAGATTTTGCCCTTGCAATGGGTTAGCAATGTGGCCACATGGCAGAAGGAAAGCCAACACAGTGTCCCTGAACAGCACCAGCTTTGCCAGAGGGAAAAAGTGAGGTCTGTCACTCAGGTCAGCAGCCAGGACTGTGATTCACCGAGAGAGCAATTTCCATTTTTACATACTCTGCTTCAGACTAAAACCACACTCCTAAACAGAAACTGCCACTTCAACTTAACCCATCAGAAATTCAGATCAAGGAAGTCTCTCAGTCCCCAAAAAAAACCAAAAACAAACACAAACACGTTCTGATTTCACACTGAAGAGTGATCATTCAGCTTTTTGTTGTGTGGGTTTGTCCTTCTTTTGCCTAATTATTTTACAGTTGTTAGAAATATCTGATTGATTTATTTATTTATCATCTAAGTAATTCTGCAACACAGTGCCAAAGTGGAAAGCTTGCTGATTAATCATGGAGACAAAATGCTCACTGATTTGTCTGGTGTCATAGTCAGTTAGGCTGCAAAAAAAAAAATCTCAACTGAACATGAATAGCTACCATCCAAGAAATAAGCAGAGGAAAGTGATGAGAAAACAGCCAGTACTTGCTTATTAGACAGATATCAAGGTCACATTTTTAAGCTTTGCCACTTGGGAACTGGATGACTGACTGCAGTGGGACGGTCCCCTAAAATGGTCTGATTTTCACAACCAGCTTTGTTCCCACACATCCCATGGAATTCCTCAAACTAAACACAGATCTCACACTCCTGCCTTTGAGATGCACAAGTTTGACGACACCGGCCAACCAGGTCAAGTTACCTCAGCAAGCACATCCTCAAAAAGTTCCCCAATATTGCAAGTGTGGAATAATATTTAAATGGCCATTTAAAGGGGTAAACACTTAATCCACATGGAGTTTGATTCTACCTTGCTTCTCTCCCTCAGCAAAACTGTTACAAGGAAAGTTTCTAAAATAAAAAAGAATTGATCTATCTTTTCAATTTAAAATACTAAATTGTGCTTGAAATTCTGGAAATCATTCTTGCTGGTAACTCAAATTAAATTGGTGTTTCAAAACTAAAGACTAAAAAAATACATATTTCAGGTAAAGCAGGAAAGGAAAAGGCTATTACATTTGCTTTCCTGGATCTTCATTTAATGAGGTTAAATATTTAAGAGTGACTTGAACTTTAATTAGAGAGAATCAGCTTAAAATTAAATGTTGTAGGAACCTCTTTAAGTAAAGCAAATTAAATGATTCACTTCAAATGCTCCCATCTCATACTAAAGATTCTTCAAGCAGACTTGCCAAAAATGGAATTGTTATGAAGAAAGGTCTGTGGGATTATTTTAGGAAAAAAATCCTTAAACACAGCTTCTTAAAAACTGGTCATTTATTACAGGATATCTTTCTTATTTGCACTGGAAGACTTTGACAGGACCTAGAGCAAATATACCTGTAGGAGCTGGCAGTGAGCAGAGATCTTCCTCCCTCTCCACTAAAGCATCCGTGTATCAGTCACTCACTAGGAAGCCTTTCAGGCAGAGGAGGTGATCGCACTCTGAGTCACGCTGCCCACCCTGGTTTGCATTGGGAGTGAAGCTCCCCCCTGGGTTTTGGTTAATGTGCTTTCACCTCCTCCAGTCTCGTGGGCACACTCGGTTCATTGAAAAATCTGCACTTCAAATTATTTCCTTCCCCTTGCACAAGGCTTGAGCATTAATGACATATTGGTCTTTTTTTCTTCTCCACAGCTGGCAAATAGTTTAGTATCTTCAGGAGTCAGATGTTTTACTCCAGTTAAAGCCCTTGGCTCAGAGTAAGGCTGCTCCCATCAATTGCAATGGTCTGTGTTATACACAGGATAAACACACAACCAACCCTGCAGGAATAGGGTCTACATGCATCTTTCTCCATTCTTACTCATAATCTGGTAGCCAAACTTCCAAACTCGAGCAGGAAAGAGAAATATGAGGGGCTAAAGGCACTGTCCAGCACTCCTCATGTCATCTGTCTGTGTCTCACAGTTGGGCAGCTGGAGCTGGGCTCAGCCTGCTTGGGTACTGCTGCACAGAGACACCTCAAAACTGGCATTTCTGCACAAGCATATACAGAAATCTGAACCCCGGAAAAAAAAAAGGCTGATAAAAATGATGCGGTGCCTGTCATTTAGGAGAGGGGCTGTAAAGGGACAGGAAGAGAAACAACCAATTCCTGGAATTAAGAATATAAATCCCCTCCTGACTGGTTATGGATTTGTACCCAGAAGGCTGAAACAATGCCAGTGGTTTTCTAGGGCGCTATGAAGAAAAGGCTGGGAAGTGTCAGCAGGGATGACAATGGCAAAAGTGATGATGGCTACAAGAATCAGACAGATAGGAGTTCACAGAAGCTCAAGAATAGCCCCATAATCATGATGATAAAGTAGCCCTTGTTCAGGCCAAAATTCCTTTCCTCTAGAAGGGACCATAAGGCATGAGATAGGTCTTATCACAGTGCAGTACTAATGGACTGCTGCACATAGGACCTCATGCAAATTTTATTCAGTCTCATTTTAAATATCCCTGATACTGATGTTTTTCTCATTCCCCCAGGAAGCTGTATTATTCTGCCATCAGATTGCAAAAGCAAAGGTAATAGTGTTTAATAATTGCTCTGAGACTAAGCCAGTCCTCTCTTTGACTTCAGGAACATTAACCCAAACTCAGCTGAATCAACTCCCTTAAAGGTTCTGGTCTTTTGTCTTTTCTACAGGAGATTATTAAAAAAGCCTTATTTTTTTATGGCAGGTCAGGTGACTCAGAATCTACATTGACATCCTCAGTGAGAGTAGACATGCAGGAGGAAGAAAAGAAGGAATGTTATATTGCTGCATCTGTCCCTATGGCCCCTAAGGCTTACTACTTTATGAGGGATATTTTATGAATATCTATTGTGCTAAAAGCTCATATGACTGCCATCTCTCTGCTTGACGTCTAAATTAACTAAGCCCTTTGAAGATTAAAACTGATTCCTTAAATAGAATGATAAAGTGTTTCTCAAAGACATGACAAACTGACTGCTATACCGTAACACTTCAAATCAAGAACGATTAGAAATAATAATTCTAACTTTGAGAACATTGGCTGTGATTATTAACATATCATAAGTATGCAAAGAAAAGTGGAATAGATTTTTTTACATGCTTTTAACTTTTCATTTAACTCCAAAAATAAGACAGTAGAGGGGCTGATGAGCTTCATGACCTTCTTAATGGCAATGTGTGTGGGAAGCATGAATTCCACCCTTAAAAACTTCTTTCTCAACTCCAGCAAAGATTTTAAGAGCAAAAGTGACAAAGAAACAAATTTTTCTTGCCCTATTTTCATCCCCAGAACAAAGTCAAAATAGAACTTACATGATGTTAAAGCAGAAATCGAAATAACTTTGGACTTCGGGACAAAATGAGCTTTTTAAGAATTAAGGCCAACTTGCAGAGGTGCTTCCCAGAGACATTGACCATGGAAAACAGAAAGGGAGACTGACAGGCTGAGAGTGCAAGCTGTTAAAAAACCCCCTGTTTTGGCTCTACCACAAAACTAATTATTCACATCTATTTTCAGAATTGTTGTACCTTCTGCTTTGTCCCTGTGGTCAAAAAGGGAAGGAAGATAAATGCTGCCAGGTGTAAATGTAGAAGCAAAATTGAAGGACTTCAAGGCACTCAAGCCAAAAATAACACAATTTCTGCTTCCAGAGTCCAGAAAGAATAAAGCCTGATAGGAAGGATATTTAACAAGCATCTAAGTGCAGAACAACAGACTGGCAGAAAACCAGTTTATGAAACAGATTAAATGATGAGTGTGTCTGCTATAACTGGAACACAGACTAATGAGTTCTGAAAAGGAAAGCTGAAGTGCTCCTTTTCTGCAGCCCACCGCACTTGATAAATAGACTTTCATTCCACGGCACTGGTCACAGATGGTGAAACCCTCTGCTTTCTTCAACTCAAAATGACTCTGTAGACAGTCCTCAGCTGGCAGACCAGACCTGGCCAATGCCATGAATTTATCTGGGCCATCAGATTTAAATCTATAGATCATAAGAAGTTATTTTGGTTAAAATAGGTTTTCTCCACCTTACTTTTAATTAACTTCTGGCTCTGAACTCATACCTCAGAAAACTGCAGGTTGTTCACACTTTCCAGTTTTCTGTGAACTCTGAATCCAAATTTCTCCAGTGCAAAGGTCACATTTTCAAGTGAAATGATTTCTGGTTCTGTTCCTCATTTGTGAACAGTTTTTAGAACTTGCAAAGCAGACATAAAAATAAGCAGTCCTAGAAGTGCTCTGAATCAGTTCCTGGCTCCATAATCTCTGCCCTTCCATGTCTACCCTCCAAACAATGATCAACAGAACAAACTTCTCCAGAAACTACTGTTAGCCTTCTAATCAGATGCAGACAGACTGGATGCAAGCCTAACCAGCCTTAATTGAAATTGCCCACTGGTGCTGGCCAGAGCTGCTCACCCTGTCTGAAACCCAGAGCCAGACTTGCTGACCTGCAGCCTTTTGACATGAAGGCTTACTGTCTGCTGGAGGAAGCTTTGGAAACCATTCTGGTAAGTGCCACAAATCCACCTGTGCAATGCTTCCATGAACATCGGAAGAAATGTTTCTGTGAATAAAAGGGAATTGTATCTTTATTTCCACAGGTTAAATTTAGTCCCACTCAAAACCAGTCTGACACATTTTAGTACTGCCTCAATCCAAATGACCTTTCCCACATCAGTAAAATTTATTCTAGAAAAGGGTACTGAATGGGGGAAAAATTATCAGTGCAAGGTTTCCAAGCAAATATCAAACTCTATCTAGGTTTCTCAACAGCAGCTGCAGATCTACTGTTGCATTGATTAATTCTTTAGAAGAGGGATAAGAAGCCCTCTTTTAAAAAAGTAATCAAGGATGATTGCAAGTCCTGATCAACTAGAATAAAAGCTAGGCTAGCAGATGAGGATACAAAACAGTGTAAAGCCTCTGACAGTTTGAGCAATGTACATTGTACTCCCACTCATTTATATGAGGTCCCATGGATCATGTGAATCAGGCAAACCTTTTTTCCAGGTAAGCACCAAAGCAATTACACAGCTTAACTGCTGGATGGGATTCCTCCCCTTGTTGTTTGAGAGCTACCAAAATCAAATTGGCTCTATAAAACCTCGACTAGACTAACAATTTCCTCCCAGATCTATAGCAATTCGTGGAGATTACAGCAGAAAGGATTTTGAGAGTTTCTCCCAGCTTGATTACAAGTTAGATTACTACACTAGCAGTGAAAAAATAGTGGGTCTAATTCTTCTCCATTGGGGGCCCCTGTCCAGCTTTGCTGATGTCAGTGTTGCAATTACCAGATTTAGCAGATGATTGCTGGAAAAGAGGATAATGATGACCTGCAGTTAAATGAAACCTTTCGAAGGAGGGTGAACCCTCGGTGCCTAATTCATGGACTCAAATCCAATTCTCTTTGACAGAGCTGAGTGAGAGAAACTTGTCCTATGGAGCTTTTATTCTCAATTTTAATTGTTTCTGATATTTAAGAGGTATTGGCACAGAACCAGCTACGGCATCTGTTCCTCTGAGGCACCTGTTACCCAATTTTGATTTCCAAGTAACAAGATCTATTGTAAGGGCAACTTGGAGACATAAAGAGAGGAAATGAGCTGTATTTACAATGCAAATGCAAAGAACTGTTTGATTTAGGACAGGGGGAACAGGACAAAGAATTATTTTATTATTGAATGACCCTGCTTGTAGAGGAGTGTTGTTCCATTAGAAAACAAACACCAAGCAATCAAATATCACCTAAAGGATTTGCAGAGCTCTGTGCAGCACCACAAGGAATCAGACAGCATCTACCTGAAAGAGCTTGTTCTTTTTCATGTCAGCCATATCTAGGATCCATTTTTATAACCTTGTCTCACATCTTTAACATCTGCATGCAGTAATATTTCCTACATATATATAATCTCTATTTGATTTTATGTCGGTTTTTACTTTGTAACTAACATTGACTTCATACACGATTTCACTGCAAATTAAATGGTTCATTAGCTGTACTCAGACTCATGACAGAAGCATGATCAGACAGAAACCAGCATTGCAATCTTCAGGGCTTCCTCTTTCTGTTCCCAAACTTCCTAATGTTAAACCTTTCCAGTAGCTGGAAAATGAAAGGAAATCTGCCAGGCATACATGGCACTCAGTAACCCACACTGCTCATATTTGATTGTAACAACGCAGATGTACCTGCTTCTGAAGCAAACCCTCCCCAAATCATGAACCAGTGAAAAAGGCTAAGCTGTCATGCCAGGCAGTGTAAAACAAGTATGATGGCTGCATGGCAGCCATAAGATCCAACAGCAGAACTTCCCACAGATGGTTAGACCTTATGACACAAGTAATGCCTTTTTTTCTGGAGGCCAGACAGTATCAGGCTATGTCAAGTCTGGTTAGAAGGCCTCAAAAATGTCCAGCATATTCTGGGCAGCAGTCCTGATGTGAGAATGCCACTATGGTACTGTTGTACAGGGGACTGAAGGGGCGTTTTGTGACATAATGTCTAACATGAAAAGTTGTGGATGCCCCTTCCCTGGAATTATTTAAGGCCAGATTGGATGGAGATCTGAGGAAGCTGTCTAGGGAAAGGTGTCCCTGTCTACAACAGGGGGGTAGGAACAGGATGATTTTTAATGTCCCTTTCAACCCAGGCCATTCTGTGATTCCCTGATCAATAAAACCTCAGGATGAGTGCTGGGTTCAATGAGGGCACTCCCTCTTACCAATGAAATGGCAAGTGCTCAGTGGGAGCAAGAACAACCATCGGGCTGGAAAGGACTGACTAGGGAACAACTTGATGAGGGAATCAGAGCTGTGCAGAGACCTGGTAACAGTCTTCAACCACAGAGAAGATGATAGTAAAGGAGAGAAAATTAAACTGTCTTCTATCTACTGTGAATAGCTAATGCAGCACCATGGTGTCAAAGTGAAGTGAGGACATGTGAAGCAAAACATCAAGAAAAATCATAAAACTGTTGAAGGAATGCCCAGCAAGACTGTGGGATTTCCATCCTTTCAGGTCTTTAAACAAGGGCTGGACAAGTACCTGTCAGCAATCCTGGGGGTATAGCTGGCTCCTGTACAAAGGGGGGGATTGATGGCTCTGTGCAGCCTAGATTGGAAACTTTCTAAAACCTTTACATATATCTCCTATTATTCATATATTATTTATTCCCTATGCATTCTCCTAATAGAGTCTTTTTAAACTTATTACTTTGATATTTGCAAAGGATTTTGTGATGCCACTCCAGATTGAAAAGCCCTGAATAAAATCAAATTTTTTCAGGAAAATCAGGGATTTCACAAGCTTCTTATACAGCCTTTTACTTGCATCTATGTTTTTTCTTAATTTAGACCTTCCTTTCAGCAAATTAGGATGATTATTTTTAAACCTACCCTTTATAGTCACGAGGAACGATTTATCATTATTTTTTGTCCTTATAAACATTCCTGTATTTGAAGATTTTTGTTTCTAATCAGTCTTCTCCCTTCTAGGCTAGAGCAAACACAATATTTCAGGGCACACACTGTTGAAACTCTGCTAATTTGTGATTTTGTCCACTAGATTATCTGTAACTCATCCACATTCTCCTAAATTATTGTAATCCCAAACTGGATGTGCTTTTCTGGATACAAACTTAATAATGGTGAGCAGAGTAAAAGATGCAAGAGAATAATTTGTCATCTAGAACAGCTCTGTAATTTTGGAAGGTATCAACATTTGCCTTTTTATTGCTGTTTACAACAAACCTCTTTCAGTTTACAATCAGCTACAATCCCCAAATTGGTTTTTCTTTAATAGCAATTTTGTTTTGCTGATGAAAACTGAGACATGAATATTATTTCCAGAAGTCTAAAATTCATCAATATTTATAAAAGCCCTCTGAAATATATACTGGGAAAAGCAAAGTATTTCTCAGTGGTGTATAAATATTGTTTTAGCTATAAATATACCTGTACTCTCAAATGCTTTTAAGTCCACTTATTTTTGACCCTTTTGCAATTACAAACTGGACTAGAGAGACAGCGGGGAAGACAAGGCTGGTGTATGGAGACTTTGGGGTACGAGCAGCACCAAAGTCTCCATTTGCAGAGAGAGACACTGGTCCTAGGCTGATTGCTTTTGTTCAGGAAATGAGAAGACAAGCTGCAGAAAGCCATACAAATAGCGAGCGGCTGCTGTTCAGCCAGGCCGGGGCTGTGCTCCTGCTCTGCGCACAGGCACCAGGCTGTGGTTGTGCTCCTGCTCTGCGCACAGGCACCAGGCTGTGGTTGTGCTCCTGCTCTGCGCACAGGCACCAGGCTGGGGCTGTGCAGGCTCCCCTGCCCAGCCCCGAGCTGCCCCTGCCCCGGGACCGGCCCTGCAGGGCTCCAGCACAGGCTGCCTGCCCAGGGCAGCCCTCGGGGCCCTCCCGGGGCATTTCTGTCCCACCTTCCTCGGCACATTTACCAGCCTGCTCAGGGCAGTGCCTCCACCAGCTAAGGGAGGTCAGATCAGCAGCGTGCAACACTGATGTCTCTGGGCTGCTGCCTCCCTGGAGGCTCTGCAGGGCAAGAAAGGCCACTGCTAAGCAATGGGAAGGGAAAAAGAAGGATTTGTGATGGTCTGCAGAGAAGACCAGTGCACAAGGAAAGCGCAGGCGCTGTTGGGCTGGATGGGAAGAGCTGACAGAGTTGTAACCCCATCTGACTCAGGTCCCAGTTAGCCAGGGTAGGAGTAGGAAAGTGACTCCTGTTTTCCAGGACATTTAAGATTATCACCACATGGCCACATGTAGGATAATTTATCATATTCATATGTGCAAGTGTCTGAAAAAACTCCTATGTGCACAAGGGAAAAGCTTTAACTAGAAACATTGTAAAAAATGTGCTGGATTTGGTACAGGTTAAGGTCCAAGCCACAACAGAGAGAAGCAGGGACCAAGGACCTCCCATGCCACTGTCCATGCTGCCATTCCACACAAACCCCACCAACTGCACTGGTGATGTGCCCAGACATGGCAGCACATGGAAATGCTGTGACAAAGGAGGATGAGGAGAGAAGAAGGCATATAGGGCTACATTTGATGCAAATCTGTCTCCTCCCAGATTACTGAAAATATATTCTAAGAATAGAGACAGCTACCAGAGACAGCATTCATTGGAAAGAAAAATGGCCAAAATAATCCTGTTTTCTGTTAAATATAAAAGTGCCTTCCCAAAAATGCAATTCAGGGAACTTTAATATTCTCTTTCAGGGAATTGTAAGTAGAGCCACAAAAAAAAAAGTGTCTCTTTTTTTTTTTTTTTTTCCCCCTGAAAATATGGTTGTCTTTAAAATGCAAAATGTTTTGTATTTCTGACAAAACCCTGTGCCCTTCACAACCATCTGCATTATTTCCTACACACAAATGTATTCATATCTACACCTTAACATAATGGAACTGCACATCACTGCAATATTACCTGGCTCCTGCCTGAGGGCCATCTCACAGTCACGCTAATAAATACCTGTTTTGAAATTACAGAGCTAAGGAGCTCCAGGTCTTGAAGAGAAAGGCAACACTGCACTGCCTGCCTTTGGCATAATACTTTGACTAATCCAACCTTACATGTTCACAGCTTCCAAGAAGAAAGACTACATATAACAACGTGTAGAAGGTCTGGGGAAAGGTGGGTGATGTGGAACAAAGAGCACATTTTCAGGAGGTTTGAGAGTTGGTGCTGCTTACCAAGATCAATGGCATGTCATCCCAGAGGAGCACCAATAAAAGCCTCTGTAGTTCTGCTCCCCTTCTGTCTCTCTGTGTTTTGTATTTCTAAGCAGGCAGTTTGCAGCCCGTGTGCACTCTGCACGCATTAAGCACACACAGCGTACATGTAACACAGCGTTAGAGATTACAAAGTACAAACCTGGGTAGTACAAAGAAATGCATATTTAAATTAGAAGTTAACACAGAGAGAGTTGAGACAGCAGATGGATAAGTTGGTCCTATGTTCTAATCACTAAAATGTCGACCTAGCAGATATTAAAATGGGAAGGCCGTGGGGAGCATGTTTACATTTTCACTAATGCATCTCAAACATAACAGATCTGTAAATCTGCAAATAACAGATTTTATAAAACATAAAAACAACAAAAAGTCTAGCTGAAAATAATACATCTGAATCAGGTTTTACTTGGTTTCCAAGAAACAGCCCGATGCATGCAACATCAGCTTCTCAAAAGAGAGCTTAATACAAGAGGCAGATTGAATAGAAGAGACTTTCTGAGCTGCTGAATTCTCAAGAAGGTAAATAGCATTACAGGGAAAGGCTCAAGATAAGAGAAAAAAAAGTAAGTCTTTCCTCCTACAAGTCAAGGGCAGTGAAGTTTTTAGGACTCAGCTTGGTATTTCAATAAATAATTATGTTTTTCCAACTGAACAACCAGCTAGACACGGCAAACTGTAATTAACACCAAGAAGCATAATACCATTTGGCATGCATACACCTTGTTTCTGAACAGGAGGCTCCAAGAATCCCTTAAAAGCTATTCAAAGAAACTTATAATTATAATTATGTGCTAGTGTGATTAGTCTCTTCTAATAATGTCATGCCTATTGAGCACACCCTATTGAAAAGCCCACATAAAAAATGCACAGTTCCACTGATCTGTATGTTCATGTCAGAAGCCCTCATTTGGAGATCTGAGAAATGGAAGAAACATTACTATTACTATGGAGACTAAGAAATTTGGTTTAGCAATGTAAAATAATATTAGGATTGAATAATACTAGCACCAACTAGGAATAAATGTGCCAGCATTTCCCTTTAAGAGATGCCATATGCAGTTTCCTATAACTATGCCTAAATTTTTAAATTGTGGGATTAAATCTCATGTTCATAATTTTTTTTTAAATACTTAAAGGCTTTGGTAAACTGGAGCAGAACTTTGACTATAGATAACAAAGTGAGTAACAAATAGACCCTTTTGTGCATGAAGGGTCAAGACAGCATACATAAGGTTATAAAACAATCTGATTATGCATGCAATTATAGCAGGGCTAAATATTTATATTATTATTAAAAATAGCCACTATAATATGAACTATCTTCTTAATCTTTATTGCAGAAAACAAAGATATCATCTACACCTTTCTGTAAAATAAGCCATAAAAGTCCTCTCAGTGCAATTGAATTGGTAATTAGCTGTTGTCCATTTTTATTTAGAAAGACTGTGAAAGGTACAAGAAAGAAATGAAGATGCCTGCTACCTTAGGCCAATTAATGCATGTACTCCAGAATGTATTCTCTGGGATTAAACATGGCAGTGACATCCCTGGGGCCCCACAAGCACCCAGCTTAGAGAGAACAGCATGTGGCTGTGACAATGGAAGCCAGAAACCTCTGCAGGTACTGAGCTAATAAAATTGTATGTCAGATGCCTCTTGAACACTTGGGTTATGGAGCAGTTTTTGCAGATAATCACATCTTCTCACGCAGCCTGGATGAGTGTTCAGAATGTGGGACAAGTCAGACAAAAGCGCCTTCTTTGTGCCATTCAGCCTCCCTTCCCCTCTCAAACAATCTTGTGCCTCATCTCACAATCACTCACCTCCAGATGTACCGATTATTGTCATTTCTGGAGTCAAAGTAGAATTTTCCACCCCCACTTGGAAAACACCCTCAGGGCTGTAAAAACCTTCAGACAAAGCAGGAGGGATATATAACAGCGTATTAAGAAGAAAATAAATTCATGTCCATAAAGCAAGGCATTACCATTCTCTTCATCTCCTTGGAGACCTGGTGACCTCCGAGGTGGTTGTAAAAGGGCCGGTCAACACCCCAGTGTGGCGGGTTATGGCTGATGGAATTGGCACGCTGGCGGTTCATCTTGGCTATCGTGGCTTTCTCGTCTTTCTGGAACACAAACCAGAGAGAAATGCAGAATAAATTTTCAAGCATTTCCGCAGCAGTCATTCTCCAATCATCTCTCACTTCTGATCTCTCACTACAAAAGCTGGCTTTGCACGTTGACCTCTATGAAGCAGCTGCTGATCAGAAGCAGTCCCTGTCCTCCATCTCTTTCTCTTATTTTTAGAACACTTTACTCTTAAGTGGTGCCCATCATTTTATTCCTGTACTTGTTCTGAACAACTTGAATAAACTGTGTTAACAGGGGGAGCATTCCAAAATGGAGACATCTATTTTCTGTATTACCAAATTGAATCAAGCTGAATAATTTCAGATAGAAAATTGCAGCTCCAAGCTGAGATACTACATAGAGAGTCCTCAAAAAGCAAAAGAACAGTCACATCTACAAGAGAAACAACACACAGAGTGATTTGGTTGAAGAACAGGAGCCTTGAAACTCCTTGAAACTATGGGAATACAGGACACTTTCCTCCATGGGCAAAAGCAAATAATTTTCCACACTTGCAAGAGAATATTCCCAGACATGCTAAGGAAAGCATGAAAATCTTGCAAAACAACTGTGTACATGTTAAGGGTAATGCAATTGCAGAGTGTGACAAAATGGTCTTCCTGACTCTAATGCTAGCTTTCAACTTGTCATTGACACTAATTCTCCTGAAGTTTGGACAAAGACTTTGATTTTGTTATCAAGGCTTTGACTCTTGGCTGCAATGGGAGCTTACTGTGAGTGTAGCACAAAATCTGTCAGGCAGGTTTCATTGGAGCTCAGCACCAATTTCAACAGCACAGAGTGCAACATGTAACTAGGCTCAATAACAGGCAGATTAGTTCCTCATTTTGAATATAGTCCTTAGCCAAAAAGACAGGCAGGTTCCCACATGGAATGTGTTCTGTGGACAGAAGTCCCTCTAGCAAGGGCTGCACTGCAGGCTGGCTTGGGGAGGATTGTGTGATTTACCTGTACTGACTCTGAAGGCAGAGGGGTGGTGATTATTATATCCTTGCTTAAAACAGACAAACTCTGGAGAGCTTGAAAATTTGGAAGGTAGGGATTGTTGCTTATTACTTGAGAGAATTAACTTTTTCAAGAGAATTGTTGCTTCAATGACATTAAAGAGGAAAACAGACTTAATAGTAATTTTGGATTTCCAGACAACTAAGTTATTTAAAAAGAAAGCCTCCATTGCTTTCAACTCTAGAATTTTGGTTCAAGTGTTATTTGACAATACAAGTAGGTCCACTGCTTTTCTTGCCTGGAGTCTGCACTCCATACCTATTTATTTTAATTCCCCACTATTCAATGTAACTTGTACCTCTCAGGAGTTTGCAAAATACCTGGTGTTATCTCCATGGTAACCACAGAGTTAAATGTCAAGTGCTATGCTGCCTTAAATTAGGGTTTTTAAAAAGAAATTTTAAAAGGCTTGCTGAAATTCAGTGCTGGAGAAAGCAGCCTGATTGACAAGCATGGGAAATCATCTCCTCTCTCCTTGCAAGGAAGAGACAGCTACAATGACAACTGCTCTCTTGAGGCCATAGCTCACCACGCAGGCACCAAATATTGCTGAGCACGAGGGGCTGCAGCTTTGTGGCCATGGGCTGGGGACATGGGGCCACGTGTGACAGGAGCCAAGTGGCCCCGTGACAGTGAGCAGCAGTGGTCCTGCAGCTCCAGGGTGCCAGCAAAGACCTTCACCCAGCCAGGATGACAAGTGTAGCTTCACAAGGAAACCCTGTGGGAGCAGAGCTAAGGGAGTTGTCAGCTCCTCGGGATGGCCGTTAGGGGATCCATAGGTGCTCCCACATGGATGGCCCCAGGACAGCAAGTGCCTCCCACATCACCTCTTCCCCACATTGAGCCCACCACTGGTTCATCTGCAACAGCTGGAAACTCCAGCACTTGGCACCAGCTGAGTTTCACATGAGCAAACATGACAGAGCCCCTGGATAACCTCCAGAAGAGATATCTTTTAAATGTTTCTAAAAATACATTAATGTGATGAAATCTTGATGTCCAGATTTGAGCTGGTTTGAGGTTTTGTTTTTTAAGACTCGCTGCTCTTTATACACTTTGTATCATTTGTAGTACTTTCTTGTGGTTTTTTTCAGCTATGCAATCTTTTTCGTAGTTACGCTTCTTTCTTTTATGAAGTGATGCCAGAAAACTGGTAGCAAATACAGTTGCATTATTGCCAAGCAAATAGATATTGTTTTTCAATAATAGAAGTGACACTGTCAATCCATTTTATTCCAACTACGGGGAGGGTTTTCAACCCAATGGAATAAAAAACCCCAGATATTGAAACTAGTCTGGGGACCTATAAAAGCAAAGCTATTTGTTTACTTTACAAATGCCTTTACATCAACAGATGATACAAGTGATATACAGCAGGTTTTTGTCGCAGGAAATAGCAAATTTGGTTAGAATTTGAGAAAAGCCTTAGTGCCAAAGTCCATGAAGACATACTACCCCTCTCAGCCCATTAGTGATTCTTGTACCTGCTGCAAGTTCTAGTGAGTCTGAAGCATTGCTTGATGAATTTGAAGGAAATAAAAGGCCTCGTATATATTTATTGACAGATCTGGATTGAGGTAAAGACAGAACAAATGGGTAAACATGTAATTCTGAGATTGTTTCTAACCATGAGGTCAGACGCCATAAATTTTCCACGGCTTCATGAACTCTGGCAGTATTTCCCCCCCACCTCTTGTAGGAAGTTTCCACTGAATTGTGGATTATGTTTCAGCAGTATTTCCAATCAGATTAAAACACATACATTCAAGCACAGTGCACTTCTGCTTTTCCACATTACATAATGTGCTACTATGTCATCTTGAACAATAGGACTTTGCTGTTAACATCAACACTTATTAAAGAAAAAATAAAACCTGTTGTTTTAAAAACTTGAGATAATTTATTTTCTGCAAAATCACTTGTTCAGTGGGTGATGAAAATAACAAACTAAAAATGAAGCATTAGATGGGTCACAGCTCCTCTGTGGAAATTTATAAGGATGCCTCCTCTGTTTCTTCCTGGCTAAGTGACAGCACAAGGACAACTTACACACAAGGCTGCCTAAGGCATAACAAGACTGGAAAAGAAGAATAAAGAAAGAGGAGTGATGATACCTTTCAGTCCTACTCATTACAGGTACTACAAACAAGAGAAGAAGGTGCAAAAGTTTCTGACAGCAATGAGTTTTTCAGATTTTAGGTGGCTAAACTCCAGAAAGCTGTTGTGGGAACTTTTCAAATCTGGACTCACAAAGAGACTGTAAATCTGATTCCCAGGGGTTTTATTGTGTTCCCACCACCAGTTCCCACACACTGAACTACAGCAATGCTACAATAAAACTGCAGAAGGAGCTAAGGTTTTCTTATACTTAGCAATTGAATCAAGAATGCCTATTATTTCTTAAGGGTGTGTGTGATACGATTTTCCAACATATTGATCACTATCAGGCCTACAGTGAAATCTGATCATGGATCAGCCATATCAGATTTAGCTACATATTATTCTTTACATTTTCTTGAAGCCCTTCTGACATGTGCATGATGTTTCTGGTAGTGTTACATGCTCCAAACCACTGCCTTCATAAATCTACATGAGTGGAACCCTGCTGAGTTCTGATTAAATGTGTTAAATTGAGGAATCATCACATTAGATTGATTGTGTTTTAGGAGAGTCACATGCTCAACATTTAAAGGACCATTTTGTTTCTTCAGCTGGACAGAATTCCAGGGTGCTATTTAGAAAAGAATGAGAATTGTTTTTCTAGGAGTTAAAGCCAAACTTTTGTTGAGCTGTTTTAAGGCCACCATCCACAATCCTTTCTGCAACTGGTGTGTACCTGCTATTGTTAAAAGAAACACCCAACTGTAATCAATTGAAAGACATTAGAAAAAATAAACATTTTTTTCCCTTTTCAGACTTTGTGCACTCAGCACAGCATGTTTGGTCAGCAGTATTGCTCATCTGTTTGCAGGTACTTCTTTCTACGCATGTTCAAAGAAAAGCATTCCCCTAGATTTCTGACAATGCTGAGGATGATAAAAAGAGCTGTAAAACTATGTGCTGTTAAGATCTTATTCACCTCAAGGCCTGTTTCCAACTCCTCCAAACACATACTTTTCTACCCTTCTCAGAGGAAAGCTTTGAAGTGCTGGGAAGAGCAGTTGTGATGGTTCAGCAAATTAGTGCAGCACCTGATCTCAGAGAAGAGCAGAAAGCAAGCAACAACCACCGAGTGACACACTCCTGTACAAGCATCAGACACTTGGGCAGCACAAGAACTGGGATTAATTAAATGGAACACTGTAAGAATATCAGGGAAGTGATAAGATAGCAATAATGACTGAGACTAATGTTTTGAATAAGAGTCAGAAGGACAGACATGAAAGTTGTGAAGGTGGAGGACCAGAGTTACATGATATGAACACTACAGGGTAAGCTAAAAAAGCCCTGTGTAATATGGATGAAACAAAACCACTCCGTAGAAGGGTAAAGACATTGTGCAGGCCATTGCAATGCCTAGGGGTTAAGTTTGGGAATCACTAAAATGTGGGCAGCAGTTTTAGTAATTCTAACTGATCAATTGCTGTTTATCTGGAAACACAGACTTTCAGGTAAAGAATGCCAGTAAGGAAGAAAGGCAAACATCTCCTCGGAGAATTCCTGTTTTTGTAACATGCTAATGTATTAAGTCCATCAGAAACCCATATCCAAATGACTGCAAAAATTAACTGGATGAGAGCTAAAGTCACCCCGTGTAAATCACCCTATACCATGTGAGGATAACAGAAACTTAAAATTCTTCATTACTGTAGAACTGAAGGAGCAGATTGTTTTTTTCCAGGTAATCACTACTGCACAGCAGAGGCAAAAGGGAAGAAGGCTTATAAGCATAGGGTTATAAATGGAAAGTATTGAATCATAGAATCATTTAGGTTGCATTTAGGATCATTGAATATAACTGTAAACACAGCACTGCCAAGTCCCACTAAATCATGTCTGGAAGCAAAACTTAAAGTGTGATGTGCTGAAATCAGAAAGACAACCTCCATTCCAGATCTGTGGAAAACTGCCAAATTCCATTTCAGTTCTGGTAACAGATATTTTTAATAACTATTTAGTCAGTGATCATGACACATAGTTTGTAGAGGAGAAAATGCTGGGTTTGGATTAACAGCCTTGAATCCAAGTTTTTTTTAAGAGAGAAAAATGCAGTAGCTCTCACTGGCTTTGTTTCTTGCATAGAGCATTTGACAGAGTGCTGTGCTGGAGAGTAAGGGCTAAGACAGATGGGGAATGTGAAGCTGGGAAAAGAGCTTGTTTCTAGTGAAATAGCAAGAGACTGTTTAATAAGGAAGCATTAGTCTGGATAAAAGTTACTAGCAGAGTTACTCAGTTACAGCTCTCAGGGCAGAATTGGTCCAATTCTTTTCTTATCTCACCTGGCAGCAAGCGAGCAAAGGCAGATTTGGCTAACAAGAGAAGCAGAGGTGTATTTGATAGGTAAGAAAAGGAGTATTAGCACCCAGCATTTGAGGACTAGCATAGAAGAAACAGAACTTGAGACATTCAAGTGTACAAAACTCATGATCATTCCCTTAGAGATCACAGACAGAAACTTCATTTCATTATCAGAAATCACAGAATAAGCCAGAAGACACTGAGATAATCCAACTTTGCAAAAGGTAAAGGTTTCCTTTGATGAGCAAGAAAATATGAGAGCTTGTGCTTGTCTCTTCTTTGTTGTGTGAAGACATTAAAGTCTGTCTCACGAGAAGAAAGGAGAGGGGATACAACTGTTACCAGCAGACAACCAGAGCAACTCAGTTTTAGAGCAGCAGTGTTAGCACTAATGGGAGCAAACAAACCACAGCAAAAGATTCAACAGACCTTTATGGCAGAACCTGCTAATTTCATCTTTTTATATGCTTCACAGGCAAGTGCTCACCCAGGAGGGCAGCAGAATCACAGGACAAGGCAAATAGGTTAAAGCAGATCTGGAGATAAAGATGAGGAGAAAAAAATCTAAAAAGACTGGATTTTAAAACTTTGCATTTTGTTCTCTTTTAATAGACAGCAGCTCTTCAGTGTATCAGACAGAAAACAAGGACTACATTTTTAGGTCTAGCAAATATTATTAAAAACTGAGGGAGCAAAATCTAGCCTTTTTCCTCCTAAACCTGCACTGATCATATTCCAGTTAATGGCATTTTTAAAAAGGAAAAATAAAAAAAATATTTTCAAAGAAGAAGAAGCTATTTTCAGTTCCTGGAACAAAAATATTAGAAGTTGTTCCTCCCACTTACTCTATGCCCAAGAAATGGCCTTAACATGATGAAAAAGTCAAACAAACAAAAAAGACAGAAAATTCAAACTTGTGGCTCCCCATGGCAACAGTAAGCAGAAAGAGTATGTAACACATACCCCTACATTTTATCTATTTACCATAACTCATGGTATTGTTGGGTTTTGATGGCTGTGGGACTGATGGACCAGGTATTCAGTGTGAACTGAGAAACAGCTCAGGCAGTTACTTGGATCTGCTCTCAGGTCAATGCTAATGCCAAGCCTATGTGCAAGGACAGTAGGAACCCACACACAACTAACATGAACTCTTCACTAAGTTAGATGAACATTTTGTGGCCATTACTGGAACAGAATGAACTGAAAACCTGTCTAAATACATCACAAGATGTCATTAAAATTAAGGAGAAATGAAAGGAAAAAGTAAAGTCCCAGAACTTTGCCTGCCATCAGGCAAAAAGTTCAAGACTGACTGAACTGACAATGAGAAAAAGCTTTTCTCACTTCTGATCTTTGTTATGTGAAAATGAGTTTTTGAACAGGGAGAGAACTTTAAACACTGGAACAGGTTGTCAGGAGAAAGAGTGGATGTCCCATCCCTGGAAGTGTTCAAGGTCAGGCTGGATGGGGCTTTGAGCAACCTGGTCTAATAGAAGGTGACCTTGCACTGACATGGGGGTTGGGACAAGATGATCTTTAAGGTCACTTCCAATCCAAGGCTTCCTATGATTCTATGAAACTATTCATAAAGAGAAAAAAATAGCTATGGGAGCACTAAAGTTGCAGCAGTACGGGCAAACCAGAAACTCCTCCACCTCCAAATACCTAATACCCATGACACTGGGTAGCTGCTTTTTTAAGTTTCATTTTAGCCCAGTAATTACCTAAGTCATGCAAATGTCCCAATTTTTACCTACTCTGGGACACAGCACGTTCCAGCAGCATTATAGCCCTGCTCAGAGACTTCAGCTAAAGGCTACAGTGTAACACAGCTGCAATAAATACATATAAAGCAGTGAAAGAATGGCCCATTTTATTTTCCTATGGCAAATCAAGGCATAAAGATGTAAGTTCCTCAAAACCTCTGTCTGGAATGCAATCCACATCTCTTATGAGTCTCTGTCCAGTCTCCTACTCAAAATGCATCCCGTGTTCAGAAATGAAGTCAGGTGCCAAGTACTCTGAAGTCTCTGTTTCTGAGGGGTTTTGTCTACACTTGCAAGCAGCAGAATTCTGATCTTATGTCTTCATCTTCTCTCCAGAGAAACTTTTGGTTCTCCACAAGAACATGCAGACAACCTGGTGACTGCATGATTTAAGAAGTCAATGTAGGCTCTCCACTCCAGGAGATGGGGTCTGGCCACAAGGGTATTTTGGTTTATATTCTTAAATCTGCTCAGCAAAGAGGAAGTGATTTAGATACCTAAAACATCAGCTGGCTCACTGACAGGCAGTGATGCTCTGGAGCAATAATCTTGCACTGCAAGCTTTAATCCTCTTTCGAAGATTGAAAATTGTTAATGAGATTTATTTTATGAGCAGATAGAGACCAAAATATCAGCTTCTCTCTTTAGCAGATGATAAGGGATTTTCTTGGAGATTTTTTACACAATATCCATTAAGGAGATTTGAGGCTTCCATTCTCTCAGGAAATGAGGCAATGTCTTTCTGTACAGGTGTTGGTTATTCAAATCAACCACGCTGTTGCAGCATGTCACAAACACTAATTCACTTAATCTCATGCCAGTCATATTTACAGATGTAGGAAGGTTTAACTGGTTTTAGATTCAGAAACATATGAAATTATTTTCAATTCAGGCCAATCTGTATATGCTTGCCCACACTGTGAACAGCAAAGCAGAGGCTCCAGTGCAGAAATTACTAAGAGAAATATTATTGGCTATGCTCAGCTATATCAAAAAGGTCCTTTTCTAGTATTTCAGTCTACCATTTTTAAAAATAATACAAACTAGTGATAATTTGCTATTGGTAGTGTCACAAAAAGAAGATTTATTGGCTGAAGTCCACTTGAGTTTGACTTGATTCAAGTTCAGGTCAGTAGTGCCCTCATGGCCTTATTTCGTGCAGCCTGACCCATGTCACAGTTGGTATGATCTCATCTTACTGTCGCAATGATGCTCAATCATTACAGTGGACCAGTTTTTCTCATCTTCAGGAAGAGAGACTGAAAAGCAACGATAGGAACTGCTCTAATCTTCATGTTCATTCATCTGGTGAGCAGGCAGACAAAAACACCTCTGTAACCTGACATAGAAAAGATCTTTGTGGTTTTAATCTATTCCTTTAAGTACTTCTACCAAGCACATATCTATATTAACAACATTTTTCAACCTGATTTTGAAAACAACTGAGGACAATTTCTTTGAAAGAACTAGAGCTTGATGTAGACACCTTTCCCTCTATACACATAACAGTTCAGTAAGAGGAGAGAGGAACTGGAATTTTTGCCACTGAATGTCAACTGTCTCATCTATAAAGGCTCTGCTTTGGTGTGGCAGAGACACCAAGTTATTAAAGGTACCAGAACCTGCATGAGTTTGTTTGGTCTTACCCGCTTCTGGCTGCACCGCACAATCAGGAAGGTCTCAATGCTGTGCTCTTTCAGATACGCGTTGCGCTCCCCACCGAAGCCCAGCTCCACCTCGTAGTCTCCATTGAGATAGTTCAGGGTTGCTTTTGTTATGTGGATGCGCCTTGAATGAGACAAAAGGCAAGCGGGTTTTGTAGATTCTGAGAAGTGACCATTTAAAAAGCCAGGTCCTGTCAGGGACGGGTTCCATGTATGGGAACAAACAAGCAATAAACCCCAATTGATTTAGCCATGTCACTACTCTTACTACTCATTTGGTGTGAGAGTTTCATAGATAAACACAACAGCTTTGATGAAGCACTTACCCAGCTTTGCCCCCTGCTTCCATGTGGTTGGCTAATGTGACATCGTTGGACCACACATCAAACTGCCACTTCCTAAGGCCCAGGACCCCGCAGTGAACTCTCCCACTGTGGATTCCGACCCTCATGTTGACATTCACGCCCGTAACCTCACGGACCAGTCTGAAAAGAGACACAGGGGAGAAGGGCCATTACTAACAACTGAATGGTTGCAGTCAGCGGCACAAACATGCATCCAGAACACAAAAATCCGTAACGATCCATAAATTATTCACAGATACACATGGTGCAGCTCATCCACATCAACAGGACAACAGAACAAAACTGGACGAGCTGTACTGCTCTAGGATGGCCAGGCTGGCCAAGATGAGCACTAATTAGAACGTGGAGCTCTTGGAGTAAATCCATGTATGCTGAACTCAGGATCAAGTTGAGAACTCATAAAAAAATTATCTCTGGGGCAGGAAAAGGATTAAAGTACTGCTCTCTGATTTCCATACCAAAGCTGGACATAACCTGCCAGCACTCGGCCTCATTAAGAGTAATAGCATGTTGCAAAGGGAAAAAGGAAAGGATTTCAGAGATCATAATTTGTCTGTATGGCAGCAAGCATCAGCTCTTCCACAGATGAAATATGATATGTGTGTGAAATACCCCACTGAAGCTGGAAAGCTTGAATGGGCCTTACAGCAGCAAAACCAGAGAACCACATCTATTGCAGTCACTCCAAACAGGCAGCTACGAATACTCAAGTTCTGGATGCAATGAGGTTTTGGATGCTCTGCTTACTCCCAAAAAGACTGCTGGAATACTTTGTGGGTTTTCCCCTTTAGAGCAAAATTCAAGAGCTGTTCACATGAGAAATATATTTAGGAGTGTGGGTAGGGAGAAGTCTTGATGAGGCATTCAGAACAACTCTGCTTCTCATTATTGCCAATCACATCATTCCCAGAATGTCCATGCTTCACAGGCAAATTCACCTACACCACATACCACTGTCTCTTCCTTTGAGTAGTAAGTTCCTTGCAGCAAGGAAGTACTTTATACCTATCAATCTCTTCAGTTTTCAGGTTCATCCAGTCCTTTCTAGATAACATCATCTGGATAGGCAAGTCCTCCCAGCTCCCTAACATCAACGACGTCCTAATATTTATGCTTTAGTTATTTATGAAATTGCATGAATAAAGATAGACCAGTTCTGAACTCCAGTTCACTCCTAGCAGTGCAAGATGTCCCTTAAATAAGTGTCCAAGATGACTTCTTGTTGAAACAGCTGCTATCCTCTTTGAGTTCCTTTCTCTTTATGATCCCTATCTTATGTTTCACTACCTATTCGCTGAAGTGACATTCATTATTTTTATTAACAAGCAGCAGAGATTGTCTAGCAGGTAAAGGAAGGTGATATGGGTATGGTGTTACAGGCTTATGAACTGAAAGAGTTCTAACCACAACACTCAAGAAAGGAACAGGAACTGGAGTAATAAAAATGTAGCTGCACCCACAAACCTGATAGGAACAACACAGCTGCAGTTCCTCCCTCCACTGGGTGCTACAACCCCACCGCACCCCCTGCCAAGCCATGTTACTGACATAAGACCGGCGAACATTTCTCAGTAGAGTCCTTGATGAGCAGATGACTTTGTCCCAACTTTGCAGTAAACAAGTAAGTTTGGTTATTCTTTAAAAACAAATGAAATATCCTTTGCTACCTTCCTTTTTTCAGCTCATTTATATCAGCACTACAGTGAATACAATTTTCTTGGAGTCTTTCCCCTTTGGGGTAACGTTCCCTGCTGTTATTAGACACAGGTGAAATCAGCCTATGGGCAGGGCCCAGTGTTGGTGAAGTCTGCAATCAAATGTTCAGTAGTTATTTGTTACCTGCAATCAAATGTTCAGTAGCTATTGGTTACCTTAATTGTGAAACCTCTTATCTTGATCCTTAGAGGAGGAGGGGGGAAGAGGGAGAGCAGGGATAGCGAGAACAGAGTCACCTTCTAGACTTAATAGGAGATAAGACTGTTAAATGCATTCATTATACATCGAGTGGGAAACAAGTTTTAAAGGCTGCTGAAGAACTATTTGTAAACAAAACACTGAGTGCACCTCAGCTCTGTGTTTATTCCAAGTAAGGTGGGTTGCAGGTAATCAATGAAGTCTAGATTTCCTGGTGTTATTTAGCCTTGTGGGGAATTACACAGCAACACGTGAAGACCTCTGGATTTCACCAGGCCAACCACTGGGCAATGAACACAGTATTCTGTTTGCAGGGCTAGTGGCTAAGGATTTCTGCTGCTCGTGTCTGGCAAGACCCTTTGTCACCTGCTACTTAATTGTATCTCATTTGGAAGAAATAACATGCTTTCAAGGGCTACTGGATACTAGTTCTTATTTTGCACATTGCATACAAACCCCAAAAGGAGACTGGTGCAAGGCAATGGAGTTTAAAACCAGGAAAGAAGAGGTAGAAAGTGCTGACAGTGTACACTGTATACAGAGCAAGGGAATCCTGTTGCACACTGTGTTTTGAATGGGGTCTCCTGGGTGGAAACTGCTTTTCACCCAGTGTATTTGTGTTATGAAAATGAGATTGAAAACTATGGTGGCATATTGATGTCCTTGCAGAAATTCAAATGGTTAAGGTACCAAGCTCAGCAAGGAGGTACCTCTAGATTTTATCAAGCTGAAGTGGAAACTCCATCAATTTACTGCATGGAATAAGAACTGCCAAGAGATCTACATCTCTGTTGGTACTGCTAATACTTCAGAAGATGCTTTCAGAAAATAAAAAAAACAAGAGAGAAGGGAAGGAGCAGGAGAGTCTGTGCAGCAGGGGTGGTGTAGATATCAAGATCAGCTCAGTTACCATCCAAAACTTGCATACACTCAAGATGACCACATAAATCTTCCTTCCCTGAATTCTGAAAGAATTGGCCTGTGGAAGCACATGTACAATGCAAACAATATTCAGCACTGTCTGTAATCCTCCAAGGAATAGAAGTAGATACGTGTCTCCTATTTGTTACTCTCTAAAGACAGGAATGATCTGGACTAACACAGTTGCTAGTCTGACCTCAGGAACAGGCAAAGCATCATCACAGGTTTTAAAAGAAAAAAATAAAGATGAGCAGTAAATGGCAATAAAAGAAAATGACCATGAATCTGTCCCAGTCTGTGCCAGAGCAAATTCATGCTTTATTTCAGTAATTAATTTAACTAAAATAAGAAAGTCTTGAATCTGACCCTCATAGCATAAGGATACACAGAGAAGGATTTGTTGAACTAGACAAGACAGACCTTATCAGAGCAATTTTAGGGTGAGTAAAAAACTGGTTTAAAGACATATAAATGAATAGTGACTGAAATGTAATAAATTTATTATTAATCCTCTGAATTCACAATTCTGCAATCCACTGGAACCCTCCTTTGGGAATGAGACTTCCAGGAACTGCAGTGACCTTTGCCTTTCTCATCAAGAGACTGAGCTCTGATATCCACATGACTGTATGAACACAAGTGTCTGCTTTGTTGCAGTCAAACCTTAACAATATTTTGTTTTTTTGTTCCAGCTGGTTTCCCACTTTGCTGACCAGAGTTCTCTGTTTTGGTTACCTTGCTCCTAATATTAAGAAGAACTAACAGGAAAGAGAATCTGCTTGCATTGTTTTGAGCTTCTCTGTGGGAAATATGGTACTTACGAGATGGCCTCTATCATATCCATTCCCATTTCAACACAGCAGTGTGCATGGTCAGCTCTTGCTTCTGGCAACCCAGACACACAGTAATAGCAATCACCCAGGATCTTGATCCGTAAACAGTGGTTCTCCTAAAAAAATTAAGAATAATAGAGGAGAAAGAAGTATTCAGATTATATTCATGCTTGCAATAGCTTGCCTTTTAGGGCAGTGAATATTTAAGAAATCCAGTGAACCAGCACAGTATGTCATTCTTGCAACAGGAGAATAAAAACAAGAGGAAACAAAATTATAATAGAAAACTTACAGCTGCAAGCTTATCAAATCTGGCAAAGAGCTCGTTCAGCGTCATGACCAGCTCCTGAGCAGTGCACTGGGAGGCCAGACTGGTGAAACCCTCTATGTCTGCAAAGAGGATGCTTGGGAAAAGAGAGGGGAAAAAGAAAAAAAAAAAAAAAGGTATTACAAATTTGTTGCTGATATTTGTGTAAGTGTAAATTCCATTGTATAAGGCCAGGATGGGAAGGCACATAGGGGTGTTCCAGCAACAAGGAGATGAGCAACCCTAACGGCACCTTATGATGAAGCCCCTGTCCCACCTGCAGCACCCAGGAGCTCCTCTCAGTGAGGCTGCAAGCACAAAATGACCAGTCTGCTGCCAAATGACAATTGCAGACCTTGGCAACTGAGGCCAACTGTGCCATAAGGATATCACACCACACGTCCACGCAAGATGGACTAGGAAAGCCCTGTGAAAACAGCTTGGACTATTTTGAAAGCACAGTTATTTGAATCAGAAGTATTATTAATGACTCTTTGATTTCAATGAATCAATATTAATGTGCTGCAAGGACAACAAAGGGTTGTGGGGTTTTTTTAAACTGCACAAAGATTCTGTCTCATTGATAATTACAACATGGAAAATACTGACTTGCAATCAAACCCAGCCATTATGGCAAATTTAAAACTATTCAGTAAAACAAGCAGCAGACTTCATCTATATAGATCTAAGATAAAATGTAGACATCCACACACATTTATATAAATAGAAAATTCATAAGCTCTACTTGTATATTGGAACACTTATCCAGTGGTTGATTTGTTCTTTGAAGTTGATTATTGCCATCAAGATGTACTTGTAAAAGAAATTAAAAGTCTAAATAACAGCCACTTTGGAATTGTTTCTTCTTTGGAAAATAAAACTCAAACATGTTTTAGGCAAATTGCAGAGGTATGTTTTCAGTTGGAATTCCCTGCAATGCCTTCAAGTCAGAAAGCAAAACCAACAAAAATATTTTCACAAGCATTTTTTGCAAAAATCCTGAAACACATTTCAATTCTGGCATGCTTTTCATATTTTCCATCTACATTTCAACTCCAATAAATCACCAACCAAACATACTGCATTAAGACTTCTTTGTTAGTCACACTGATGCTAAAATGTACAAGAAAAAACCAAGACAGGAATGCAGGGATGTCTGAATCAAAATATACTTTGCCATTTTTAAACACTTGAGAAAACACACAAAAATAAATCAAGATTCCACATATTTACAAATAAAAGTAAACCTCCTGAAGAAACACACTTGAAATCAAAAGAAAGCTTAGTCAAGTCTGTCCTGCTCATAAGCAATTTAAGTATGAGCTAATATGTAATGTACAAATGGGAAATGTCTCCAGTTCTGGTGGCAGTAACAAAATGTGTCTTGTTGCAAGCACGTTCCTTTTCCACTTCCAACATGGTGCAAATTGCAAATTACTCGTTTTTGACCATATTCACACTCTGCTTGGGTGCATGTTGCAATAACCTTGTATTAGAACAGGAGAAATCAAGATCAGCTGCTGCTCTGATGTTCAGATATCAACGGGTGTATCTGAAAATACTACACAGGGATTCTCCTCATGCCTAATAAATGCAGATAAATGACTGAGGTTGCTCTCTCCATTCCCCATTATGATCATGCTAGGTAAATGGATCAGACATTTCTAGAAGTGAAATGCTGGCAATATTTTCAACCACACAAATGAAGCGATCACCAGGGATCTATGGACCTGTTCTACACAGCTTTGTGTCAGCTAACCAAGCACCTGAGTGCATTACAGCCAGCCAGCTGTGTGACCTGCCCTGCCACCAAACTGATACACTACTGAGCTATCAGAAGACACTCTCTGGGACACATGGGCTGCAGGGAATGGAAAGCCTCATCAGGGTATGGAAAGGACTGCATGTGAGATCGCAGAGAACAGAGCAGCTATCTGGGAACTGAAGACAGGGAGGATAGACACACATTTGTGTCAGAAGATTGGAGAAAGAACAGGACAGGAGTCAGAGAGAGCAGTCCTTGAGAACAGGAGCCCAGCCTGAAGCCTCTGTCCCCTGCTCTCAGCAAGGAACTCTGAAAGCCACTAATCTGTCCCCTCCACACACTCCTGCTAGCACTGCAGCTGCAGCAGCAGAGACGCCAGCCAGGTTTCTCAGTCCCAGACCTGCTAAAGACCCGCAAGGGATGAATGGGGACCATGGAACTTCTGTTCCTTCTGTTATTAGCCCTTGTAAGCCTTAAATTCAGCCTGCTCCCTCTAAAATACCCAACAATCCAGAACTGACTAGGAAAAGAGATGTCTCTTACAGCAGCCATCGGGGAATAGCACATGATCCTCATCCTGTGTTTAGTCAGGGCTGTTATTTGAAAATGAAGCCTGTTCTATGTCCTTATATACACAACACAGTGAGATGTCTGAAGCACCTCTAGACCCTGGCAGTGCATCTACCCAGCCTAGCAGCCTTAGAGATCAAACACACAGCTTCCCACTACCCTTCCCTCATTCCACACTTCAGTCTTACATGTCAGACTACCCCTAGCAATGAAAAAATTTTATTATAGGACCATGGTGTTGGTGATTGCAATGAAGGGCCCAACTCATGCCAACTATTTGTCAGTCTTCAGAGGTCATGCCATTTCCTTGCTGGTGGGAGGACAATGCCAGTAATAAGCCTCCCTTGTGCCAAAATGTGCAGTAAATGACAGTGGTCAGCAAAAGGTCAAATAAAACAATTATTATGTCTATAAAATATCATGAGATAAGTAAGGCAGTGGTTTAGCAGTACTATTAGCTGAAGCTGATTAAAAGGGATTGACCACTCAATCTGCAGCCTGGGCATCGGCAACTATTATCAGGCCTGAGTCCCAGTCCCTTCATCTGGGAGGCTACTGCTTTGTGGAAAAACCAGTTCAGCATGTAATTAAAATGTTGTAATGGTTTCAGAGCTCTTGATATATTTTCCACTCCATGACTGTCTTCAGATTTACCATCTGATTGGGTTTTGTCCAGCAGTAACCAGGGTATGACCTCAAAAAAATACAGAAAATGGTTTATTTCTGGGAAAGACAGAGAAGAAAAGAGGAGTTATCATTAATTTTATATGTATTTTTAAATTCTTTCTGTTTTATTTTGGTTGAAAAGTACCACAAATTGTGTTTTAGGGTAGAGGTGAATACTTTCCTAAGCTCCTATTTCAGTTCGTATTTCCAGCAAGGACTGGCTCAAGATTTCATAGCTGTACAAGGCAAGCTCAGTTTTGTCCCTGTTGCCCTATGTGGTTCATGATGCTGACAGGAAAAAAGGATGAAAAAGAGCCTGATGGCAGATCCTGCCATCCTCTCCTCTGCATAGGGACCAGCCTGATACCTGCCTGGTCTTGCCCAAGCCCCAGGCAGGAGAACAGGAGAGGCAAATACAGGGACTGAACACCCCATAGCTGCTGGCTCCTATGGATTCCACCATGCCTGAAGGGCAGCACAGGGCAGGCCGGGCTCACAGCTCCAGCTGCTGCTGCCATGGGAATGCCAGCCTCTGCCAAAGCTTGGCTCTTCCCAAAACCAGCAGGACGCAGTGGCCTGCCAGGCCTCCATGAGCAGGATGTCTGGGGCCTTTGTGCACAGTGCTTCAGAGAACTGCAAAGGCAGACTGAGCTGAAATGGAGGGAGGCACAGCTAGGATGCAGAGACAAGAGGAGAAAAGTCCCAGCCTTCTGAGTTCAGCTTTCCCAGTTTTTGGTCTGTAATGCATTCACACAACAGTTAAGGTACACCTGAACAAGCAGTTCTGGAACCAGCAGAAACCTCAGTGCAACATCCCAGAGACGAGCTCAAGTCCATCCCACTGCACCTGGAGTCCTACCACTGCAGAACCTTTAAAACTATCTCCTGAAAGTTAGGGAATCCTTGCACTACAGATGTACCCTGAGGTAGAAGCACCACTGGATCTTTGGGATGGCAAAAGATGGCAAAGGAGAACTTTCTTTGCAAGTGTGCAGGAAGGGGAGAGATTTGGCAGAAAGCAAAGAACATAAGGAATAAGAAGAGCTAAGGGCAAGGTGGGAAGCGGAAAACCATGAGACATTTAAAAACCACACACATCTACAGAGAATGATTTTGCAGTGCAGACAATGTCTGGAGCTAATACAGTTATCAAAGGAGGGACATGACACAAGTTTCCCTGCAAATGCAGGATTATTCAAAATGCTAAATTAAATCGTGAGTGCTTCTAATGTAAAAACAAAAAACCCAGTCGTGTTCTATTTCAAGCCATGTGCGTGCCATGCACGCCAGCCACAACATAAATCAAGCAAGGCAAGAAACACAAACCCTATCACCATCACAACGGTAATGCCAGTCATGAATATAAACACCATGTGTTGCTGGAAACCAAACACCACAGGCACTGCATGAGAAACAGAACAAAAACCCAGACTCGGTGAGCTTTAATGGCTCATTATAACTGCAAAGTGCTTTTGACTGGATCTGAACCAAAGCCATGGTATTTTACCACAATGAACACTACCTACAAGAGAAGGAAGAGTTAATAGTTCATGATAAAATAATCATTGTTCATTAGAAACAAGCATTCATGAGCAAAGGTGTAACAAGAATGCCACTGGCTATAGACACAGTCTGCCCTTGTCAGTGAGCTCACTAGGCTAATGGGTGAAGACAGGGTCTCAGGGTGCTACAACATCATGCACTGGAACTGGTGTTGCATGTCACTGAGTCACACTGTGAACAAGGGAGAACAAAGGAGGATGGACCAGGATGAAGCTGACGGAACTCTCACTTGAAAGGCTGGGTCGATCTCTTAACACCAAAGTAGGTTTTCAGAGAACCACAGTAATGTTGAAGTTGGAAGGGACCCCTGGAGGTCATCTTGTCTAACCCTCTGCTCAAGCAGGGCCACCTGGAGATGGTTACCCATGTCTTTTGAGAATCTCCAGGATGGGAGCATCTCTTCAGCATTTTGGTAAATGAGTCAATTTTTGCACTTGGATGTTTAAAAGTGAGTTCCCCTCCAGCATTGTAAGCCCAGAATTATTTTCCAGCTCCAGTGGCATAAACATAGCATTAAATTCATCTAGAAGTTCCTGGAATAGAGAAGACATCAGGATACACCCAATCTCTCCTTCCTAGCTATAGCTACTTGGGGATGAGATGGCATGGAGATCCTCTGTGTCTTCTACTTACCCTGTACACAAAATAGGATTCCAACTTCCAGAAACACTGAGAACATCTCATCATGCTCTTTTCCTGCTGAATTTGATAGCAGCAACAACAAAAGGACAAACCAAAACAAGCTGAGGACAAGTTCACAGCAGCGCCACAGTGACCATGGTCTGGCAGCAGCATGTCTGGGAAAAACAGCAGTAATGTGAACAAGGGCAGCAACGCCCACTGAGGGAGGATGAAGTGGCCCACACAGATCATTGTGGGAGTGACAGCCCGGTGCCCAGTCCAGCAAGCTGCTTCTAGACTATCTCAGGTCTCAACAGCACGTCAGCCTTGCTCTCTAGGGATGTCGATGTGACAGGCTAAAGACACAGTCTTAGCGATGCAAAAAATGTTCTCCAGAACAGCAGGACATCAGGCAGACCAGAGGTTACAGCTTTTGCTTTTCCTACAGTCATGGGAAAAAACCAAACACAACAGTAAAAAGATACACACTCTATCCTAAACTTATATGGTCATTTTGGAGAAGATCCATTTAGTATTGGCAATCACCTATTGTTCCACCTTGAGGTCAGTCATGCTGGCTCCCACTTGCTCAAGAGGATGAGAAGGCACATGTACACAAATGCTGTGATAAGCAAAGGAGTACTGGCAAGAGAGAGGAAAACACAAAATAGGAGGAATACACACAAAAAACCCCCTACAAAACCAAAACCCTGTAAAACTGTGAGCCTTTTCACCATTTTCTTTACAACAAAAGGCAGAAAGCCTTCCTCCCATCCCTCTTCCAAAGCTCCCAGAAATGTAAACCAAACCCACATGCCGGATCTGAGAATTTCACTCTGCAAGGCCATACTAAGTGACTCTGGTGACAGCAAAAACCAACAAAGAAGCAAGAGACCAGACGGGTCTGGGAAACACTGATGGCAACGTGCAGACTGCCATCCACAGCCACTGCATGATGACAGCCAGGCTCATTGCAAAGACACACACAAACTGCAGAGCCCTGCTTTGACTTGATTTTCCCAATTTTGCTCTTAGGTGAGCATTACTGGAGGTCAGAACTGTCTGCAGGGGCTCATCTGGGAGATGCACATCTCCAGCACAAACACTCCACATTTGTGGCTGCAGCTCTGTCTGCATTAGCAGGGCTGGAAATGCCCCCCGGGAAGGGTCTGACCCTGCTGATGCTCAGGAGCTGCTGAGAAAAATGGCACCATACTGTCCATCATGGTCAGTGCTCCTCACCTCAGTGCCTGTGGTCTGTGCCTCACTGACAGCACAGGAAATGAGAAGAAATTTAGATCCTGAAATCACTAACCAGAAAGGGAAAAATGCACCAGTCATGCAAAGAAAAGTTTTTCCATGACCTCCCTAGGTTTGCAGTTTACAAGCATGAGTAGCATTCCCAGTTACTGGAACTTAGCTATAGCCAGGCAACATCAGCACTCCTCCTTTTTTATTCTAAACATGAAAACTTGCTATCCTCTCCTTCTAAACATTTTGAGTTACAAGATTTTCCTATTTCAGCAGACTATATTTAACCAGATTGATTTTTCACTGGACACAGGAGTAATAAATAGTCTTTGGGGAAGAAAAAAGTACTTGAGGAAGGCAAAACCAAATAAAAATAGACATGCAGTGGCTACCAGCTGAACTATAGGTGTGACACACTATAGACGGCTTTGAGATGAGTGAAAGGAATTTTAATTCTCCATCATTGCCCACTGAATTAGACACTGCTGTCTGTCAAACCTAAGAAAGAGATCCAACCATTCTAAATAAGACTTTGTGTTATTATGAAGGAGAAAATTTAGACCTTTTTCATGAGAAGGGACTGATGGGAATGCCAATTTTTCTCCAGTTGTTCTGGTCAGGGGGAAAACCCATAAAAATCCATTCCATCTGAAAGGAAGTTTAAGAGGGCAAAGTTGAAGGATAGGGCCTTTTGGAGGAAGGAACCATGCACAGTGCTGACCCCAACCATGTGCCTTTGCTGTGGCTCTGAGCAAGCCCAAACCCACCCATCTCTGCTTGACCAGTACAAAAGGGCTGGGCAGGTCTATCCAAACTGGAGTTGAATCCAGCATACACCAAATCTCAGATTCATTTTTGTTCCACAGGACAGCCTGAAATCCAGAACTGCACGTAAAACAGAAAGGACAAGCCATATTCTGGTTTTCAAACTTCAGGTGTGTTTTCTCCTTTGAGCATTCCTGAAGTCTGTTTTCTGGGATTAGAGCAATCTCTGATATCAAAATCCTGCTGTAAACCAATAAATAGGACAACAGAGCTAATAGAATTCTGAAAAAAGGGACCAACACAGCTGTAGTTCTGTTCAGGGCAGGAAGGCACTATTCCTCCTGCCTTCCCTTTAAGACAATTGAAAAATTGATTGAAGCTATAGAAGTAGTAGGGTAGGAAAGAGAAACAACTAAAAATTTCAGCATTAAAGCAAAAGAAAACCTGTGGCAAAGAGACTGTGTGCCAGAAATCAACTGGTTGTCAGAGAAGGCAAGAGAGTAATGTATTTTGTCACAGTTAACAGTTTCACAAGTATATCCTGGCTCAGGCACATGGCAGAGAGATGAAATTGCCTCTAATCAGGTTTGTGATGCTTTCTGTTATATATTGCTCAGGTCTTTGTATTTGATGGAGAAAGAATGAGCTCTTCATAGCTGTGAAAACTGCCTTCAGTCTGTTCTTCTCTGGTATCATGGATATTCAGGCAAACAATGATGCTTTTGTACTCCCTAACCAAAGACCTGCAGTAATTCTGCCTGCAGCCGTCACTTCAATCTAACCTTACTTCTTTGCTCTTTCCCCCAGCTCTCCCAGTGTCCTGTCCTCTTGGGATTTATTTACTTTGTCATTTCAGCAAGTCAGGCTTTTCCCTCTGGAAAGTCACTACATAATGAAAACATTGCATTACTATATAAATGTCCTAATTTAAAACATTAAGGAGCAAAAGTGGGTAGGTAGCAAAATGCAGACTCCCAACGGATCAGCTGAGAAGGGACAAACAACGTGATGCTCTGTGTACACCATTTCCATTGGTAGCTGATTAGATCAATAATACAAAGTGGCCATTTGGTGGGAAAACTGAGTCCTGAAGAACATGAACATGAGTCTTCCTGCCCTTTTTGGAACAGTCAGCATGAGTGGACTCACTGCCCCCTTGTTTCTATACTTTTAAATGTAGTTGAGGAATTGTGTTTTTAAAATTACACTGTAAAGAGAAATAGGCCCAAAGCATTTAGAGACACTTAACTGTGCACACTTTATAATGGTCACTTTTGTGAGAAGCACCAACAAACATCAGTGGAGAGGAACTGTAAAATGAAGACATAATTCTTTGTCAGGTATTTTAAAAGTTAAAATGGCTGTCCAAAGAAAATGGTACAGCTCATTAACTGAGGGATCAGTGTTGTTTGATTAATAAACAAACCTGATAATAAATTAATAATAAACCACATTCATGTTTTTAATGACAAGGGAGATTGGCTGCAATGTCAGAATCAAATGAAAAGGAAAAAATTCTGCAGGAAATTGAACTTGTTATCTGGTTGTTGTACACTGCATTAATTTTCCTTACCTGGTAAGAACCAGTAATGAATAGATACCCTCAACTCGCAACTAAAGTCTCCCAACTTTACAAGGGCTATAATTTAAAATTAATGGGTTTTTTTCCTTTTTAAGAGGTCACCTACCATCACATCTGAATTGACCAGTGGCACTTGGGTTGATATCTATCTTAGGTTCCCTTATGTGACACAGAGAACTCCAGCTTCCATGGAGAAACAAGGAAATATAATTAAATTCTGTACAATTGCTATCAGCAAGAAAACCACTCCTCCTCAGGAGGCAGTTCAGGTGAGTTACTGCATAAGGATTTCTTTTCAAAGATGGTCTTTGAGCAGGGAATATAAAATTCTGTGCACCTCTTCAGCCCCTAACAGATCTCATATTCCAAATACTTGGCATATTTCCATGATTTCACAGACAGCAAGCAGTGATGTTAGGCAACTGTTAAAATGTCATTGGTGCTAGAAAAGCAACAACACACTACTTTCTAGAGACAGTAGTATGGTAATATAGATAAAGACGCTCAAGGTGACAAGGGAAAACCCTGGCAAAGCAGGGATGTGGCCTCCTAAGTCCAGGGAACAGCCACACAAACCCTACTCCTGACATGCTGGAGCAGGAACCATGGTGATGGCAGGTCTGCTCACTGCATATGTAAGTCTCTCTAACTTTCCCCTAAATCTCCCCTGATTTTTGCAATCAGTGGTTTCTTCTCATAATGAAGCAGACATATAATTTTAACTTGATTTCAAGAGAATTATTGTAATTGCCGCCACCAGAATAATAGATCTGCACATAAAGCAATGGCTTTTCTCTTGAATTTTCCACTGGAAAATTTAATTTCTGTGTTAATGCATTAAGATATTTCACTACGCCATTTGCTTGCTACTCTCAATATTCACAAAATATTATCACCAAACGTAGTTCCTACAAACAGCTATTAGTTTACCAGTGTACTGATATCAATAAAATCAATAGAGTCTGACCAGATCTTTTCTAGAGCGTAGAAAGCCACCTTGGAGACTACTTAAAACATATAATATGGTAATGTGTCTCATAGCATAAAAATAAGAGGAAAGTTGCTGTTTCAGATCTTTCTACATCTATACAAAACCAGTCTAGCTAATTTCTGCTTACTTTCTATGCCAGTGCAGTAGCAGCAATTTTGGTTTTCACAAAGCTGCATGAAATGGAATTTAAGTTCCAGGGAGGACACATGCCCATGTGAAGTCTAACACAGCTGGCAATAAAATTGTGCCTAACAAGTCACAGGACAGACAGGTTGGGACTTTCCCTGTCGGAAATCTGGGGAATCCAGAGCGGAATACACTTGCAGAGAAGGAAGGAGTTTGAACAAACTGCCTCAAGTGAAATGTCTTTTAGAGTAGCCATGTTAACAGCCACACTGATCCTGTCCCTAGCACTGATACATTCAGGTTTCTAACAGATGCCTTGGATTAGAAAGATTTGCTCTTCCAGACAGGAGTAGCCATGACTGTAGTAAAGTGTTTCTCAAACAACACATCCGTGTTCTCCCTGGGGCTCTGTGCTGTAACTGCATGAATTGATGTGGTACAAGTTCCCAGCGGGAACAGGACCTGGGGCTGTCAGGCAGATCTGCAGCAGTGAAGAGGGCAGCGGAGCGTGCAAACGGAACACAAGCCGTAAAGATGTTTGAACAGTCTGGAATCTGCAGGATGCTCACTAAGGCAAATGGCAGCTGTGGTATTTGGTGTTTGTATGGCTGGGTTAAATGCTCTTGTAGTTCAGATATCAGGAGATGATTCCCTATTCTTATGCCCCAAGCCACTCTCCGGAAGCCTGAAAATGCTTAGCACAGCTACTCTAGTTCTTATATACCACAATAAACAAACTTGCAAAAGTGCTGGATTCTAATAGCCACTGCAAAGNGGGGGAAGTGCAGCAGCCCACACAACATCAAATGCTGGTAGGCTCAGTGCTAAACAGCAGATGATTCTTACTGAATAACTGCCCTAGATTTTGCAAACAATACAGGGAACAAAAATAGAAACCCATTTACATATTGCTGTTAATAACTTTATTTATAGTGTCACAGCTAGAGCACAATAACTGCAGCCATGGCTTAACTTGAAAGCCATTCACTGTGGAAGAGTCAGATAGATACTGTTTTCTCAATCCTTATGCAACTGAAAAAAAATCCTGCTAATCCAGTCACCAGAATCCTTGTAAACAGAACCAGAAAAGAAGCTAACAGCAGTCAAAGCCAAAAGCAAATCATCCCCAGGATCACCTTGGCTTCTGCACCTTCTGGCTACTTAGGACATACTGTGGTTAATGAAAGACCTCCAGGGCTAGAAACCCTGGCAAGTAATTTTTCACTTCAGTTTGAGCCTCGTGATAGCACCTTAGAGGAATACTTGACCGTTATTTAATTTATTTCTTTGGTTGTAATTTGCTTGAATTAAGAAATGCAGACAGAGTAAGTCAGAAGCTACAGTAAGAAAGAGTATGTGTCCAGCATTTAAGAGAAGCCCTCCCACATCCGCGCTGCCATCTACATGACTGCAGCCAAATCTTACCTGGGAGCCAAGATTCCTGTCAGCTAAAATACCACTGACCTGACACAAAAAACTGGCGTATCTTTAAGGTACAGAAACATACACAGAAATTTGTATCCTTGATTCCACAGTATTTTGCAAACGCCTGCTATTTATAAGTAAATGGAGTGAAATTGAAAGCAAGAAAACCATCTCCTAAGACCCATCACCCAAAACGTGAGAAAACTTGGATCTAATTTTCCCTCTGCCTGAATCCAGCCTCAACTGGACAACTGGCTATTTTGGATTGGGAACAGGGGTGCCCTCAGGACCTCATGCTGCAGCTGCTCATTACATATAAAATACTCAGAATAATTAGAGGCAGAAACAGCGAGTGCTCGGCTCTGCCCTGCTGATTATGCTGCATGCTGTGACATGGGACAGTGGGATTCAAGCTGCTGCTCCGGGGTTTGATTCTTTTATAAAAAAATGGAACAGAATTAACAAAAGAGAATGAGAATGCCTTCTTCATTTATGGCCTCTCCTAGGAGATGTGGCCTCAAGTGCCCTCCGGTACATGGGAAAACCAAATTCAGATAACCTACCCTGGTGTGGGTCAAGCCTCTCTCTGTGCTCCCGATGAGCACGGTGTGCTTCATCGCTTGTGCCTCTTCAGGTCTTCACTACCTCTGTGTTGTACTTTCTGCCATGCGGGATGTCAACTGGGTGAATGAATTCTCTGGGTTTCCATTTTAGCGAGGAACACAAAGACGCCCTTTGGCAGGCAGCCCAGCCCAAGTGCCCCGCTCGCTCCACCGCAGACAGAGCCAGCGCCCATGAGGAGCCCCCAGCACAGAGTGTGTGTGTTTGTGCACACTCCCTGCTTGCTCCTCAGAGCCTTCAAGACGTAGTCAGCAGGACATTTCTGCAATGGGAGCCAAGCATTTCTGAATTCTGATCAGCTTCACTGCCAAGTCAAATTGAAGAACTCACTGTCCATCTCAAGTTTTAACTTTTCAGACAAGATTCCATTTTCAGCTTCTTCTCCCACTGCATACTTGCAAGGAAAAGCAGCTCAGCAGGTAAGCTACACTTGCAATTTCAATGATCCTGGGCTTTGCAAGAGATTTGTAATCACTTCCAATTTCAACAACAAAATTTTACTCAGTTTGCAGCTGAAAATTATAAAGAGTACTGGATAGGAAGAACAGAATATAATTTATAATTTACATTCTCCACATGAGACCTGTCACCCTAAACTGTGACCTGATGGCCACTATTCCACAGAAGGGAGGAATCCTAGGGAAGAAAGGCAAGGACATGAGTTTTTTCTCATTTTTAATTGAAACAAAGTAGAACTATTAAATGAAAAGGCCTCTTTTTCGCTTGCCTGGAAAGGAAATCTCACAAAGGGGCTTACAGTAGTTTTGAATGCAATCCAGAACAAAAGGTTCCAAATGAAACAGAATAATTATACTTTTATGGATCAGCTCTTGGCATTTGTTGAAGCCTGATCTGTAACTGCAATTGCTCAAGTTCCCCTGAGCAGAAGCCAAAGTTTTGTTTGTTTTGTTCTACAAATTGATTCTTATTAGCTGATTCTTTGGAAACAGCCAAGGCACAAGGCAGTGGTGCATTAGCATGCATGTTCCTGGGAATGGAACATGCTCTCCACCAGCACTGCTATGGCACATAACTGTCCCCTATCTACACCTGCTTGCATCTGGTTTCCATTGTCCCTTCTCTTTTCCTCCAGACAAGCTAACAATTGGTAAATTTGCTCCATTCTTTCCAAGGTTTTTTTTTTTTTTCTTCCCCATATTTTTTGCCTACTTCTCCTCCCCACTAATATCCCATCAGCTCTGTGACACAGGTTCTCTCAGTTCCTTCAGGGTCCAGGGAGTTACAAAGTGCCTCTCTGAATTGCTGCTTCATTCAGCGCTGATGTATGGGTCTGCCAGGCCTTGGAGATAACAGAAATTAAGTAGTTGTAAGAAGAAGGAGGGTTGTCCTAGTAACCCTCTATAAGCAGCATTCCCCACAGTGAGTAGGAATGGAGCCAGTGTATGATCACGCTCTGCAAAGAATCATGCTTAAATTAAAAACCTACCCAAACCACCACCATCAACCCCCCCAAAACAATGAGCTGACATGGAGGATCAAACTGTTACTACTGTAACTCTGCTGGGAAATTTTCCCACTGCCTCCTACATGCACCTTTCCTCTTCATGTGAGAGGGCAGGTTATGCTTCCAGATGCTTTGCACAGCTACTGCTGGGACAAACAGGTGCCTACAGCTGATCTTACCACTCGACCAAGCCCTGGTCACCCAGCCTTCTGCAAGCTGCCTACTGCGGAGATCTCTGCAACAGGAGGCTAGGAGACAGTATTTTGCTGATGGTCACACAGATCTAAGTTTTATTAGCAGTCACACCAGGTCTTTTGTCTTGGGGGTCAGTTCTGTAGAACTGCAGAAGAGGAAGCTGATTTTGAATGTTGTCGATCCTCCTATATATTTAAGGCATCAGTTCAGGAGGTTGATTCAAAACACAGACATGGTTACTGGTCAAGAATGTCCTTAGATTTTCTCAGTGCCTTTAAGAGCCTCAGATATTTGCCAAAATCACACACAGAAACCACAAAGAGCTCTGCTGGACATGGTATCAAGGAAGATAACACCTATATTGCTATATTTTTAAATATAAATTGCTTTTTAAATAGAATCACACGGACACTTCCCAGTCTCTGAAAGCTACCTGCAAACTTCCAAGTCCCCAGAATCTACACAGTTTTACAAATCCTTATACCCACCATTTAAAATTGTGTGCATCCTTCATGGGCTTTGTAATAGAAACACAAATGGGCACAGAAAAATCTCAGTTTTCTAAAAAGAGCACTTCTATCATTCCACAAAGGCAGTGACATGCCAAAGGGATGTGTGTGATGAAATTCATTAATCCTTTGGTCTTTTGCCTCCTTTGCTCTTCTGTGCAGTCCTCTGGTGCTTAACATTTCTGTTAGTTCTGTTTCTGAAGTGACCTGTTCTTGGCTTGGTTTCCTACAAAAACTCCAGTTATGGAATGTAGACTGCACAGTCAGTACCAACCTCTCCTCAACTTTTTCACCACTTAGTATAAAGCAAAGTTAATAAAAAGGAGCAAGTTTAGAAACTACACTATGACTTTCATTTACTGAAGGACATAGACTCAAGTTAGCAATGGTACTAACTTGAGTCACAGGATGCCAGACCACTTGAGAGCTCTTCTCCAGTAATTGGTTTCAGCTTTTGTCTTTTCATTATCTATCCAGTGTCAAAATTATATATACACCAGTAGGAACAGATGCACAAATTAGCAGCAATTGTTGGGGGATATAAATATAGTATAAAACAAGAGAAGTTAATCCATCCCCATGCAAAACTGTGCCCGTTTTATAGCTTCTGTAAGAGAGCTTCAAAGAGTTTTGCAAAGTTCCCTGCACTGCAGAATAAAAAGTTAAACTAATTTTTGCTTTTCAGTCATTATCATCTAGGGAGGAAGCAAAAGGTGGGATGATGATTTTAATAAAAACCTCTTCAACTGTTATATAAACTCAATGTTCTTAAAACCACTTTGCATGTTAACTACATGACAAAGCAGTTCATCAACTGAAATCTCACAAAGTCTTTACAGAAGAAAAGCAACTCTGTAAAAGCAAGTCTTCACAAAAGAAAAGTTTTCTTCAGAGAATACTCAATTTTTCTTGTCAAGGTAACTCCAGAGTAGAGAGGACTGGGAATGCATTAGTTAAATAAACATAATTTGATAATAATTTAATAATAATTTGATAATAATTATTTGATTATAATTTGATACATTTGTTTTTATCAGAACAATCAGCAGTCATACTTGCATTTTAAAAAAAATAATTTATTTATAGTACTAGTGAAGAAGAAAGAGAATCCAAATAACCTCGATGAGTTAAAATTATGCTCTGTAAACTTCTATAGGCACTTTCAGTATTCTCTCCAAATTACTCTTCACGGTATTTCATCATTAAAACATCTAACACTCTTCAATCCATCACCCTGTGAACTTCACAGGCCCTTGTGTAAACTCAGAATAGCAGGTTGTGAATTATACATCACAGGCCCTTCCTAATTGCTGATGGCTTGCTGGTGGCTGCAGATCTGCAGTCACCTGGCACGCTGCACTTGTGGGATGTTATCTTTATTCCAACACACTCGTTGAGGGAGTGCATCCAGCGGGGAGCCTTGAAGCCAGTTATTTATCTGGTTTGTTCTTCAGAGGCTACAAGGCTCGCTCACACCCCTGAAGACACCAGGGGCTCCCAGCAGGGAACAAGATCACAGTATATTCCCAGTTCAAAGAGGAAGATCACAAAGGAAATGAATACTTAAACAAGTTTGCATGCATTTGTTCTTAAAGGGTGCTGTGCACAAAGAGGTAGATTTGCTAAAATATATAAAACTGCTGTATTTTTTGGCTTCAAAGTTTTCATGACTGAACCATCAACACATTTATTATCGAGAGGGAGTGATCCTGGGTTGAAACATCCTCTGTAACATTAACACTCAGACTTACTGCTGAGCTTTGAGGTCAACTCCGGGTGTATCAAGGCTGCGAAGTAAGTGAATTTCTTTACATGTGAATTTTAGCATGAATGACAATCTCTCAAAGGCAAGTGACTTTTTCCTCTCAAAACCAACAAATTGATTAGGAAGACAGAAGTGATTAGTGGTGGTAAGAGCAGAGTATTTCCCCTTCATCCAAGGGTGAAACCTACTTCTGCACTTCCTTAAACTTATTGCTAACTTCAAAGAAAAAAGAAAACTCTGCCACATTAAAAAGCAAAGATTCACACCTGCCAGGCATAGGTGAAACTCACAGGAGCTGGCTCTTGACAGAGAGAGTTCCTGCTTAGGTAAAATTCACTGCTGTCATTTGGGGAAAGAGGTGGGCAGGCTCATTTTCCTCCTACTCACTTTTCTCGTCCTACAGATTCAACCAGAAGTTACAGAAATTAAATGCTCTGAACTCACATGAAACCCACAGTCACCCCTCACCTAAGGGCAAAAATAACTTTATACTGCTCGTGGGCGCATGCCTTGAATAAGGAAAAGGAGGGAGAAGTCTTGCCAAACCTTGATTCTGAGAAACAACCAACCAACCCATCAACACAATTTGGAGGACATCGAAGCTCACGGAATGGCACAGAGAGCAGCAGCAAGGATGCAAGACATGGAGAAAAGTGGCTCTTGGGCTCTCTCCTGCTTAATGCTGCTTATCCTTGTTTTTAAATAGAAATCATCGATTTTCATTCTGCCTCCCCACAGAAAGGAAAGAAGACAAAGAGGAAGATGGATTATACAGTAAATATTAAAAAAAGTTACTGCTCCTGCCCTTTCCTGGCAATGAGGCCTTCCAGAGAAATTAAAGCTACACAAACTTTGGCTGAGATGAGGAATTGTGTAATACTTGAAAATATCCACTTGAAAGAGCTGTCAGAAATTTATACCTGCCAACATGTGATTTTATTTATTAAAGAGCATAAGTCCTTCACCACCAAGAAACATTAGGAACGGATGTCCTGTGTGTGAGGACAGGGGGAGGAGGGAAGAAGAAGATGTTTGCTTAGTTGAATTTTTCCTCAAATGTCATAGTTCACAATTCCAAAGAACCTTGCAACCTCGGAATTTAAAAAACTTCCTAGGGAACTAACTAGGCATCACAACACCTAAAAGGTGAAGAGGTTAGGTTGACACAGCTGGTCTGAATACCCTGACACTCAGCCAAAGTGCAACTATTTGGTCGTTTTTAAGGGGAGAACTTTTTGGTGTTAGAATGTCATTAAATCAGAAGATGACTTGCAAGTGTTTTTCATTTAAAAAGCTGAAAGTAAATGGTCTTATTTCTGCAAATGGTTTAGTTCAAGTTGTCAAGAAGTTTAAGAAACTCTGAAAACAGGTTAATGTTGTTAATGTTGTTGAGTACATGATTCATAAGAAATATGTGAAGGGGTTAAGAGAGGAAACTGTCACTTTTACTGCACTTGGATGCCAGCCCTAAAATAAGCTTCTAGAAACAGTTCATCAAAGGAATTTCAATGACAAAGCCAACCTTTATCCCTTCACAGAGGACTTCAAGCCTCCTTTTATAGCACAGAGATTACTATATTTGGTCAAACCAGATAACATTAAAGCCATTATCACTGCAGTGAGACACTATAAATAGCAATAGTAATGTAAAACACTTAAAATTCTGTCTGGGAAGCATGATAGATAAACAATATTATCTATGCATAATTCAGGGCTTGTCTATCAGACATAATCTCATTCATGATAACATGAACAAATTTAGTTACATAATTCACCTTGTTGTTTACCCAAAATTACTTGCATAGTCTTGGGAACTCCTTTCCTGATTGCTTTTGACAATAGACTTTATATTTAACACACACATATATGTGGGAAAGGTCAAATCATGCTCTGAGGTTCTGGATTTGTCAAAGTTAATTCTCATTCAATAAATCAGGACAGAAAACTTTCATTCTCTGTTTAAAGGTTCTGTTCTTGTGCATTGAAAAAGAGTGTATTAACCTCAAACATTTGCATCTTTGTTTTGTCACCACACTAAAATTTTCAGAAGAACATAATCCTGAAACAAATTTTGCTGCCAAAAATTACAGGAAATTATATTTTCATTGTGGATAAATTAGTCTCTGAACTTTACTTTCCATAACAATAATCAGGAGATTATGAACTCATTTGCAGGAAGTCCAGATAAAAAGATTTGCTCAAAAAAGTCTTTTACCCATTCAGGTCAAAAAGACCACAGTATTTTGCATTTAAAAAATCATATTTTCTGCATGGAGAGGTAGCCCACCCTCTAAGAAAAGTGTACCACAGTAAGCAATATCATAGCAGAACTGCTCCTCGCTAAAGGATCGTGGCTATGTTTTACAGACTCACTGCTGGTACTTGAGGAAGATCTCTTCTACACAGGTTTAAATTGACTTCTTTTTTCTTAAACAAACGGAAAAAAAAAAGAAGTGTGTAACCTCTTTTTCTAAAAACAAACAAACAAAACCCCAGAACCATGTAACATAGAATCTAAAACTAGGCATATAACAGCAGAACTGTAAAGTTAAGGACACTTCATTTTTAAACTAGAAAAGAAAGCCTACACACATTAACTTCACATAATTTTCGATTAACGTTTTCTGCTGGTAGAGTGGTTTCGGTTTGGTTTTTAATTAAAATTAGAGATGGTCCCAAAAGCCCAGACTCAATCATCCCTGAAAATTAAAATATTTAATCTTATCTGGAAGAGAATTTAGTAAGCCACTTCTCCCACACAAAATGTCAAACCAGGCTAAGTGCACAAGGCTTTGCTCCTGTGCCTCCTGAGTTCCAAGGACCCAAGTTAAACCCATCTGGGTGGAAACCTCTAGAGCCTCATTTCCATGTTGACAGTGGGTTTGGAGAGCAACCTCACTCCGAAGATCCAGTAAAAATCAAGATGTCAGGTTCCAGGCATTAAGATGAGAATTAAACTTTTAAATCAATAGCTAATGAAAATTCCCATCCATTATACTTCCATTTAAAATCTACCTTTATACACAATCTGGAAATGGGGAAAAAGAGAATCGCTGAATACAGCTGATGGAGAAGAAAAACCCACACCTCTGTGCAAACGCACACAGACCTTCCCACTCCTCTGAACTGCAGAGGAAATGCTCCTGCTGATAAATCATCAACAGGAAGCCAGATTCAATGGCTGGGCACAGCACCCTTGCACTGACTTCACATACTTCTCAATTGCCTTGACACAATAACCTTCAGCTCATAAAAACTTAGCTCTTATGACATTTTTGAATAGTGATGAACACAAAACAGAATTGCTCGGAGCGTTCTCATCTCAAAAGCCTCCTCTGGAGCATTTCCCTGTGCAAAGAGCATGCTTGCTTTTATTCAGCCAGTTCATTAATCAGCATCACTGAGATGCTACCTCCCCCCTCCATGGTGTTTCTGTGTGCACATAAATGCTTCAAAATCATCCACAGTCATTCCCACTAGAGGTGGTTTCAGTGCACCCAGGCAAGAGCAAAGGCTCCGCGCTGAACTCCTGGTGTGAAATGAGTCATTTGTTCCAAATCATGTTTCCTTTCTTTAATATTCGCACTTAGTTATTCATTTCCCTAAAGTACATGAAGATGAGATGTTCCTGAGTTATTTTCTATTTGCTCTCAGCACATACACTATTTTATTCCTATTTCTTATCTCACTTTTCCAGCCTTTTCCATGATTTCAGTGGGCTTTGATTTAGGACCTCACAGGCAGAGACAACAAAGACCACTCTTCGAGGAAGATATCATTTGTTTCCTCTTAAGATCTTTTGAGACCTTAGAGTCACTTTGCAGTGGAGACAGTTGGCACCTGCAAGGGCCTGATTCCTAAACACTCATTACCATGAGGAACAAAGTTAAAATTAATTTTAAGCAGCAGATGTGAAGCTATTATATAAATGCTTATATTATTCAATAAATAGGCAAGATCTGAAAATTAAATGGTTCCAAGTGTTCTGTTAGCTACCTGACAGGAACTGACTGGTGCATATACCCGTTTATGAATTTGTGTTTCACCTTTCATGTTTCTTCACAGCCATAGCTGAAAATCATTCTCTTTCTATACTCTTAGCCATGTGCCATTTTTTGATGCATGTTCTGAGATATCCATGTCTCCATACCAGCCATTATCTTTGGTCTATTTTTTTCCAGTTAGGATTGTTACATTAGATTCCCCTTTCCCATTTAAATTGTTCATTTGCAAACTTAGTTCATTATTGTTTATTTAGTTTTCATATGTGTGGTCATATAAATTAAAATTTCAAATCAGTATCATCCTAAACAGATAATTAGCTTTACTAAGATTTGACTACTGAACAACTTTCAAACCTGCAAGATACTGACATATGGAAATTGATGTGGAAGACTAAAATACCATAGTCTTACGGCATAGCTAATGAGTTGCACTTAGTTTGAATGTCAAGTTGACCTTTAAGTAATGGAAAAAAGTAAGTCACAATCAGTATCTATCACAAAAAATTTACACACCTACTTGAACAAGCTCAGTGTCATTAAGGAAATAATGATTGTGAAGACACAAAATTTACCGTAGCACGAAGCCTGCTGAGAGCACTGTGGATGGCCTCTTCCCCTCCCCTTCATCACCAGCATATATCCTTTATTTTTCATCACTGAACCGTTATTATCTTTGATTTCTGACACTGTTTTTGTCTCCATTGCATTGCTAGTGGATCTTTATCTCTTTACTGAGTCACAATCAAAAAAACTGAAGGGCTGAATTCCATCCCAGCCAGCACACATACTCGTCCTGATTTCAGTGAGTTTTATGTAAGACTCTACATTCAACACTGAGCAACCTCCCAGTTTTCTGCTTGTACACTGCCTCTCCCAGCTTCCCTCAATGCTAAGGTAATGTCTTCAAATGCATCAGAATTTCACGTGGATTTTTTCATGTCAACTATTGGAGGGTGCAGTATGGTAGAAACTCATTTTTATTTATTGAGCACAAAGTATCAGAAAATACAAGTCACCAACATATTAAAGCTGCATGAGAGAGAAAGGCTACACAGGGAGTTCACAGGAAAAAAACTCTTCTTGTAAGGGGAGATGGAAAAGGGAAGCTTTCTATCCCTAGTCCCCGTGTCTCAAAAGAAGTATTTACAGACTGACAGAGCTGTTACTCAGTTCCAGGACGTGGCTTAGCTGAGACATAAGTGATCTCCAAAGAGATCACGTCCACCAGCAGAGGTGAAATAAATTAAGATTAGGTTAAACTTTGCAACTGCACCCTATAAAACTATCAGGCCACCCGAAGTACTCCTTTATTGCCTCTTCCCTGGGAAACTGGACAGTGGGAACCAGGAGATGTTCAGAAGCCCCTGGGGCTCGACTACCCCAGCAACACAGCCCAAGTTTGATTTTGCATGACTTGCCAGAGATTGGTTATCAAACTCATCTCCTCATCCAGGTAGATCAAGGAGCAACACACTGCTGGGTGACTGAGCAGGTGTCAAGGCTGTCACTAATAGACCCTCTGCTTGTAATTCCAAACTGTCAGAAACCACTCCAGAAAGTCTAGCCAGTCTCTGGCTCAGTGTGGGAACACTGTGGGAAGTGTTCTCAATTTTTAACCTGCATTCTATCATCTCTTATTGGAGGGGTGCTTGTAATTGTCCAGAAATAACTGACCCCCAATATAACATCTTCTCAAAACCATCAACACTTATTCCAGGGGAAAAAAGGAAACAAAAAAGGAAAATGTAAGCAAAGAGATGAGTTCAAGTCACTTCTGAAAAGGAGGATGGTGTTTGAATGAGGCAATCCTCCTACCATCCTATAAACAAATTTTCAAAAGTCAGCTAGTGACACTTTAGATTCTTTACACTGGTTTTGGATTATGTATCACTGACATCTTTGTCCCTGGGTGTTCAGGGCCAAGCACTGGGAGAGTCCCTCCTCCTCCAAGTCTGGGAGAAAGGCTGCTGTTCTTACCTGACATTGTCATGCTTCTGGATGTAGATCTTATGAAACATCATGTCTTCCTGTTTGGCATTAATGTCAGCTTTCATCTCCATGGCAACATGTCGAGGAAGTACAGAGAGCAGGAGACGCTCCTGTGGAGTCAGACAGATGAACCAATTAAAACACCTGCTGCCCAGTTAACAAACACGCTTTGTTCCTTACTGGGGAGAAATGACTCATCTGTTTGGTGAGAGATGAGTCCAGCCTAGCAAAATGGGCTCCATAAACCCAGTAGCTGATCCCCTAACCAGTCATATGCAATTGTGTTCCCAACCCCACAATGAGAGTTCAATGGTTTTAGAAGAAAAAGTATCATTTTTTCATTCCAGATGCACTGGGCTTACAATTCATGGTTGCCAATTCTTGCAAATGAAGGAACCAAGGAACCATGCAACTCAATGAATGTCCCTGCACCATTCTTGGAAGGACTCTGATAAATGATATTGTCTGACCTCCTACACAGTCTCTGCACACCACCACCAAGTCTTTCTTCACCTATCACCAGTGGAATGATACCCCAACACCCTTGGGCACTATTTAAAATTCCTTCCTTGCTTATCTAATTATCTAAGCACATTCCCCCAGCAGGCACAAACCTGCTCTTAGCAGCTAGAATGTCGTAGAAACTCCCTGATAAAACTAGCACAAAAAATATTATACTGCTATGCTTTAAACTGCTATTAATGCCCAATAGCATTAAGATCTGTAAACCCACCCACTCACCTACAAGAGTATTTTAATAACCACATATCATCAACAGTTTGAGGCTCTCCTTGCCCCTCGCTTGGCACTTTTATTTACTGACCGTAGCTTTCATATGACTTTTGTAACATTATTTTGCAAGCTGTTCCTACAGAGTATGCAAAAATTGACAAAATGATGACTTTCTGGTGATTTTCCCAAAAACTCACATAAAAACAAGTGCTTGTTATTATTCTAAATTTGGTGCCAATTTCACCCAGAAATTATAGAATTTAAATCTGCAAGTAATTTGTGCCCCAGGGATGCATTTGTGTATATCAGGAATCACACCTGAGAATTCTGCCCAGAGCTTCATTCTATTTCCAATCACACCCCGTGAAGTTCAAAAGGCTTTGCTATGGCTCATGAAGGTGGGCAGCATCTCCTTTGGGATCAGCTCTGCTCTGGTCTGATCCAACCTGCAGGCAGTGCTCTGGCATAGCTGAAGAATCCCAAAAGCTTGTGCCGCTCTTGTCTTTATTTTTCTTTCCCTGCAGTGAGCAGGAGGAAGAAAAGGGCCTTCCTTCTTGATGACACAGGCAGAAGGTGGTGCAAAGGAAGGTCCCCAGCCTTATCTAACAGCTCATTAATTCTCAACAGCACGGGGAGCAGCAGGGTTCAATCACAGTCCTGACTCCGAGGGGTCAGCGATCCTGTCCCAAATATTCACGTCACCAAACCACCGGCCCATACTGCAGGTATAGGCACATTTCTGGCTTCTAATTCCTAGTTTTAACTGAAAGTTCACCATTAATTTCATCCTCTAAGGAGAGAGAGGGACCCTGGGGGAATCAGAAGAAGATGAATTCACTGAAAATGTGCTCAGCATGCACTGAGACATTCTATAGCATGTAGCACTGCCCAGTATTTCTTTTTCCCCCTTCAATGTGCACCTTAAAGAGACTGAGTCTGCCTTCAGTCTTTGAAGAGATAGTAATAACACAGAAATGTGTTGGAGGGATTTCTATCTCTGCTTAAAACTGCAGCAGTCATGAAAAGAAACTTGTTTTTTAAAGTATTGTCACCATCACTAGCATACCGCAGGTGCTAACAGTTACGTTTCCATTTTTTTGAAAAAAGCAGCTCATGAATCATGCACGTGTCCTTAGGCTTCTGTCAGCTATTGGTGCACTCCTTGAGTGGAAAAGCACAACACATTTGTTTGCTTTCCAGAGTAAATGGTGTATACACTGTTGTCATTTGCATATTCTAATAGGCATCCTCAAATGTGTGAAAGCTGCTATTTTATGTGTGATTTTACACATCCTCTAAATAACTTGGAGCTTTACAGGAGGTTCAGGGGCACCCACAGGTTTGGAACATTCCTTGTGGGCACATGAGCATGGAGGGTTTATTTGCTTCCAAAACAGAGACAGGAGCCTGAGTGTCTGTTACAAGCACTCCGGGAGATTGTCACCTACATTTCTGAGTAGCTTTTACTTGAGAGCCCCCACCCTTACTCTTCCTGACACCGTAAGCACTTGCCAGATTAAATCACCAATATTTTCAAGACACTTGGGATCTCCAGGAGCTGCACTAACGCTGCTCTGAACTAATAATCAGGGAATAAGATAGGATCATCAGGTAAAACAAATGCATGTGGCACAACATCCCTTCATGCAGCTGCTAATTAGGAAGTTGAGCTGTGTTACAGAGCTGAGCATTATCTTTATTCTGTTTGCTTGGAGTCATCACAATCACTGAAAATAACCTCTGAAGCTAACAGGAGAAGGCTATAACAAGTGCATTTGTAAGGCATAAGCCACATGAAAAGGCCTTCAGAACAACAAAATCCCTATGTTTTATTTCAAATGGAGCAGAGAAATTAGAGTCTCCACTAGAGTACAATTTTCATTTTGATACAATAACTAGAAAGTGCTGCAGCCCTCACTGTAAAATCACTTATTATGCAGTGAGGTGACTAGGACTGCTGTTTTACAAGTATAACAAGGCAGCGTTCTGACCTGATAAAAAAGCAAGAGCAAATCCATATATATAATTCTCAGTTCAAAATAACATGCAAGTATAGTTCCACTGAATTATACATAAAACAACTGCATCTCAAGGAGCACTGGTCTCTAAAACAGGCACACAGACAAAGGAGTCCAGCATAGATCTTCTCTGTTTACACATGTACACATGGATACACGTGTACACGGGCACACACATTCCCACAATGACACTGCAAAAGAATTTTAATTATTTATGAAGTCCTCTCCCAAGATGACCTCAAATCACTATGAATATTTAGTATCTTAAGATTATCCATTTTTCCTCAGGTTAGTAACAATTACGTTTTACCAAAAGTGATGCTGAGATAAAAAAATGGAGAGAACAACTTTACAGAGACAAAAGACATGCAATGCTAGAATTAAGACAGTGCAGTCCCAACAATACATCTCTCACTCAAATGAGATAACACCTGATTTTTCATCCAAGAATATTTTGTTCTAGGCAAACAGCAGTGATTCCTGTTATGGTTCTGTCCTAGGTTATTTCAAGTCATGAAATCACAAGTGATCTCTTTTCTGCATTGGACATTCAGGATTTTCTATTTACTTTCAGGTTAATTTTGGGCGCTGGTAGATGCTTAATAAAGGAAAATATAAGGTCATTTGCCTGAGAAAATCTGCCTGCCTTTAACAGAGAACAGCACAGAGAAGCACCATCGATCCCCAGAAAAAGACAAGCAGCTATAAATAAGTGTTGGGCTGTGCAGTTGTGTTTTCCTCCACCCCTGTTTGGAGACTGGCTTTCCCAGATGTGGGCTGAGCTGTCCTTATTTGTGTCTGCTGTCACCTCATGCTTATCTCAATCTATTATGCATGGAGATGCATCTGAACTGAACCTGGAGATCAATGTCGGTGCAGGCTGTGGCAGCAAATAATCTCATTAGGAGTCTCCAGCTGCCAGGACCCGCTGTTACTGCTGGAGGGACTGAAGAGCACTTGGCAGTGACTGGCTTTGACCCACGTTTTTCTGATGCCCTGGCTTTGCCATGGATGGTATAGTACTTTTTGGAGAGGGGGAGAAGAAAAAAGCATCAAGATATGGCATTTGTTGGGATTGTTCTGGGGAGCTGCTTCTGAAACAGAAACGCCCAAACCCAGCACAGCACAGGCATCTGAGCCGTGCTGCTAAGGCAGACTCTCAGCAGGGAGGACAGAGCTGTAATCAACAAGTAAAATGGCATATTCTCTTGCCTCGATCCTTTCCTCCACTTCAAGGTGTGGAAGGAGGAGTGGCTGCTCATTTCATCTTTCTGAAACAATATTCGTTGCAAAGGAAAAAGGAGTCTTGAGTTTGAATCTTGTTTTCATACATTATGTACCAAATAACCATGTGTACATGTTCTTTCACAGTAAGGACTGAACAGCAGCTATGTCAGCCAGAGGTACCACATGAAGCTCTGCCAAAACACAAATCCATAAATGCAGATGGGCTGAGACATGAAGGAAAATGAAACTGAGTTGCCACAGAGATGCAAAGACTCCCCAGCTGATTAATTCCCCCGACCTCTTCCCAAACCCACAGCCAAGCTCTGAGATATCTCCCAAGGGATGAGTGGAAGTCCCATTTCATGATTCATTTTAAATTGGACTGAACAGACCACTATGAAATGTACTGCAGGGCAGAGATGTGTGTTATCAAGGGAATAGTTAAGCTGCCCCAAAAGACCTTCTGTATCTAATTCCAAGGACACAAAAGATTCATTGCAAGGGAACCCATAAATGAATTAGGGGAGCAGATACATTCAGTATCCTGACAACTAAGCTCTATGTTGGCAGCAAGAGGGCTTTTTGTAGCAAAAAACCCAATGTAGCTGATGATGAATCTTACTTTTTGAACAAATACACTTCATTTGAAGGCAATAAGATATGGAGAGTGCGTAAGCAGGTAGGAACCTATGGGAAAGGAGGGAAGAGGACCTTCTTTGGAGGCATCAAGGAATGTTATGTTGTGTGGACCAATTCTTGCCTGCCTTTACAGCTATCTTTTGGCGGCAGCTTGGCTGACAATCACACCAGGCTTTGACCTTACAAAGAGGGTCAGTCCAAAGCCTGTGTGTTGCATCTGCATTTAACACTTGGCAGCAATGATGGGTGCAAAAAACTCATGCAGACTCTTTGTGTACTGTGGATTTTAATCCACAGAGCACATGCCACTAGATACGTTGATTGCCTCTGGAAAAGTCCATCAGAGTACTGGACAAGAACTACATCCCTGAGCTTTCTTTCAAACCTTTAAAAATCCTAACCTCTAACAATAACCTATTCTTGCTTGGATTACTCATGAAGCAAGAAGCCTGCAAATCCCATCCTACAGGAACGATTTGCATGCTAATTCTGTTTCAGTGTTTTTATTTTTTATTTCCAACTGTTGCTCTTACCTGCTGCTGGTTTTCCCTTTGCGAGTGCAGCCTGGCTTGTATGCATTCCCTGGTTTCCTGGAAAGCCTGTCTTTGGGACACCTCTGCTGGGTAGTGGGTACACACGCCTACAATGTTTGTACAGGAGAAGATGAGAACATTGGAGACCAGCTGCAACAAAAACAAAAGAAGGAAAAAAAAAAAAAGAGAAAAAAACTTGGTTAGACTTTGAAAAACTGCCATTGGTAACAAAGCACCAGTCAGAATCCAGCCCCTTCCATGACTCCTTAATCCAACACATAGTTAAACCTCAGGCTCTTAATTCCAGTGTATTTTACCTCTCTAGTCTTTAAAATATAAAACTTCCATGTATTACCTCAAATATATGTTCTCTCCACTGTGTACTACTTCACAAATAAAAGGTACAATTCCACTGGTAATTCTGCAATCTTGCTTTTGGTTATCTGTTATCTGGGAACTACTGATACACAAATCAATCTAAAAATGCATCATTGCTCCATCACTGGAAGCCACCTATAACTCATGCAGAGAGATCTGGCAGAGTAACACTAATATTTTCGTGTTTGTGTACCTACATATCTGGCTCAAAACCATTTCAAAGGTACATTAACCATTATTTTGAAATAGTGCTTAAAATACTGATTCCAAAATTTTATGTTTCTAGATAAAAACGTAAGTTTTTTAGGTTTCTGCATGACTACAGAAATGGGTTGCTAACTCTGAAGCATATTTCAGCTGGACAAGCATGAAGGAAGAGCTATGTCACTCTTCTACTCCCATGTGTGTTATGATTTGTAAGGAAACAGTCACATGACTTTCGCTGAGAACTTGTGTTGCAACCTTTTATTTCCCAACTATTCTTTAATAAAAAGGAAAAAAATATTCCTGCCCATTGCTGGTATTTGTTTCAAGCAAAATGTTCAAAGCCTGTTCTGATGGTGTAATGTAAACATTTCAATTAACAGAGGTCAGTTCCAGTAGGACTTTTTGAGACTTGCACAAGCTGTACTGGATCACCCTTTGAGGACAGATTTATTTGAAACACCTCGTATCTCTTCCAGGGGGAAAGACTGTCAGACCTCTAAGATTCTTAATAATACAGATCTTTGCTCTATTCCCTAATGAGCCCAAATATATCCTTTTGCCTTTATTAATTTTTTACTTGCAGAATAAAAAAAGCAGTTTCCATCACAGCCCATTCCCTGAAAATACGGAGCCATGCTGAAGAGCAGGAGAGCTGCAGGACACCTCTCAAGCCCTAAGCTCACAGAGGGTGCTCAGGAGTTCTCAAACCAACCTTGGACACTGTGCAGGAGAGAGGAGCTGCCTCCATCTCAAACATGGACTCACATCCCAAGAGCAACAACCCCTCCATAAAAATCTGACCGGTATTACTCCAACTGTTCGATGGTTCCTATGCTAAGGACAGTGACAATCCTTTTATTGACAACTTGCACTCAAAACAGGACGTAGGCAGAAAAACCTCATCTTTCAGCTCAAGATAAGCAACACCATGCACTACAGCCAGAGGAGGGACTCCTCTCTGTGCACGGCTCCCAGTAGATGGCAACACTCCAACTTCCCACGCTGCTGCACTCAAGCGCTGCATTTGGGCCCTGTCCTGCGGAGTTCCCACATTTGTGTGCCACACTGCAGTGCCAGGACCTGCAGGTCATGGATGCCCCCAGGTGACTGATACCAATCTAGATGGATTTGCAGACAACTGGTTTTCTAGGACGACATTATCCTCAACCCCTACACGAGTCCCTCCATGCAGAGCCCGCAGTTCACACGGAGGTGGGGCTGTTGAAGTTGTAGGTCATGTGGAAATGAAATAAGCCCCAATCCTAAACTCACACATTCCCTTCACAATTATATTCTCACTCAGCTCTTTCTAAGCCTGGCTGGATCCTGCCAGATGCAAGGTTCTCCACCTCTCTCCCCCAAGCTGAGCAGACACCAGTCAACCCCCACCCAGATCCTGCCCAGTTAACCTGAGCCAGTGCTGTATCCAATGTGCACTTGGTGGTATTCTTTTGGTGATAATGATGGTTTCTGAAGATGAAAAATCTCTCCTAGCACAAAAACCCCTCTAGCCCATGCTTATTATATTGAAAAAAAAAATTAAAAGGGTGTAAAAATAAGGGTTTCCTGGATTTTTTCTGATTCCCACTCCATGGGTGCACTGACTGAGACTCTCAACCAATGAACAGAACTTGTACAAGTTCAATCTGGTTAATATGAGTTCAAAGGGGTTAAAAGTAAACAGCATCTTTTGCATGCCCAGATTAAAGCAAAACTCCCAAATCCTTGCTATTGGAGTTGTGCAGTAAATAGAAAATTTGTAAAGACATATAAAATGGTGTAAGCATGTATGATATATTTTGAATGAATAAAAGTGAGAAAAAAAAGAAGGTTTTAAGGAAATAAGTAGTTTTCTGCTTTAATCCCAAGACTCTGAGATTTCATTTCATTTACAGCCACTAGCACAAAAGCCTCCCCAAAACAATGACTCAAATCTTTCACCAAGAATAGGAGACAACAGGTGGTTTAGATGCCAGGCAACATATCAAGAATTGACCCAGCAGAAAGAGGAACACCCCTGTCCTGAAAACAAGCTCTTTTTAGGTCTTTCTGGACAAACTGGTGTTGTGCCAACAAAAAAATCCTCCCAGTGGAGTCCACACACTCCAGTCACCGTTGCTGTGATGATGCTTTAAAGAGCCAGGCTGTGCAGTTCAGGGCGTGTGGTTCATATTGGACATGGAGACAGGGAGGACAAAAAACACCATCAGAATGGACATTATTGATAATACTTTTGGAACACCAAGCAGTTTAACTTTTCAGCACTCACTAATGTTACTCTACACAAACACAAGGGACTTCACAGACTGATTTACAAGACAGACTCAGATGACCATGCTTCATGAAGTAAGAATAAAAACTATATTGAAATGTAATTTTTAAGTAGCAGGGGGACAGGTATCTGTATTTATTTTGTTTTGCAGGAGCTCATTTAATTCACAGTATGGCATCTTTGCAACACCCTGAAACATAAGGAGTGAAATTACTGTGTAATATCTGTGTTACTGTGTAACTTTTCTGTGAAAATATTAAAGAACTGCAGAGATTTAAAACTGATGCTCCTTCTATTTGCAGCCACACTTGTTAGTGAGCAAGAGAATTTTGTTCAATATCTGTTCACAATTTTCTTCACAGCCATTTTAAAACACAATAAGGGAAAAAAAATTCTAGGAGCAATGGTTTCTTTCCCCAGTCCTCTGTCTTAACAAAATAATTTATATCCTGTTTGCCAAATGGTACTACTTGCTTATCAGCTTCCTTGCCATTTTGCTATGGTAACCAGCTTCAGTCCCAAGAGGAAAGAGATGATGTAGATACTAAAAATCTGATTCCCTAAGCTCCATGGCCTGAAAAGTAAAAACATATAATGGCAGCTATTTCAGAAAATCTGTGCTTGAAGAGCTGTTCAAGGCAATGGAAAGATAAAATTTGCTTTGTATTTGCCCTCCTTCCCCTGCCTAACTAGAGATTCAAAGTAAGAAGATTCCTACCTTTCTGATTTTGGAAAACAATAGGTTATGAAGACCATTTAACTTACATATAACTCCTAGTCAAGCTAATAAACCTGCCTGCAGTATTGGCACATATGACTATTTCATAAACTAACACGTTTACTCTTCCATGACCTGTGTGAGGCAGAGAAATGCGGTTCTCCTGGTGTTACCAAGGCAGAGCACTTCAAAGGTGACTCAGTACCTGAGGAAGAGCTATGTACTACGAGGAGTTTTCAAAACCCACTGTGACTCCTTAGTGCCACTGAAATAATAGATCACTCAATCTCAGACAACAAAACAGTTTGCAGTTGCTTTGATTTCATCGCACAAACAGAGCACTGCAACGCTTTTGTTGAATCTCCCGCAGGAAACTGTTTTCAATAATTTTTTCCCCTGGTGACTGAAGGGGAAAAAAGAAAAGAGATGGGAACAGTTTAGTTCCACATGTTCTAGGAGTTATGAAAACCTGGTATTACAAAATCAAAATTGAGAGCTAATTTTGGCCTGACACCAGTGTTACAAAATCGATGTTTTGGGCACCTCAGGCCAGGCTGAGGAAGAAGCAGGATGTCTCAGTGGCCAGCAGAGAGCCTCCAGACCACCACAGCAGAAAAAGTATCAGCTTGCATCAATATTGCCACACTTCCCCCTGCTGTGTTGCTATTCGATAATTCTTCAAACACCAGATGCTATTCAATATGTAATTAAGAGACAACATGCTTAAGAGAAATAGCATCAAGATAAATTTAGTTAGTTCCCTACCTCTGCCAGAGCAAACAAGGCTGGCTACTGACATGGGAATGTGAGCCATATTCCTTGCAATATCATTGCTTATTATAAAAGTCACAGCTTCTGGTTTTTGCCAAGTTACTCTGCTTTGGTCCACTTCTGTTGCAGAGGTTCAGGGTTACTTCTGTTCTAAGATCACAGCATTAGGCTAATCCCTTCGGTTTCCAATGCCACTAACCAGTATTCTGTTTTTCTATTTCTTTTTCATTTAAATCAAAATATTGTTTTGAGGTTTTTGTAAGGTCATGTTTTGAAAACAATTACTTTTGAAGCGTTAACTGTGGGGCAATAGAACTGTCACAAGGAGGAATAAAGCATATATATACTGCTTAAAAAGTCACACAAAACAACCTGCAACCAACACCAAACTATGTAACCCTTCTTTCCAGAGTGTGACACTGCTCTGCCTCAGGTTTCCAACTCTCATGATACTCAGCCAGTAGCAAATTTTTTGTTAAAGTGATCATCTGTGCAACAGCCAGATTAAAAGCAGATAACACTTGACTTTCTAGGCTACATTTCAAAGTGGTTGTATATTGAATTGGCAAAGTGGTCCAATTAGTAATTGCAGGGGCAGACACTGAGATTATCTTTACTTTTGAGAGTTACTTTTTTAACCTTTAAAAATTATTATGAAATCTTGAATACTTACTGTAAACAATGTAAGAAAAAAAATATGACAATTAACAAAGCTCTAACTATCCATGACAATTCTGCTGCATCAATATGTGCAATCATGAATTAGAAGTATGAAATTCTAAAGACAAAAAGGACAAACATAATGAGAAAGTGCTGTTGTTGTAAGATATAGCTGGTGCTGGTTTTTAAACACTTTCCCTGAACAGCAATTAACCCTCTATTGCCTCTTTATTCAGTACTGTCTAATAAAAAAATTGGAGCAGCTACAGAGCCAAAGGCATAATGAAAATTAAAATGGTAGACAACATCAGCTGGCTCCAAGATCAAATTACTCATGTATTTGTGTTGTATATACAACAACATCTTTCATTTCCCAGAGCTACAGCCAGCAGAGTACTAAGATAGTGAAAACTTGTAGATTATTCTACAAAGATAATTGAACAGTTAAAGTCACATGGTCTTCTCCCAGGGTTTGTCCAATAAAGAACAGGCTGAGTACTAATGAAGAAATCAGGAGGTTTCAATTTCAAACGTGGCAAGTACTTTTACTGAGAATTGAGAGATAACTGCAACATGCAAAGATTACATCAATCCACCAGAGCCTGAGAACAAATCTTCTGAAGGTTGTGTGTGGTGCCTTCTGTCTCTGTTTGCCACTGCTGTACAGCAGCCACTGCTGGGATCTTCAGCAGAACAGAAAACCAGTTACAGCCACCGCCTTCCAAAGGCTTCTCTAATACAAGAGCAGTGCTGTTGAAGCTCATGTCAAAAGTTTAAATGCCTCCCTAAGTCAGAGTTGAACTATTGCAAAGTAGCAGAATTCTCTAGAGAGTATTATAGAGTGCTGTTCTGCATTTGGAGTAAATCTCTTCAGGTAATGATGAGAACAAAAAATGACTCTAACAGAAACACTTCTGAAACTTTTTTGATGTTCCTTCTGTTTGGTGAGCCTACAAGGAATAAAAGCTGCCTACTTCACTCTTTCAGCTAGATTCTGTACTGGCATAAAGTTATTAGCTGAGTGACAAGCGGTATTTTGGCTGAAAACACTAAAAGAAGCCTTATGCCACTTGTGAATATCTCTGTTCAAGAACTGCAGTCAATAAAACATTAATCTGATGCCATCCATTCAGTGTATTTCGGTGACCATCTCATCTTTCCAGCCCCAATAATACACTGATCTCTCAAATGTGACGCTTTTGTTCCAGAGGAAAGCCAAACAAGTATTATGCCCCACATAAGTTCATTCTTTCTTTAGAATAAAAAGAATTATTAACTAATACCTTTTAAATACATAGTTTCATGTGGAGACATAATATACTATACACCTAATCCAGAGCAAAAAATAAAGATATTTGTATCTTTCAATTCTCTTAATTGTTTCAGTGCATATCAAAATCCTTGATACTGCATTCTTAATTGTAATCGTTCACACCTTACTCTATATAACTTTAATTCATTTACTGATTGCTCTAACTGCAAACTTTCTGTGCATTCTTGCCCACTAATATTTGTACTGTCATGCAGAATACAGTATTTATAATTTGGGGTTTTTTTAATCATTAAAACCTTTAAATCCTACTTCTATTAAAGAACAAAATATTACCAATACAGTTTTGTTTTGGTTTTTTTTATGAAGCTTCTCAAGAGAAAAAATGCTTACATAAAATGGATAAATTCTACTTTCCTAACAGTGTTTTATTAATTTTTCTGCTAGGAGTTCATTTTCTTTCATTACTGACTGATAAGATTAAGAAGCAGAGAATATATTGTCCGAACCAAATCTTGGTGTAACATCAGCTAAAAGAAATATTTGTGCGTCTAAGTCTTCCTGGAACTCTATCACAATCCCAGAAAAGCATCTTTTGTACGGTGGCACAGCCTGAGGGAAGGAAGTGCTGTGCTTCTCTAGCAATAAAACAGTAGGGAAGGAGATTCCTGGGTCTGCCATCCATCCTCAACAAATCTCTGTGGCAAACAAGTTTTTCTTTATCTCCACACTTTAAATACTTTAAAAGCTACAAATCAGCACTAGTTTTCATGCAAGGATCCACGACGAAGCAAGGCAAAAGCTGCTTTGGAAGATGGCATTCTAGGGAAACACCCTTGGATGCAAGAGCAAGACTCTGAAACAACTTAGGGGGAGGCTTCCTCCACTACATTTCCCCTTTCCTTTCCTCTGCTGACAATTCAGTCCCTGCTTTTTCATTTCAATTACCACTTAAGTCCTTGCTAACAGGTTGTCTCCTTGAAATCCAGTGGATTCGTATCTTAAGAGATGGAACAACAGCCAGATGCTTCTACTGAGCACAAGCTGCAAATCTGGCCTGCTTCAAATCGGCTGTGGCAGCCTCCAGAAGGAACAACATGATAGAAATGGAGGACCTGGATTGAAACACATCTCATGAGCAACACTGTGCAGTATTTTGAACATTTTAACCCTCCAGCTCACTTGACCTGACCCTAATAAAAATGCATTTGTACCACAAGTGAATTCATCTCCCTGGAAGTGTGTTTATTCCTGATCCACAGAGGTGACAAAGACTTTAGCAAGCAAATTCCATCTTACCAAAATAAAAGCCCTTCAAACGGGCCTTGAAACATTAGGTACTTCTCTTCGAGGATGTGAAAGTGGATGAAAGCTTCTAGACTTTCTGTGCATGACTCACAGCTGTCATTGGATAAACATCTCCCCATAAAAAGACATGTCAAGATAATTTTGACAACTGTACAAAATTTGCCCAGATGCATGATAGCTTCGGCAATTTAGACAATGACTTTAGCTAAAAAAATTAAGCAAAGCTCTGATATGCCAGCAAAATCAATTGTTCTGCAAATGATTGTAATCATGTTTGAGTTATTTTCATGCCAGTCCCACCTGTCCCCGTGCTCCCAAGAAACGAGGAGCTGGTAAGATAAGAAGATAGAATAGGTGTCAATAGAAAAATATTGTAATTGAATAGAAGCTGGATTAAGATATCTGGTTATCCAGATTCTGCACAATGTCTCAGAAGCTCTCTAATCAATGAGGAGAAAAGTCAAAAAATGTGCTTTATTCATCATTTATAGCCCATTTCCTTCCCTATCTGATGGAAAGGATGTGAGGGACAGAAGACAAATGCCTAGGTTTGACGCAGTTTGTCACACACACACAAATACACACCCACACTTTGATTAGAAGGCATGAACTAAAAACTTCATTTTATTTGAAAGTTTGACTCTCTGTATAGTATATCTAAAAAGGCCAGGGATTGGGGGAGAAGGTTGACACCTCTCCCCATGCCATTGGTCAAGACAACTGTCCATCATCTGTCCATATCTTTAAGACAAAGAATGTAAACTACCTTGAAAACTACAATAACATTGGCCAATGTTTACAGACCAGAGCGTGAGAAAGAACCTAAAACATGAAACTGTGAAACAGAAGAGAAGGCTGAAAAAACCAGGGTGACACCTAGGTTTTCTATCAGGCTCTCTTAAAATTACTCTGCTACACTGAAACACATATGAAAGCCCATTAATACACACCACTAACTCAACAAGCAAAGACATAAACTGATCTAAGCCATAATGGGAGCAATATTATGTTTACTTTGCTTTTCTGCACTTTTTTTTTTCCTTTTGAAATAGGTTGTTCCTGGCAGCTGTACCAAGTACATGATCTCAGCAGAAGTGACTTCTTAAGCCCAGGATCCCAGTTCTTCACTGTCACCTCTGTGGCTGCCATTACTTCCCCTCCCCATCCTCCTGTCCAGGTGTGCTCTGCCTTTCCCAACACCCTACACAGAGCCAGCAAACACTTCACAGAGAAGCACATGCCCAAGACTTGTGGTTGCACTCAGTGGCTATGGGAGAAAATGTCTGTACTAAATAGGCAAAACCATGAAGACAAACACCCCTCTGCTTCCCCCCGTCACGGTGAATCGTAGTCCTTAGTGTTCTTGGGAATATTTCAGGGAGCCTTGGACTCAGATACAGGCAATGCATCACATCCCTTATCGTCCATCGTCATTTAAGCACAGGAGTCACCTCCAGGTCAGTGGGAAAACAAAAATATTTATCTAGTTACATGAAAGTCTTATTTATCTGGGAAAAAGGAACATTCTCCACTTGCTCAGCAGGCAGAAATGAGTGCCCTAAATATGGTCTGTAAGATATAAAAATTACTATTTCCCAAGCGTTTAGAATGTGTGTTTTTGGGAGGTGGTGAGTTAGACTGGTTTGGTTTGTTTGTGTGGGAAGAAATGTAAAATTGAAGAAAGAATGGAATACAGATGGGTATTTTGGTTTTGATTTAAAAAAAGATCTCCTTTCTTCTTCTGTTGCTGGATTTCAAATCAAGTCAGAGCAGCTTGCTCACAAGCTCTTTTCCTTCCTATTAACATCCCTATCCCAACATATATTTTTAATAAACAAAACTTACCAAGCACCACCAGCAAAGTTTGAACGCTTGAACTGAAGCAGTGGCTTGCACTAGATGAGGTGAAGGAGCAGCATGCATAGCAGATTGCAAAGATTGTGCACAGCCACCACTAATATCCAAGTCGATCTGTGAGGGACCTGGCAGGATCACATCCTCTCCTTCAAAGGCTGCTGTGTGGTTTTGCCAGCTGTTACAGTAAACTGGGCTTACTTCTGCATCAGAGGGGTTGCACACAAGTCTGAGATTTGTTATCATATCTGGCTGCTTCAGCAGCTGAGCATACTGATCTCTGAGCAGATTTGGATTCAACAACACAAAAAACTCAGTAAGTAAATTCCTGACCAAATTTTAACAGAGCCCAATGATCAGCTTGAAGGCACATTCCTTGGCCTTCAGCTTTGTCACGCTGAATTTCAAAGGTCTACAGTAATATAATAAAGATTTTATGGACAAGCTCTAAAAGATACTCCAGAACTATTTACGAAGGCAAGTGTAAGACAACCCAACGGCCTTGGTTATGACCAATATAATACAAATTACAGCGTAATTTAGCCCACTGATTTCCCTGTATACAACCCCTCTCCTCTGTCCATTTGGAGCTGCACTACTGCACTCTTCATGGGTCTTTCATTCTGCCTTCTTTACACAGTAAATCCTGTTATTATCCACCCCGCACTTTCTTCTCAGCTCCCCAGTTCCGTCTGTCCCCAAACACACATACAAATGCCTCATGATTCCAGAATCAAACCAAATGCCTGTTTGTAAATCGGCCGAGATGAACCTCTTTCTGTTCCAATAGCATCAACAATTTGGTCACTCAAGTTACGTGAGTTTTTCACAGCATACTCTGCAAGTCACAATTTGCATTGCCTTGCAGAATCTGAAGGAAAATATTTCAAGGTAAATTTTCTAGGCATACATTGAAAACATTATCCAAGCCCCACACCACAAGACTGCATCATTAATTACTGTAAGCATAATGAAATGGCAGGAAGCTGAATTCTTGAATCAAGATATGCTACAGGCAAAGGATATTTTAGTAGGATCTTAAACCTGCTTTTTCTTACTGTCAAATGTGTAAGATGAAAATACTGAAAATACTGGAATTATAATACTGTAAAAATTCCACTGTGTAACAGAACTAAACAAATTACCCTCACTTTCCTGGAGATGCACGGTTTGGATGTGCCTTTGAATTCTGACAATTGAAATAAGTTGGGTTGGCTGGGAATTGGGTAGGATATAAAGAAACTAAATCCAAATTTCTGCTGCTAGTGGAAAATGTTGAGCCTGTAATTGAGCATGTACTTTTATTCTCCTGAAGATCATTACCAGAGATTATGCAGCTGAATAGGTTTTCTGAGGTGAACCTAAAATAGACCGAATATCATACTAACCTCCCCAAGAGGATACTGTACACCACAGAATTGAACTTTGAAAAACAATACATTACAATTATTTAAAGCAACCTAATATGAGGAAGACAGAAAAAAAAATAGGGAGTACTTATTTCAGAATTTTTTGTAATATGACAACAGGACAGGACCTAAGAGAACTCCTGGACTATAGAGCTCATTTCCCGCTTGCCTCTTAAAAATTGTCATAACCAAAAAACTGATACCACAATTCTGTTGAAGTCCTCTGAATAGCAGTAGCTGCTTTTCTCATATTATATGCAATATTTATCTTAATATACTCCAAAGAGACATTTTTCTTGGAGTGGACAATATTGACAATAAACAAATCAGCTTGCAATCATCTTTCCTTGTCATCATCATCTGTCGCACCACTGCTTAAATATTTAGTCACGGCATTAGATTTTTAATTTCCAAGAATACAGCTCCTATGCACTTGGGCCTTGCCTAGTAAGCCTTTCACAAATCAGCCCTTGTAGCATGTTCAGATTAACTAGTTCACTTCAAAACAAAATGAGTTTATGGAAAGTATTTCAAATATGGAAGATAGCTGGATAAACAATTGCCTAAAGAGGAAAAACAGATGAAAGATTTTGCTGTCTACTGAAAAACAGGTACAGTTTTTGCCTTCAAGTCTAAAATGAAAGCCACACAAACGAAGACTTTAGCAAGAGACAATAATAAAAAAGTGGTGCGAAATGTTTCAGTATGTAATCAGAGCCATGACTGTATCTTGAAATCCTAAACTGGTTCTTTGCCACGCTACTGTAATGTGGTAGCATTTGTCAGTTTAAATCCAATAGGGAGCTCCTAAGCCATTTGGATAGAATAAAGATATTGGAAGCAGTTGTCTACTCTTATCAGTTTAACTATATCAGCATAAGACAGAACTAGAGAAAATGATTAATTATATCTCTAAGATGTTATTTCATCACACACTTCTTTGTGTTTTCTGGTGAAGCAAATATGAGCTATCCCTTCAAATGTGAAGTAGGTGGTCCTTGACAGCAGTGATAACTGGCACATCCTGCTGCAGAGCTGGTAAAATAACAGTAAACAGAAGGAAAAGTGAAAGGATGGCAAAAATCACAAATCACAAACCACAAATCTCCTACTATGCAATGCAAAGTAGGAGAATACAGAAACACAACAGACTAAACCAAAATACTTAAATGGGTCAATTTTGTCATTGATTTCATTCATCCACTGAAGTCTACAAGACAGTCTTTAAAAGTAGCCAACCGCTCTTTGAGAACAGCAACACCAAAATAAACTGACTCAGATGTACATCATCTGTCTATGAACAAAAAACTTCCAAACTATTCCCTTTTAGGAAACCATTTCGGAAATTTATAGTAGAAATCAACTGATAAACAGAACTAGTCTAGCAACCAGATACTAAGCTGTTGGCATAATGTCAGGCATCACAAGCAGTAGCGACCACTGCTAAGTTTGTCTGATGCTTTTTTATGACCATAACCTGCTTGACAGTTTCTCATGTGGTTATCATCTACCATTTTTCTTCTTGCATTCATGTTTAACTGAAAAGTTCACCAAGTCTTTACAGTTCTGGAAAACTCACACACACACAAAGGCAGAGAGAAGGGAGAGTGTAGTGAAACCTGAGAAGGAGCAGAAGCCACACCAAAAGGGACAAGAGAAAGAAATGGAAATTAGAACTGAAGACCAAGAGTTCTAAGTTATGGACAAAGAAGCACAAACAGCTTTTTGGAATGATTACATATTTCCTTTCTACAGAACCTGAAATTAAACCACTATTTTTCCCGCCTCAAAAACCAACTTCTGAATAACAAACTACACATACAGTCCCTTCAACCAACAGGTCTGGAAAGGACCAAACAGACTCTGTTACCATCCCTTGCACAGAGAATTTAAGTATTAAACACTGTATTTGTCCTGAGACTGTCTTGAACCAGAGAAGAGTGAATTAAGGCTGCAGCAGCAAATACGTAAATGCTGAATAATGTTCATCAGCTCACAGGCAAGTTTTTATCTGTTTCAAGCAAGGCTCAGTGGGCAACGTGTCACATTTCCGAGCACGAGAACCCAACTTCAGAGATTCCATTTGCCCTAAAAACATCGCTTTTACAATGCAAAATTGCTATATCTGATGATCAGCACTGCACAGATCATGAAGAACTATCTTAAAAATGGCTGTTTAATTACTTCAGAGCAAGCTGTGTTCTTTTGAAAGAGAAACTATTTGGGAAAGCAGCATCATATTTTATTGGAATTTCAATATGTATATGAGCTGCATATCCAGGACTTGGACTCCAAGGAGAATATTTATGTTCCCCATCATTTCCTACCACTATGGATGGGTCAGATGCTAGATATCATCCAACTATGCACTAGAACCAGCATCAGTTCTAAACAAGAATTAAAATGCTAGAAGTTATCTATCCCCAACAAGAATGAGAATTAGAAATTGAAAACAATAGAAACACAACGATAATTTGGCTTACTACCCATGTGTTTCTTTATTTCAATAAACATGAGCACCATGATTTCTTGCAGAAGGTCAAAAGTAGAGAAAAGAAAGACCCAAAAGTGTTCATTGTCCTAAGTCTACTGCCCTACATACTGTCATAAAAGCCACTCCAGAACTGGAGTCAGTGTGGCTGACACTGACTAAACAGTAAAACAATTCGGTGGATCATGAAGAGCCTGTCTGCAAGCATGTCTTCTCAGCTCTGCTCCTGGCAGCTTGAGTGCCAAATATCAGCTCCTGCACCAAAGGAAAAAAAAAGATACACCTGGCAGGAACAGCTTCCACTTCAGGAAGAAGAAAGTCAGCCCTTCGTCTGAAACCAGATGGAAAATGTGCTCAAGTACATTGATTCCCAAACTGTTGGGAAGCAGATGAAGATCCCCAACATTGAAAATCATCTTATTATCAGCAGGTGCAATTCCATCAGGGGAGGTGAATAACTCCATGCAATGGCACCTCGGTCTTTCTCCAGCTCTACAGAATTGCCTCAGCCCAGACACACTTAAATCTCACCCACCAGGAGTTCCATCAAGCCCCCTTTTTACCTCCTCTGCCTGTAACAGCTGCATTAAACAGAAAACACACATTTCTTCATGCTACCTTATACCTCATGTAGTCAAGAAGTTTGTGCTAAGATCCATAAAATATTGACACTGTCAGTAGTAATTTATTCAGACAGAGAGAATTTATTTAATCGCGGAAGCTATTCCCACTAATTTTTACAACTATCACAGAGGGGGTTTTTGAATCTTTTGAAGAAATTATTAGGTTTCTCAAAATAACTTTTTTTCATATATTCCCTCTTTCAACAGTCTGCTCTGATCTTTAGGCCTCAATTACACTGTCTTCTGTCCCTGTGAGTATAATTCTAGCCCTTCTCTATTTGGCAAGATATGCAGAAAGTGAACTCACAGTCCAGACCTCTAGGATTCAGATTCAAACAGAATTTTAGCACTTCCAGAAGACTTTTTACTTACCAGATATCATTATACCAGATCCCTTTCCATGTCTACTTTGGTAAATCAGACCTTCCCGTCTTTTGTTTGACTATTGCCTCCTTTTCTCACTGCGTGCATTACAGAACCCAGTTTTAATTGCTCTGCAACACTGGATTTAAAACTATCTTGGGCATATTCAAGGTATGCACATTAGAAATATTCTCTAGATCTTATGCTGAAGGACTCTGTCACTAATCCATTTAAGCAGCATCAAGTGATAGGAAAGTCACATGCAAATTCAACCAGAAGATTAAAAAAATTGCCTTTTTTCTTGGTCCCACAGGGAAATCAATTTTTGGCATTTCTGCCCACACACTCAAAGATCTTTCAGGTGTGTATCTGTCACCAGTTCATTAAGATGCTTTGATGAGGTTTTTTTTTAGGACCCAAAACTCAGGATCTGTATAAAAAGTTAGATTTGTAAAAGCAGTTTAAACAAATGAGCTGCTCCCACAGTAAAGTATTTACTTTGGGCACCCAAAATCAAATGCAATTCATGTACTTTTTAAAATGCTCAAAAACCCCCTTACTTCTTGTTCCCCTGCACATTCTGGTTGAGCAATCATATCCTGAGTTTCGATGGAGACAGACACTGAAAGGTATTAACAAACACAGTGAGGGTCACTGTTCATAAGAGGAGAGGCTGTTGATTTTATTTCCCACTGGAATCTACGGGGAATAAATGAACTAAAGGATTCCAGAAGAACAGCTTGTTCTCCAGGCCTTGCTCCATTCAAACAGGAAAAACATAAGTTATTAAAATATATACACAGAGTACAAGGACTGAAAACAGGCTGTGATTTCTTTTGCTCTCCAAATCACAAGCCTAGGCCAAATGCTTTACTCTTCTTACTGCTTGTTATTACTACTAGTGACATGCCAGCACTTCTGTCCGTGCTACCTCCCTCACCACACTGTCAGCGACTGCCCATACCACAGAGGTTCCCATTCAAACCAAGTTTTTGTAGTGGTTTCATGGCAAGGGAGCTAATAACTCAAGAAAAAGGGGCAGCAGGCCCTTTCAAACAGGCTCAGTTTTCCAAGCCAGCACACAAAACACCCCATACTACTACCTCTGCTAGACAGCAAAACTCCAATCCTAATACTTCAGAGAAAGATACTTCAAGAAATTCTACATTAAACCAATGTGTCACTGCAATAAACCACACAATATTCGTCCAAGAGCCCATTATTTTGGTATTGACTGTTCAGCATCATGATTAATGTTTCTTTTGCTATCCTAAATGCAATACGCAAGGGGATGAGGGAACACGGATCTCAGCCAGTCCTCTTGGTATTTACCTGCTACAATCTCTGCCCTACCACCAAACTCTGGGTTTAGTTTCTGATTTTAGATATAGAAAGGATAGAGTTAATCTATCCTTTCTATATCTAACACTAACAAGCGTTAAACGGTTTCCTACTCGATCATTAACCTGTCAAATTCAGCATAATAAAATCATCACCACTTTAAGGAACTACAAAGGACTTGTCAAGGGGAGAATTTTAAGAATACGACAATCATGTATAAATTTAAAAAATGATGTGATGATCCTTGCTAAAGCTGGATCCCAAAAAATAATTTTCCACCTTCACACAGTAAAAGCAAATGCTTCTGCAGGAAGATTTTTTTCTTTAGAAAAACTTCTTAAAACTTTCTGAGCTTTCTTGCAAAGAACTCATTTGAATCACAGACTCACTTGATGTGCCACTTAAATGCTTTTCAGGAACTAGGCAGTGGTCTGGTATACTTTAAGTTTATGATTTATATTTCCCTGTAGTCTATCATAACCTATTACAACTATCAACAAGAGTTAAGGTGGGAGAACTAACACTGTAATTTTCCATCCACATTATGCCAGCTCTCAAATGCCAGACCTCTACTCCCAGTGTGTCTGCAGAGCCTGCAGAGGCAGTGCAGTGAGTATATTGCAATCTCAGCGGTGAGCAAGTTACTGCTGGGCAATTTTCTAATACAGCGTTAAAATGCAAGAATAATTCCAGGATATCCACAAGTAGTAGGAGGAGGACAGTATTCCAGGCACAGTTTGCACTCCTGAGTTTGGAAACATCTGTACTATCAGATAAAGAGCTTTTTAGAAGCAGTACTAAACTAATGAATTTCTACGAAGCATAAAGAAAGCCACAGAACAGAGATCCTTAAGTGGTAGCACACTGACAGATGAGGCCTATAATTTTGTGGGAGGAATTTCAGTGTAACTGCTCACTCAGTTTTTCCTTTTGGTGACCAGCTCCACTACCTACACCCTTCCTAGAAAGAGGCTGGGGCTGCAGCCAGGGCTTGCAGGCTCCAGGATTTACCTGACCACCCTGCTGCCACCAGCTTTAGCACAGCAATCACACTGAGTCACCTGACAGAAACTGAGGTTCAGAGCCACAAAAAAAGATTTGTCCTCAGGACTCAAGAAAAAAGGACCTTCAAGGTCATTGCAGAAGGCTTCATCTCCTTATTCTGAATAAATGACGAATGAAGTCCTTTGGGTAGTCACAGGAAGGAGGGCTGCTGGCTAAGGTCGGGGTGTCTCCGCTGAGCATGTCTTACCACAGCCAACAATTTCACTGGTGAAGTGAGCAGACAATCTTCGGGTGGCCTTGTCTGATAGTGATAGACGAGACTGTCCTCTCTCATTCACTCACTGCTTCACTCGTAGCCCTGTTTGATTTATTTGTAGCAGCAATACATTAATGTTATCTGACAGCTACTATTAAAGTGTCACAAGCATGTGTATGCAATAACACAGATGCTGCAGGGAATTTGCTGCAGGCCACTACCTCCTAGGCACAGAAAGCAAGGGGAGGCAGGGGAAATGCCTTATAAAATACCTTAAAAAACCAGAGATTGACTCCTAATTCCTCTTATTCATAAAGAAAATTGACAAGGAAAACTACAGAGACCAAGCATAGGCAGAAGGGATGGTAACATTCAGACAAAATTAATGCTCCAAATTTTCCCGCCTGTGTCCTGATAGTTACAAAACCCAGCAAAATAAAAACTAAACACAGGCACCCACAGGGCAACATCACACTCACGTACCCCACACAAGAAGATGGGCAGACTTACATGGCAGTGCTGCACTAAGTAGAAGGGTGATAATGGGCTGCTGGAATAGTAGGAGATACAAGAAAAATCTTCTCTCTTCACTTTTTTTTTTTTTCTTTACAGCAGTGTACAAATGTGGTGATAAAATGGCCTGCCTGTGGTTGATGACATCTCCTGCCTCCTCCATGACCCCTCAAGTACTTCCAGATCTATTCTTATACCATGTTAGAAAATGAGAGATAGTACCCTCACGCCTCATACAGACAGAACAAGCAAATATTTATTCCAAGGTCACAGCAAAAATCAGCAGCAAAGCCAGGATTTACATACAGATTTCTTAGTCAACAGATTATCCAATACTTTAATAAAAGCATTCACCATATTCTTCGTCTCAGCCTCTGAGGCAACAGCTAAACAGGAAGAACAAAGCAAAATATTGCTGTATCACCTGAAGTCAGAAATATTACAGAGTTTGCCATAATCATATACCCTGTGAGTTCTTAGAAGGGAAAGTGACTTCAGGTCCATAACTCATGACACTTGACAGCTGCAAACATCTCAGATACTGAGGAATAAATCACTCTGATCTAACAAACAACAACTTCATAACAAGAATTATTTCTTAACCAAGAATTATTTCTGTTCTGCAGGAGACAGAGCTTTTCATCTGCAAGTATGTGGATGACATGTAAGGAACTCCCCAGCCCTTTTTCATGGCCTCACTGAAACCATAAAGTAGTTTGTCCTTAATATTCATGGATTATGGATCAGAATTATCATTATTATATTCACTGAAATTCAAAGCATCAGGTAAAACAGTATAATTCTGTTAATTCTTCAAGGAATGCTGGAACTAGCCTTTAGAGAGACAGTCTGATCTGGGCTGTTTGTCACCTGTCAAACATAAAAAAATCTCTTTATTTTGTTATTGGTACAGATGTCTTATGTCCTCTGCTTCCATACTTCATGAAGTTAACACTACAAAGCACTACATTCTACCACACAATTACATTTTAAAAAAAAATTATCATATCTTCATGTCGCTTGAGTGAGCTGACTGAGCCAGCTGATGAGGTCTGCTAATCACAAAATGTAGCAACACACATAACTGAGCAGAGTATAAAGCAAGGTCAAAAAAAGGTGCTGCTCAGTATTTATTGGCGCCTGTGCCACCATTATGATGTGGTTTGCTAAAGATTCTACCACACAGGGCCTAGCAAATGCACAGCTGGAAAGGTTACTACATCTTCTCATATCAGAGTCCTAAACCTTCAATGCACTTTGCTCAGCCACCTCCATCACCATCCTCCAAGCACCTTTCCTTCTACTCAGCAGGATGGCTGATGCCCCAAGGATCAACAGGGAAACAAACGTTAATAGATTACAGTTTGTTTCCCTGTTATGGTCAAAAAAGGGTATGGGTCAGATTTGCACAAGTATTTAGGTCAGATGTGCAGATAAGCAGTTAGACTATGTAGACATACATTAAATCACATTAAGTACCTATCTGCACCGTGTTAAATTGAGCTTCTTTCCCTTTATCAGATTCATAGTAATTTAATTGGAGCTGATTAGAAATTAAGGTCTCCAGGGCCAATACAAAAAGTTTACATCAGATCACTCCACGCCACAATGCCAGCCACAAGCTGCTTGCTGTTGTGTAAGCAGAGACCCAGTGACTGCAAAGAGGCGCCAGGTGAGTAACAGACTGGGGAGGGTGGGACACTCGTGTTGTGGGGGACACAAATCCTGAGAGTGAGCTCTGCAGAGGAACAGAAGAGGAGGCTGATGATGGCTCTGTTCGTGTGCTGCAGCCAGCTACATCTCAAGCTGTGTCTTGGCTTCAAGTGCCCCAAGGGGTAAAAAGTGCACTAAAAACAAAGGCCAAATAAAACATGCTTTAATTCACAGCCATTAAAACCCCAGCTGCAAATATAAGTGAAGCATGTTTCTTTTTAAAGAAGCAACACAACACTTTCTCCCTCCAGCCCTGTTGACTTCAAAGGCTTCAAAAGAAACTTGATGCCACGACTAGAGGCAAAGCTGCCATTAAGTGCCAACTCCTGCAGTTGCAGCGATTTTGAGGCCCCAAATTCTGTTTAGATTAGTTACCTTCAAATGAATTTAAAAACAAAAAAAAGTGAAGAAACAATGAAAGTAAGATGGGAGACAGTTTCCAGCATGGCTGTCTGCATGCCTGCATTTATGACAAGAGCTGGGGGGGGTGGGGGGTAAGTGCACAGAATCCACAGTTGCAAAACATCACCTTACAAATACTTCTGATACACTCTAGTGAGGACCATCTCTCCCCAGTACTACACATGGCTTGCCCCACAGGATTTCTTACATCCATATCCCCTCTTTTATCAGTTTGTTTTACCAGCCTTGATCAATTTGAAAGAAAACAAGCCTGAAACCCCTTTTAAAGTGACTTCTCTGGTGTGCACGTGTCACAGCTCGCTGGGTTTAAGTCAGCAGAGCTTTAATCCAATGCTAAGCACATCAACTTCGAAAGAAATGGGGCTCCTCCATCCACATCACACAGACAGAGACTCCTGAATTCAGCTTGCATGGCCTGCCCTGATTCCTGATTTAGCCTCATGAAACCCTCCCCTGAGCTGGAGCCACAAACCAGGGGCCAGGTGAGCTGTAACTTTTGAAGACTAAAGGCAAAGGGTGACAAGGCACCCGCCACACTGCGCTGTGTCGACACTGCCAGTCCTGCCACCTCTGAAAACCAACCAGAGCACCAGTCCCTGCCTTGCCAGGAACGCTGCATTGCAGCCTAAGCTCTACTGGCATGTCCATGTCCTCAGCTACAGAGAACTAATAGTGAGGAGAGAGAGAAGAGAAAAATAACAGGGAAGGGAGGAAGCTCTGTGGCTACCATGTTCTTTGAAGAAGGATTTGTTCCTTGCTTATGCTGCTGATGTTCTGGTACAGACTGCACATGAACAAGACATTCCCAAGCTTTCAATTTATTTCGGTGTTCCCAACAAGCACAAACATAAAAGTTACACTTCAGAATTTCCTATCCCTGCATATTTAAAAATAATGCAGCCACACCAAAACTCCTTGGCCACTGCTGGGTCTGTGGAGAGAAGAATCAATTCAGACAATAGCCCCCCCCCCTTTGCTTTCCAATTCTCCAAATATATGAGAAAGCAGGGAGAGAAAAAAAGCTGAGGAACAAATAGCTGAATTGACTCATGCCTTCAAAGTGTCTGTTTAAAATGACCGTGTAACTATTCCTTAGCCCAAACCAGAATGAATACAAGTCTTCAAATAAAAGTATCTTGCATAAAGGCAGATGCTAATCACAAATGCCTATGTTCAAACTAAACATGCTCGAGGATGTATCCCATTTGTGCCAGCGCAATATACAGGAACCTTGCAATCTTTCAGGTAAAGTAATAGGGTAGTACAGGATTGAGAGCAAGTAGTCTCAAGGGACAAGGCTGTAATCCAGTCACACTTGCACGTGCATCTACACCATCCTCTGGACAAGACCTGATGGAAAACTTAAAGCAGTTAAGTGAGAACAAAATAATAAAGAAATTTTTTTTTTAGCACATAATGACAGCACAGAAGACTTCAGCCCAGCTTCCGCCTCTGCAGCAGACCTACTGTACAACCCACAGCTACTCGCTTAATATCATTATGTGCCAGAGCTTGGTTATGGATTATTTTTGTTTCATATTCCTTCTCATATTTAACCAGGCCTCTCAGAGAACAGTTTACAGTTCGTCACTATGCGGCTTCACAGCCTCTAGCACAATGCAGCTCCAGTCCTGGTCCCATGGAGAACAGCTTAATAACCATTTATTACAAACAGTGTGGCTGGCCAGTGGCAGCACGGAAAGGCTGCAGCAAGGCACAGAATACACAGCATAATTACTCTTCATGATTTAAACCCACAGTCCTGTCCCTTGGACAAAATCTTAGTGCCTTCAGCTGGTCAGAGTAATCTCCTAATTTCTAAAAAAAAAAAAAAAAATCAATGCAGCAGCATCCATATGAGTTGTTTACTATCACCTACCTCTAAAATCTCAACCTGTTGAATCTCCTCTGCCACCCAAAGCCCCAACCAACATGCTGAGTCACAACAGGCAGCCATGAAAGCTATCTTCAAACAGCAACCTGAAATATCATTTCTTCCTTCCAGGCCATCCTTGTCTCTCTCTGAGATGTATTTTCTTATGACAACAAATAAAATCTGTTTTACTTGTGTTCCATTTTAAAACAATTTGTAAAAAAGCAGCAGTGAAAATAAGAAACAGACATTGCCTTTTTCTTTAAATCTTTCCAACATAAAATAGGAAAGAATGCCTAAAGGTTTCCAGGCCAGCACAGTTTTCCTCTTTTATTTGTTTATTTTAACATAAGTAATTCAGAAAGCATGAGAGCAGGACGTACTGGTACCAACTATGTTATCTCAGCAGTGCTGCAATTTCCCATAGCCTACACTATCTGCAGGACCTCTGTTTCTTTATGGTCATGAATTCAGAAACAATGATAGAGCTGAATAAAATCATGAGCCTTGATGAATAATAAAGCGCAGAAATCCTGCATTTGACCAAGGCTTCCTGGCTGGTGCCTTAATGGAAAAAGCTTGGCATGTGAGATGCCTTGTAAACCCAAGTACTTACTATTCAAAAGACACACAAAACCTACACTGCCCTGAACCCAACCTTATCACCAGTCTCAACTTTTCCTCATTACCTTTCATCTGCAAAGGGTATTGAGTGTGTTGAGTTCGCCTACAGTGTATTCACAGGCAGAACTAATGAGTGCCACGGATGATGCAGGCGGGCAGAAAACCATGTGGGTCCCTAATGACAGCAGTGGCCCTCCCAAATGCAGCTCAGGACCCCGCTAACGCAGCCACACCAATGCTAGCTGGCCCAGCCAGGCTGACATCTGCCTGCAAAGATCTTGCAGATGTAGCCTGTTTCTCTCTGTCAAGGCTGGAGAGCCTTTCCACTGAGCGGGACACCCTTAGCAGCAGGAACAAGGAATGTCAGGGTCTGACCAGCTGAATCTTGCTTTCTTCAAAAGTCCCAGTAATTTTGCACTGACAAGCAGCTCTGGATTGTGAATGAACAGCACACCGGAGAACCTGGTGGGGAGATCTCCACAAGAATTCACTTGGTTTTAAGGTGTAGTAGAGAAAAGTGCATTTCCTCAGCTCGGGGAAGGGTAAATGAGAGGGGATGAACCTACCTTCTGTCATTGCCCAAGTGCAGAAAACAGAAAGTTAGCAGCAGAACAGTGGAGCTCACAGTGGAATTTCCCTCCAGACTACTCTAAACTTGGAATGGGGGTTTTTCCAAATTTATTGCTTCTCTGATTTCATAACAAATTAGCTCCATGTACCATTACAAAAATTGCTTTGCTGTCAGCCCTGAAGGCTTAATTTGGGGTCTGGGAAGCAGAGGGCTCTTCCCTTCTCACACATTGTCAACAGCCACACAAGGTTTTGAACACTGAGTTCCACCCACGCTTGTCCTTGTACAACCCCAGTGAGGCCTTTCACAAGGTTGGACAGGTGTAAAATGACAGAACTTGACCTAAAACAGCACTAAAAAGAAAAAGCTGAGGGGAAAAAAAAAAAAAAACCTGTTGCTCCAACATTACTTAATAGACTTCAATTGACTATGTTTTCTATTTTTTGGGTTTTTTTTTTATTTTTAAAAAGAACATCAACATATCAAATCAGAATGAAGATAACTGAAGGAAAGGGGTAGGAGGAAAGAGAATTGCTGCCAACAGTCAAGGCAATACTACTGTTTTCATAGAATATGTACTCCCTTTAAAAGTGGTCTGAAAAGCCAGAGCAACAGCCATCCTGCTACTCCAGCACTGTGAGAATGCAAAATAGATGGCTGGAAATTGGGCCCGCAGTGTCACAGGCAATCTCCCAGAGATTTATGTAGGTGACTCTTGAATCTTTCCATCTCTACTACGCAAATCTCTCACTGATCATAAACACTATGCATCCAACTAGCACAGGAAGAACTCCTGTTGGGTGCTTGTTCTATATGGGGCAACGCTCCTATCAGCATGCAAACAGGAGCAAAGGCTCTAGATTAAAATAATCCAAGTTAGATTTGGATGTAACTGCACGCACTAATTGAAAAGATTGCCCCAAAGCTGCTGTAGTCCTAAACACGCTGAGCACACGTGCAAGTAAGCATGCTGTTGACAGATGATGAATTTGTCATACCAGGAAGAAGCAGCTGGAAGTACATTGTAATGTGCGCTCTATATGAACTTAATCTCTGCTAATATTCTTCGGATTCTAGCTGCTGGCCCGCTGGGTGCAATTGTGACAACTTTGGTATAAATTTCTGTTTGTGACTAAAGGACCAAGGAACTTTAGCTGAAGGGCAGATATTTGAGGAAGGGCCAGCACTGGCTATCCTAAAATAATGTTGTTTGAAGGCATAGAAACAACAATCTTCAGCTTGAATTAACTCGCAGCCAACATTTTTGGTTTGAACACTGTCCTCTGGTTTAATTCAGCCTTCTTCTGCTCTTAGTTGTCTCATTTATACATGAAACAGGGTACTATATTTTAAAATATTCAATGATACATTTTGTAATTAAGGAGAAGCTATTTCCTTTTAATTTCCCTGAGTGAGAGAGAGACTCTCCATTCCTTTGCTAACCCCTTCTTCCTCCCTATGTCTAATTTCAGGAAATTAATTCCCAAGCTTGGCTAACCAAACCTGTATGTAGTGTTCCTAGCTCCACAGGGTCTCATTCAGTGTACAACAGAACTGCTAATCCCCCCTTGGACAGGGAGCACTTCACCAAATGCATCCCAGGGTTGTACTTGTCTTTCACGGCTGCACCACTCCAGCAGCTTAGTCATTCTCGGGCTGACTCATGCACTGTGGTCTTTCTCCTTTTCTGTCATTTCCAACTGAAGGCTAAGCACAGAGCTGGAATTAAACCTATGCGATGATTTAACACCTATCAACTCATAAGACCCTACTCTAAGAAGGAGTCTGCAGCTGTAAAACAGGGTTTAAGGCCAAGGTTTCTCTTTGTCAATAAACATCACAACGGAGATCACCCAGAAGACCATCCCAAAAGTTCACTCAGATGAATTTCTTTTCTCAGATATCCATCTGTATTTGCGATCCTTCAGACCTATGGCATCCTCTCCAAAATAAAGCATTCCTTAAAACTCCTTGTAATTCAGTGTACCACCATTTGTCTGTTACAATTTCTTTACTCATTTCCCTCCCTATCTGCACTTCAGCATGCTTAAAACTTGCTTGCATTTAAACATTCAATTACACCATCACCTCTCCATATCACTTCCTTAGCAATGCTCCGTTCACCTCTTCTCTCCCTCTCCCCTGCTGTTCAGCAGTATTGTCCCGAGGCAAAACAGTTATTCACCTTTAATCCATTCCTAGGTGGTCTTTAACTCAAGCCCAGCCTTGGCAGCTGCTATTCTTCTCTTACTCTATTTTTATCTTTGTAAATATGTTCAGGCAGGCAAAAAAAGAACAGGATTGTGGCAATTAGGTGGGTAGTTAAATGACACAGTGTGATAAAGAAAGCCAGTTTGTAACACCTCAGAACCTCCTTCTGTAACCAAACAAGAACAGAACCAAGAGGCAGAAACGCTGAGCAGGGACAGGTGAGATATTGCTCACAGTTCTGTCACACTGGCTCATTGCTAGGAAATAACAGGGTACAACTGGTATCCTTCTATTGTAGGCAGTTACAACTTCACTGGCTGGCAGTTCACTTCGTGTTTTTATTATTGGTCAGATCCATTTTTTCTGTTTCTGCAAGGTCAGCTCGAAGAAATAATAAAAACTGATTCATACTAACAAACCTCAAAGCAGTCAGAGAGCATGGAATCTTTTGGCAGCATATCTGGAACTAAATATTTACTGGACACGTTTCTAATCTAGGGACTTGGCCAAAATAAGAGAGAAGGCATGTGAAGCCAGCATTTTCCAAAGCAAGCATGCAACCTCACACGCATAATGCCACACATCCCCTGCTGAGGGATCACAGAAACCTGGCTGCCCCAGAGATCATTCATCTGAAAGGAAAAACAAGAGTGGACTGGTAGGCTGGGAGGCACATCAGCCAGGCAGCCAGCTCGGCTGTGCTGTGCCCAGGAATAGCTGCTTTGACCCTGCCCCATGCTCCTTTTTCTCCAGCAAATATTGCTTCTTGCTCCACTGAGGCAGAACTCCAACAAATGTTTGCACTACTGCAGGACTAAGGTAAGGCTTAAAAATACCCTATTGAATGTGTTGCTGTACGTGTGATTGCCATCATGGGCTGAAATGAGCTGCTTACTTTTGTCATTGCCTTCCTTTTCCCATAGCAACCCCTTCCAATCAAGTAATCCTAACTGATCTTGGAAATCAATCAAACTTCTATTATGTTTACATACAATAGACCACCATGACTCACTTTCATCTACAATCCTTAAGCTTCAAACGCTGGTTTAAAACAGGCCACAGATTATTATAATCATGTTTACACAAGAAGTGTAATATGCCAACCTGTCAAAATATTGTCAATATTTATTCTACATAAATCCATCCCCCAAAACTAAAGCAAAAACTTAATGAAAGATTAGAACTGAGGCAGGCTGGAAAAAAAGGTAGAAGCAAATATTTGAATCAAACACTAACAATATATGGATGAAGTTTGAAAAAAAAACAAACCCTGAGTATCAAAAAGGGAGAGACTTGTGCCAAATAAATTGGGCAACTTCACAACAAGCATAAAGCACACGAAATTAAAGCTTTTGTGACCTACAGAAGACATCAATACCAAAGAGAAAGGATGGAAGACTGCCCGTAAGAGTCAGGAGAGAGAAGTGCAGTGCAAACTGGTGTAAGAAGAGGAAAAGGAAAGAGGTGAAGAAGAGGAAAAAAGGCTACCTACATAGAAAAGCAGCAAGGAAAGCAAGCAAGCAATATGCCTTGCTTTCAGAGCATGAAAAAAATATAAGTAAATGGCCAAGCATCATGACAAGATCAACTATATTTCTATAAAGGTGGAAATTGGACGTGCCTTTTTCACCGCCACTCCTCAAGGAAAATGCATGAGGGAAGGGGCTGTGTTATGCTGAAGGGCTGCAAGGAATCTTTAAAAACAGATTAAGCTCATAAAGCTACTTCATGTTTCATGTCTCCTCAAGGAACCATATTTTCTATTACATCTGGTGAAAAACAGAGCTGATTTCCACATCACTTAGTACTTTTTCTGAGAGATTCTGCTCTGTCCTGTGCAATACAAGCTTGGATGGCTTTCAGTGGGAGTTAGCAAGTGAAGTTTGCATACTGGAAGGAAATGTCAGGAAGGAACTCCATGTTATTTGTACCTAATCTTATTTTTCCATGTGAAGTCATGTGGGGCAGTTTCATTCCTGTTGGAACCCTGCAGTCCAGGGGAGCTTCAGGTAATCCATATCTTGAATTAAACACTGCACAAATGAAAAGGGCTGACACATGAAAAAATTAAAGTTCTTTCTGCTTTGCCCAAGTTCAAAACTGTATAATATGGCGTGATACAAAATGAACTTGAAGGGCTCATGAAGTAGTTCTTATTGCCATAGATTTTAATGGACATAGTTCATACTCTCAGTTTTGCTGCACAACTCTAAACTCTATGAGTTTACTATCAAATCCTAAAATTGGAAAAATGTGACACTAAGATGAATTCATTGATTCAGAACATGACAAGTAGTAGAGTATTAACACTACTTACTAGTCATCCCTTACATTCCTATGGGCTAGAAAATACCTCTGACAGAAGTTACAGAATATTCTGAGTTAGAAGGGACCCACAATGATGATCATATCCAGCTTTTAAGTGAATGGCCTGCATGGGGATCTCTTGTTAGGAGTTTGCACAGTGCTCCCTACAGCAAGGTCCTGATCCCCCACTGCACACTTACAGTGTAACAGAAATTGAGGTCTGTAAGGAACCAGTGAGTGGTCATCTCCGGCCCCCAACACAAACAAACAATTTTTTTTCACAATATCAGATATTCTTATGGCCATTCTCTACTGTTACCTTTTCAATTTATCTACAAACTCTCTCTAAAAATCAGTGTCTTTTCATTACCAAGTTATTTTAATTGACTTCTGATCTAGGATCTTCAATATCTACAATGACATACATATACCTTTATTGCCAAAACAGTTTGCAGCACTGAATGCAAAATTTGTGGGGTTTTTACTCTTGCTTCAAGAATATATGGCAGAACAGCATCCATTTTTAATTTTTCCCTGTTTAGTTTGCTCCTCAATATCTGAGTATTGTTTGTCCCAGTTGGGATCTAAAGTATATACAGAACTGATCACCAGTAAAGGCAGTTTGATTTTTTTTTGTATCAGATATAAAACAACCTGTAATATAAGCATATATAATCAATACAGAAATCAATACAAGTCTGACCAGTGTTTGATCATGGATCAGGTAAATATCCAGTAATTGATCTTGCATGGTAACAGAGAAAATAGAATAGCAGGAAACTGTTCAGAGTAAAATTAGATGATAAATTGCCCACAGAAGGAAGCTTCTTCCTAACCTCCATCACTCACCGTAATACATGGTCTGAAGCAGAGAAGTTTTTCTCTATAAAGAAAAAAGGGGGAAGTTACTGGTGGATATGTTCCAAAACTTGGGTAGGCATCATTTTGTTCAGATCTCATTGCTTTTCTACCTAGGTTGCAGCAGTACTAGAATGAGACTAGTGAAAGAAAATGCCTGCAAATAATAATGGAAAATACTAATTGATGTCCTCTTCTGACATATGTTCTGTTAGATCACCACAGTACAATGAGCAGACATGCTCATTCAGCTTCCCACAATGGAAGCTCCCAAAATATTTTTTTCCTAAAAATGTTTTTCAACCCACAAACAATGACTGTTAATTTAAAATTCCCCACCATGCACAAATCAGTCTTTTTACAATTTGTTCTGTGACAAAAATGCATTTCATATACCATCATGTCCATTCATTTCATTTTGCCCTAGTCTTCCTTAATCTTCATTAACCTCTACAGTTCCCTGCCATATTGAACTACTCCCCATGCTTCATCCCATTTTCCCAATTCTATTCAGTGTCCAGGCATCACAACATGAAATACTGGACACTGTACAAAAGGAAGTATTCCTAAACCTTTATCTGCTGTTTCTTGGCAGGATGCTCAAAGTAATGCTACCATTAGAAGCTGCAGCAACTCAGCAAAGAGGATAACAATATTAGTGAGTAATTTTACCAGCATATTGTGACCTAGGGGACTCCCCACATGTAATACAATTATTGGCTTCAGAAAAATAGAGAACAATGATATTCGCAAACCAACATTTAAGGAAACTTTGTGCCCTTTGGCATCAGGGCCAGCTGGGTGGCGACAACTTCATCTTTAGTTGGACATACCTAAAACATAAAGCAAGTATGGGCCTTTGAATTCCTCTAGTCCCTGATAAAGGAATCCTATGGATGGAGCTGGGGATGAGTGGGGTGCTAAGATGGATGAGTATTTGGTAAGGAGCTAAAATACAGAGAAGTATTTCTTCACTAAAAAAGAAATCCTGCTGAACTTTCCACAGTTCTGCTGGACAGTGGCCTCAGGCATTAGGCTGATCTGGGAACAAAAAGCTAGGATAAATTACATAGCAGTCTTCCCTTCTCTCCCATGCCATGGAACCCACATTTTCCAACATGATATTTCAAGACAATGGGAGAAGCTTAGAAAACTCCTTTAATCCTCTTTATTCTCAAATGCTGGCTTTGGGTGGGCCAGCACTATTTGTGCCCTGACATCTCCTGGTCACTTCTCTGGCTCACACCACAAGATAGCAGCAGGGATGAAAGCAAACACCTCCTTAAAATTCTCATTGCAATCCAAACAACAGCTGCTATTCCTTCTGAGGATGGCACACATTTTTCAGCCCGGTTATTTCTCTCATCTCTTTTAAATTCACGCATGTTAGTAGATTTGGATTTTTTTTCTCCAATAAATCTTCAGTTATGCCCTGAAGCTTTTAATTTCAGAGCTGGGTACAAAAATAACGACAGTTGGTCTCTGTCTACTTTTGCTTTGCTGCTTAAGAGGTAACGCATTTCATATTGCCCTGGATTGCTGGGTTCTAAAAGCCTTTCCCTTTCAAAATGACAGTAAAATACATTACACTTGAGCTTCTGAGCTAGGTCCTTAACCACAGTGTGCTCTGCACACATCGGAGAGCTGTACGAGAGACCATGACAGCTTTCAGTCCTGCAGCTGCTCCTTGACAGGGTGAGATCTTGATAAGACTTTTGGTCTTGGATGACAGATGAGCCAAACACCCTTTTCTTTGTCTGATTCATCAGTACATAGTACAGGTCATCATTTGGCCATAACTCTGAAACGAAGCAATTCTATGAAGCTTTAACACATGCCCAGTTCCATTCACATTCAGGTTTTAATACAGAATTAATATTTATTCCATTATATCTGTATAATTTGTTCTCTTTCAATCCTCTCCATGTCACCTGTGGTCCAAAATGCACTGAAGAAGACAACCTTTTACAGTTGCTTTCAGTTTAGATAATGAGATCTGCATGGTGATCAATCTGAACATCAATTTGCAGAATTTTTCAAGAGGAAACAAATGTTACATTAGAGGTGCCAAAGTAGTTTTATTCTGAGGGATTTCTTATAGGAGAAGGAATAAATTAAGTTGTAAAGAAATATTTGAAGTTTACCGTATTTGTTAAAGTTATGCATTTATTATAACTATTGATGCTTTCCTTCTCTTGCATTTTTTTAGCATTAAGAAGAACATTTGCATTATGGTAAACTGTTTGTGAGGTCTAATACAGAAGCACTGTTTGCAAATATTATTACGATAATAAGCAAGAATTTCATTAGTCTGGATTTTCTCATTTGTTTCTCTGTTTTATTCCTAATCTAATTTTCTATGCAGTTGTTCTACCTGAAACTGAAGCATTGTGGGTTTGACACCTTTCAGAGTGAAAATGCTTAGGGAGCCACAAAAGAAGATGATTAATTGCAAAAGAACGGAGTGCTAGTCATGCAAATTCCCTTTGAAGAGATGCAGTTCTAGTGCACGGGTCTGGAATGCTAGTTTACCTGAAGACATCTTGTGTCCCCTAGGTTCAAGATTGCATTAGTTTAACAATGCTGCCAAACTCTCCCAAGATCTCTTTTCACAGCTTTCAAGCAGTCCTTTATCTCCTTTAGATTTGCCATCAAATAAAAATTTATGGGAATTATATTCAATTTATGGCTGTACAAAGAAACCTAAGTTGTTCATCTTTTAGGACATCTGTGAGGCAGTGGACAAGTTTACCTGACAACATGACAGTGCAAAGAGACATGAGTTATTGCTGGCCCAAGGCAATATGTTTGGCATGGCATAGTTCAAAGCCATGTAAGTCTTACTAACTCTAGTTTAAGGTGAGTTTATTAGGTTGCACTAATGCTAATTTAAGGAGGTCGTTAGTCAGTGGCATTCAACCTGAGTGCAGCCAGCCAGCTCAGGTGTCTTTGCACTGAATTCCTTAGCATTGTAGGCTGCAAGGACAACAGAGACAAAGGTGCAAGTTGGAAAGATGGAAATTATGTTTTCTCGGGTCTTCAGTGGCAGCACTGATAGGCAGTTTTACAGTCGATCTCTTTAAGTTTCTGTCATTCTCTCCAAGTCAATCAACTCAGGCTGTGGTGCCTTCTGCATTTTTATATTCCAACTGAACACATCTCAAGAATGTGAGGAATACTGGCATGTCATTATACTAATGATATTGCAAAAATGTTCTGATGCACAACGAAACCAAGAACCAGATTTGTGCTGGAAACAATCCAGAGATAACTCCTGAAAGAATCATTTCACCTCATTAAGAATAAAGGAAACCACAATAGTACAAGACCCTGTGAGACAGTAATTTGTAATTATTAACATGAATCAATTCAAAACTAATAAAACACAACATAAATGGTAAACATTATAGTTGCTACAATTTCTACTAGCTTTCTTCTATTCCAGCTCTTTATTTCTCCATTGTCCCCACTCTAATTTCAACCTCAACTGATTTGCTTTGAACAAGACCTGGTAAGTCTTGTACTTTTTTCAGGATTTTTTCTGGATTACAAGATAAATCAACCATTTATAAATATGTGAGCAGTTTCTTTGATTTATCTCAGTGGCCACAAGCAACTATTGTTACAGCCTCCTTCCCTGGAGGTACTCTAAAGCCAACTGGATACCATCCAGGGTACTGTGCTCCAGAGGACCTTGCTTGGGCAGGGAGGGTGGATTAGATGACCTCCAACTGTCTCGTCAAACCTTACCCAGTCTGTGATTCCGTGAAATAGAAAAGCTGAATATTTACCAGTGTTTCCTGTAAGAAGTACAGCAAAGCTAGAATGTTAGAAAACAGCATTTAAATGACAAAAATACTCATTCCCCCTTTACATACCATAATCCAACATCTTCACCTCTTTTTTGTAAGCAAAACTACATGATGCAGTTGTCATATATTTCATCACATGATATGAAATTAAGTCAAATACTAAAAAAAACCCAACAGAAACTCTGGTACTGGTATATAAACAGGAACCTGGTCTGCATGACACAGACATCAATGCCGCAATTCTGCTCCAACAGAACACAGATGATTAAAGCAATACTGTAAGAAGTAGAGCAGTTGCAAGACTGATATTATAATATATGAAAGGCTACTGCAAAAACAAGGAAAATCATCTGTTCTGTTCTTCATGTTCTTCACTGTTAGCCAGGACAAGAACTTAATAGCAAAAAAAAAAAAAAATATTATCATCATTAGTTTTCTTCTCTTTTTTTTTAAGGAACAAACACAACTTTCTAAATGTGAAGATAATTAAGCAGTGAAACAGATTGCTTAGGGAAGCTGGGAAATCTCAAGCTCCAGAGATGCAACATAATAATTGAGACAGGTCAAAAATGACACTTAAGCCTTCCATCTTGCCTTTTTAAATTATTATCTTACGAGCATGACTTTTTAAATGGCACAGTTTCTTAATAAATACAGCGTGTCAATTAACATGTCTAAGGATTATACATCTCAGTTGGCTTATGCCAGGAGAATGAAACATTGAATAAATACTCAAATTATTTTATTTATTAGAAACACTTATTTTCTAATTAAGAGGAAAATGCACTCTTGCTTGGATAACTAAGGGATTCAGCAGTGTTCCCAATGAGGCCAAAACTCTCACCCATTTCAGTGAGATAGCAGTAATTATGAGCATCATCATCTACATAAGACTTTTTAACACAAAATCAAAAGAAAAACCAAACAGAACAATCTTTTGCTTAAGAAAAGAAAAAGCGCCCTCATGCTTTGCATTCTTTGCCAAAAGAGCTTGGCATGGATGACGAGTTCCTGCTGGATGAGAGAGAGAGAGCAACGTACTAGCTTCTTCCTCCAACGTGCTTATTTTCGTAATTACATTATATAAAAAGAATTTCATTCCATCTGCTTCATTGGTGACAATTTGCTCGTATTATGGAGTTACTACAAAAGTCAATGACACAAACATATCAAATGTGAAACAATAAAACACATGCAAAGTGAGAATGGCTCTATTAGTTTAAATGTTCAGGCTGGTTTTCATGTCCAGTTTCACGTTATAATGAAAAAAACTTGCTCATCTTCCTAATCACATGATTTTTAATATGGCTTTTGTTCACTGCTACAATTTAATCTCTTCAGACACTGAAGTCTTTATACAACAGAAGTAATTTATGTGCTTAAAGCAATCTCAGTATTGCAATTTGGGTTCTGATGGGACTCCGCTTCACTGAGATCTTCATACTTAATCACTAAATATCTAAAATGAGAATTTTATATCAGCAGGGCTTAAGGACAGAGCTATGGAAAAGGAAACCCATCCATTTTCCAAATGATAAGCATTCTCTTTCCATAAAGTTGTAGGAAAAACTTGTTTAAACCAATGGTTTGCTCTCATCCAGAAGACTGTGTGCCAAAGTATTCCCTGCATTAGAAAAAGATAAAAGAACTTTCCAGTATAATAAACAAATTACAGTGATCAAGGGCATGGGAGGAAAAGGTGTTCTCACAAAATGACATGGGAGACTGGAACTGCATACTTGAAGTAAGAAAGTGACTGACAGAAGTATGTGCTGTCACAAAATACCAGCAGAATGGATATCAGAATCCCTTACTGTCTTTCATAACTAAACTCCCATGGATTATTCAAAAGTTTACCAGGTCCTTAGTAAAGCTTGAAAAAGTCTAATGATGCTAATGAAGCCAAAGTCTGACCAAGCTTCCCGGAAAAATTGGACCCATCTCTGGACAGCTGATCATAGAGTGTCCATAAATGAAGTTCAGAAATGGCAAGTGGTGAACGAGTTACATGTCTAACACTTTAGAGTTTATGTTAACCTCAAAGCTATTGGATTTCAGAAGAGTAACTTCCTTGGGCAGAGTAACTGCTTTCTTCTGAGTTCTGTAAATTGACCTCTGAAACACCCAGGACTGGTTACTGTCAAACTCTCTGCAGATGTAATACCATATGCTCCTTCCTACGCTTTGTTTTCAGAAACAGTGCCATGGAGATGCCCTGAAAGTGCCCACTAACTGGTATTTTTCCTCAAAGAAGAAAGTCCTTCTGCTAAGTTTCCTAAAAAGAAAACTGAATCATTACCATTTGAGTAAACCTGAGGTTTAAAATCAATGCAATGCTACAGCAATCAAATCTTGCTCATATTATTTAACCATTAAAGAGAAAGTTAAGGAGCTGAAGTAGTAATAACATTTCCATTTTAAGCAGAGTTCACATGTCAAATGACTTAGCCAATTCTACTTTGTGACTGCATACTAAGTGGTGTTATAACATGTTTGGCTGCCAACCTCAAAATTATTAAATTTTCACCACGTATTTCAATGTGGGATACTCAGCTGCATTCAAAACACACTCTTCCCATGAATTTCCATTTGACTTGTGCTGTGTAATGCAAGCAAAGTGCAGAAAGATTCTATGTAAGGAGAAAAATCCTTTCCCCCTCCATTTCTACCACACAGCAGATTCCCACACCTTGAGATAAAAGGGTCTTTGAAAGGTAAACCTGTTGCCTCCATGTAGTAAGCAAATGTTACCTTGCTGGAATTAACAGTGAGCCCTTGATACCAAAGGCTGAGTATGGACAAATATTATTTTAACTAGCCTCATTAATTTAAAAAGAGGGTTTTCATTCTGTGGAATGCACAATGACAAACTGCCTTCTGGGTTGAGTTCTTAAAACCTCACTGCAATAGCTTTTCTGACCGTCTTTCAACATGAATTTTAATTCTACCCCAAATTCATCTGTTTATTAAAAAGGGATGCTACTTCCTCACTTTAAAGAGAAAGGGAAAAGTAGTGTTAATTTGTAGTAGTCTTAATGCACGAACCGTTGCCCTCTTGGGTGCAATACTGCCACTGAAAAAGCAGTGTGAGATGTTATCGCTGCAGTAATAAAACCAAGAAAACATTTCACAACAGCAGAGTGCCTTAATCCCACAGGCTTTACAGAGATACCAGCAGAGGAATTGGAGCCCTCTGAAATGCAGTCACACACACTCAACTTTGTGCCATTGGATGAAGCTGTTGGAACAGGCTGAAGCAACTCAACCACACACAGGACAGCAGAGAGGAGGAATTGAACAGCACCATCTCTGAGGGAAATCCCAGTGGAAATCTGGGTAGATTGAATGCAACCTGGTACTTAAACAGATCTAACATTTCCAATTATACCATTTTAAAAATAAATATTCAACACGTGCCAGAACTCCCATTTTTTAATCTGTTGTTGGATGAATTGGTCTCATATTTAAATGACCTCAAAGAGAAAGAAACCTTATCCACCATCAAGGCTGGAAAAGACAGAAACATGCCACAAAGTCCTGTAGATGTTAACTGGTCTTTGAGAAGTCATTAAATACTAGGACAACTGACAAGCTTTAAAACAGAAAAATGCCAGACAGAAAATTATCTAAGCATCAGTATCTCAAAGGACACAATACACTGTCTTCAGCTGTAAAATACATTGTTCTAAAGCTTTTGTGTATGAATCATGGCTTTTTTTATTGGGTTTACTTGTATTGCAGTGATGAGCAGGAAGACGGAGGAAGGAGACAGAAAGGCAGAAGGCACTCCTATCTTACCAGCAGGCCCCTAAAAGAACTCTCAGTTCATTAGAAAAGCCCATGGAGAGTCCCCTTCTCTCAAGCTAATCATCCTGGAGAGCTCATTTCTTTGCAGTCTGTCTGTCCAAGACCAACAGAACAACCTTTTAATCTGTGCAGGCTAAATTGAACCAACGAGAGCTGGCTGAATCATTAAATTAATGAATCATTAAAGGACTTTTTTGTTGTCTTTTTTTTTTTTTGTGAGAAGCAAGTGTCTGAGTAGAAAAATAACAATAAGAAAGGCTAGAGCTCTGAAGTGCAGTGGTTTCATGCTGGCTGCACAATATCCATCATAGCACGACTCAGAAATCCATCTTCACATTATGTTTCATCCCACTCTCAGTAAGGCCCTGGATAGGTCCCATCTCTCAAAGTCATATAAGTCAAACTGTACTTATTACTAATTCAGGCTGAGCAGTGCAACAATATTAACTCTAGCATGAAATACCACAAGCAGCAGATGTCCAGCAACAACTGTTCTCCTACAAATAAACAAACTAGAGCGCTGAATTCTTGAGTAGCATCTAAAGAACACCAAACTTCACTCAGAGACCCAACAGAGAACTAAAACAAAGCCAAACATACTGCTTTGAGATGCTGAACTTCCTTATAGGGGCAAAAAATGTCCAAGAAAGTCCAGTGATATCAAATTTATATCCTAGAAAGGAAGAAGAAGAAAATATCCATAGATTGAAATAGCTTATTTTATTGAACTTTATGTAAATAAAGATGAGCTTATGTAAGTCCATCATTGTTCACAAAGAAGTTCTCAGTGTCGATTCAGTAAAAACCCTTTAATTAATGCTTTGAGTAGACATTTTTTACATGCAATTATTTCAAGCACTATTCTCTACAAACAGAGCTATCAGCTTCAGAAAAGTTGGTGATTAAAAGACTGAAGAATCAAATTATTCCCTTCTTTTAGGGCAACTTGCTAAACTCCCATTTTCCCCCAGCTGCCAAACATAGCTTTCCCATAAAAGGAAACTACTTTGACTAACTTGAGTTCAGAAGTAAAAAGTCTTTTTGACCCTGACCTGAGAAGTACCTGCAGCAAAACTCTTAAAGAATGGAAGAAGAACTTTCACAATGAAACCTAATGTTTTCTGCGTGATGGGACATGGTGGGCTGAGGCACAAAGAGGAGTTTTCAACTAAGAGAACTTGGGTGAATGTGCTGCTATTACAAAACCATTCTGGGATTAACACCACCCACACAGAGACTTATTGGATCCAAGAGACTTCAAGGCACAGAGTGACTGCTACATCTTCATCATCCCTAATGCAGCCAGGACCAATTAACCCCACTGATATTCTGCACCACATGACAGAGATTTCTCAGCTGCACCCAGCTTAAACCAGTTTGAAACAAGGGAATCAGGAACCCCTATTAATGCTGAGCTATCAGACAGGTCACAAAGAGCTCCTTCTTTTACACCTGGAGGTTCAGGGGATGAACAGCAAAGTTCCTCTTGTAGCCTTCCCAATTTTGCTATACAACACTTTGCTTGGACACCTCATTGTGCTGTGCAATGGAATAGCCCTCGCTCCTGAGAAGGATGACGGATGACGTGCTTTGGGATGGTGAGAAACACAGCGCATAGTGAGCACTGCAACCGCTCCCTGCTGATAGAGTTTGGTGTGTTCATTGCTCGATGCTGAGCCATGCCACCATGATGAGTTACCATGAGCTATCTAATGCCACTGCTTAACTATTTTTATGCTATTGCCCTCACAAAAGAAAATATTTCCTTAAATATAATTCATGTGTGCATTTTCCACAGCTGCCTTGTGAGCAGAGAAAACATTCCTTCACTCAGGACACTTTGCTTTGGCAGGGAAATGATGCAGAACGTTATTCCTGCGACAAAGCCATCACACTACCATCTTTTCCCTCTTTCCTGCAAAAAACTGCTCACGGTGTTGGCTGAACAAGCCAGCTCCACACAACACTGCCAGATACCAGCCACAAACACTTCACAGATTTGACTGCAAATGCTTTCTAGAATCTATGTCCAGAACTAACTCTCTCAGAAACCTCACCACAGTATTTTAAGTGACATTTAGACCTCAGACACGAAAGGAGCATGTTTTACATCACTGGCACCACTATCTCATTTAATATATAGGGCAGCTATTGAGTTAGATGTCCCTCCACAACACACAACACCTGTTAGATTGCCTGGAGCTCCTCTCTTTGAGGACTCTGCTAAAGGCAAACCAGTTTGCAAACAGCATGTATTGTATGTGAAATATGGCCAGGAAGAAAAGGAAATAATCTAAGGGAGAATATCCTCACACATAAATGCTAAAGAAAAAATAACGCTATGCTTTTTATTTATTTACAACAAAGCTGCTCAATTTAGAAAAGACAGATGTCATCCATGTTCACAATCTTAAATATATATATATAAATAAAGAGCACACCTGGCAGCTAAAGTTATTGATTTTCAAATTCCTGTGGTACAGTAAATCTGAATAAATTGAATTAGGCACTTTAAAAATACAAATTATTTTGTTCCTATAAAATCAGTGCAAGGGATAGAAATGCAAGCTTTTGATTTCCATTGCATGTTGATACAAATAGAAGAGATACTTTCTATCAGAAAGTACAACATGAGATGTGAAAGCTTCCTGTTGGAAAGCACTGCTAAAAGAAGAGATAGAGCCTCTTAATTAAGGTTGTCTTGTATTTGTCTCCCTAAAACAGACATGGTCAATAGATGCAGAATAAAATTGATTGCTGCAGCACATTTCATTAGATGAAGCAAATGTCTCCATAGAGATTAAGCATGTCTTTAATATTTGAAGGTGGTAACACCTGTCTGCTTGAAATTGTGATCTCTCTGGGGCAAGGTTAAATAAACCCCAAACAACCCAGATTACTAGTAACTGCTCTTACTGCTGTTTCCCCCACTCTAAATCCCCAAACCCTGTATTATAGAAATTATCTTTAGGGCCCTTATCTAATTGACCCTTTGTACTAGCACTAAATGTCACATCCATCCCTAGCAACAGCTGCTCCACGGAGCAAGGCCCTGTCTGTCAGGCATATTTCTGCATTGGAGTCACCCTGGAGCTCCAGCAAAAAGCAGCTGGGGGACAGGGAATGCTCCTCCTGCATGGCCAAGACAGGAAGGCAAGGAGGGATTCTGCACCCGGGAGGGGTGTTCAGGGAGCATCTGCAGAGCAGCATTCAGCAGCGACGGGCCCCTGCCAGAGGAGGACAAAAGGCAAGGCCAGTTCTCAGGTAAAGGGCTGAGCACAGATTTACTGCAATTACTGGCCTGTGTGTGCCTTCTCCCAGCTCCCTCTCACCCCAGCTTTTTTTCCACATTGTCAAGTCGCAGTTTTAAAAGGAATGCAGCCAAATGGTGAATAATGAGCCAGTGCAAGAGAGTGAGTCAGGCAGGCATGGATGGATGGAGGGAGGGATAGAGGGATGGACGGATGGAACACACTCATTCCACTGCATGTGGGGAGTCTGATTTGGTGAGCTTTGCTGCTGGTTCTTAATTCCAAAAGGGGTTCTTGGTTACTCTTCTGTTTTCTCCAACCACCTCACCTGTGCCTGAGGGAATGAGAATGCAGAAGATGGGTCTGGCACCACAGGAAATATTTTGCAGCAGTGTAAATGACTAACAGAGAATGTGAAGCCCTGAAAAAACAATCCCACTATTGTTTTATGTTTTCTTTTGCAGAAGGGTAAATAAAAATGCTTCTTGGAAGCCAAACAACAGAAAGGATCAGAATGAAAAGCAGCTGAACCAGCATTACCCCTTCATCCTGCACCTTTGCTGAAGTGAGAACTATTACAGGACTCAAGCTTCTTGGAATAGCATGAAGGAATTTTCTGCCAGTAAAAACCCTTAGCTGAGGAATTACTCTGCACCCAGGCTCAGATCCTGCTAGAGCTTCCACACAGCCAAAGATTCATGCAAGGTTCCTCCACCCATGCTGAAGGAATTGCTTTCATTGTAACTACAGTCGCACCATCTGTCTGAGTTGCCTAAACAGTACCATGTGTAGTTTGAGCTGCCCTCTCAGTACAGATATTTACATGCTCTTGCACAATACACTTACTGAAAGGTGGATGAAAAGGAGGCATAATCCTACTGAGGCAGCTGCAGGGAATATTTAGGGAGAGGCATTTGGATTTGCATGACTTGGGATGTTCAGCAAATCATCAAGACATTCTCATCAACAATCCACAAACACATCCACATCCATGTATGATAGGAAGGTAGAGGCCTGGGAAACAACATTCCCACTTTCCCCATTCCTACTGAAATTTACATTTCTGTTGCCTACTAAAAGTTTAAGTCCTGCAAGAGATGACTAAAAGGCGGTGAGTTCTTCACTAGATGTGGATTCTGACTTGAGAAAATTTCAGTCAACTTCTGACTTGGAAGAACCATCCCTGTAAATAAGTCACTTGTTAATGACGCCTTTTCCAAAATAAGGTTTGTGAGCACTTCACTCTTTTCATGTTTTCCTTTCAGACCAGCTGCAAACCAGCAATGAAAAAACACAACTTGTACCTAAGCAAGACCCACACAACTGGCATGGAAAGACTAAGAGGGTAACTACAAGCACCATCCACCAGTTTCTGGGGCTGAGGTTTGTGTCTCCACACTCTCAGACCTGAGAAATCCATGACAAACAGTTTTTCTGGGTTGTGACTAATCGTTCCCAGTGAAAGGAGATATTGGCCAGCCTTGTCTAAACAAACCAGATGAGGCATGTTCAGGAAAGGTGTTAGCTAATGTTTTAAACACCACTTAGCTCGTACTTCAGGTAAACAGTTTAGCTAAAGCAGTTGGTAAACACTGGCCATTTTCCTAGTCTGGACAGTGGCAGAAGTTGCTTCGTCCAGATTTTCACTCTGGTGGTTTATATGAACTATTTTGCTTTAAATAGTTCCTCAAATGGAATCGGCTATGATGTCCACCAGGAATTTTCTTCTCAGGTGTGGCAGGGCTACACCACAGGATCAGTGGGCACATCCACACCTTCCCCCTCCTTAGCACCTACCCAGAAACAGCAGGCTTCTACTGAGGTGGGATGAAGCAAGTCCATCCTCTAAGATAAAACAAGGCTTGTAAATTGAAGGAATATGTTTTGTTGAACTGACATAGCAGAAAAAGCAACTTAGAGACACATAAACTGTTTTCTTCACTTCTTCTGTCCCTGCCCTTGCACCATCCCACCTCCAACAAAATTTCTTCTTCTGATGAGGTGAACTGCCCTACTGGTATGTGTTACCATTGTCTAGATGACCACCCTGAAGTATTGCCAAGATTGCACCAAGGTTTTAGGGATCTACATCTACATATAAATAATATGAATCTCAAACACCTGACAATTTATTTAAAGGAGACTCGTTTATAATGGGACTAACTCTTTTTCAAACCTGCAGGAAGTTACAATAGAGGTGTTTTTGATGTAGTTTTGGTTTACAGGGAAGAACCTTCCCAGGGTTCAGAAGGGAAAGGTGACTGAAATCGATGGTATCCTCTGAATGTACAGACAAAGAATAAAAGCAACGAAATGAGGATGATGTGACTTAAATAGGCTTCACTACATTCAAGGAACTAGCTTCAAAAAGAAAACACTGAAAAGCTGCCAGAGAGAAAGGATAGAAGTAGGACAGAAGCAGGACAGTAGACAAGAAGGTATTAGTTGCTCAGATTCACAAGTTTTGAAAATCCAACACAGAAACAATTTCTCGTGGCTAAGTATGAATGTGAAATAACAGCAAACCTCTCTTGCCCCAAAATCAGAACCTACATCACAAGAGCAATGCACGTACTGAGGGACATGAAAGATGAAAAGGGAATATTCTATAAATAGATCAGAAGGAAGGAATCAATGATCGAGAGAGACTGAAGTAATCTATGCTTTCACTGCTTCATGTCTTTACAAAAAAGCTTAGCTATGACCAGGAACTTCACACAATTCTAAAAATCAGTCAAAAACACAAACTAGAATAAGGAAGGAGGCAGATAAAAAATGTAAGACAGGGTAAGTGCAGTCAAGCCTGCAGTTCTGGTGAAATTCAATACTGAATTTAATCAGAAAAACACAAATCTGTGAATCGTTGCCAATCATCTTCAAGAATTTCCCATTAACATTAAACACTCAGCAAAATCGGAAAGTGAAATGTTGCAATTCTCTCTAGAAAATGAGGGCTTTGGGGAATAATTAGAAGCAGAGGGCGAAGGATCTGGATTAGTTTAGAAGAAGGAATGTGAGAGGACTACAGTAACTTAATATATTCAAACAATATTTAAAGAAGACAGCAATTAATCATTCATCACATCACAGTAAAAGACAAGTAGTTGGATCTATTTGCAGAAGAGAAGGTTTATTAAGGTCAGACTCTAGGGAATTTTTCCCTAAATATGGACAGTTACGGATGGGAACATGTCCCAGGAATACTTGTTGAACTGTGTTAACTAAAAATGCTTATGAATAAAAAAAACCAGCTTTCAGGAACATCTTGGGATATTCAGTTGTGCCACAAAAAAAGGGAGTGAGTCATGAAAAACGAAGCCCTGTAGTTTCTTGAAGTCCTTTCCAGGGGTAGATTAAATTTCTGATTCCCAAAGGCTTCAGGAACAAACCTGAGCTGGGAGGGAGGGGGAAAATAAAAGAACAAAGCAGCAGAAAGCAAAGCCCACCTGCAGGTAGCTGCTCGTCTTAAAACATCTGGTTCTTTTAGAGAAGCTGAACTGACTTTGCAAAAGGATTCAGAAGAATATGCTTTTTTAGGACAGTGATTCAAACCTGAAGCTGTGCTATGGGTGCTCTGAACTGCTCTCAGAAAAGCCTCCAAGTTGGCTCCTTAGGCTGAGAAAACAGTCTTCACAGCTAAATCAACCCTCCCCAATACTATTCACTGCTCTTGACAACAATGACACATCTTACTTCACTTGAAAAACCAGCAAAATCCTGCTTGCAATGAGAGATAATGTATGGACTGGACTGGACGAAAGTTCTCTTCCTCTAAGCTGCCAGCAGGTCACAGACCCTCGTATTTAACCAGCTACTGGAGCTGGGGAAACCTTTCCTTTGCCTGAGTAAAAAGAAGAGAATTTGCACGATGACAGCAACCAGAAGTTTCTGTGCCATTGGTGTGGTGTTCAGAACAACTAAGCAGAAAGGCTCTCTCAACAGAGATGTGCTGCTTACTATTATCTGCTGGACAACAAAATTTACTGACAAAGTCTTCGGTGAAGGAACTCAAAAAATGAACGTTTCTTTCCCTTCCCAAGATAAAAATGTCATTCCAGTGAAAACAAATTTTTCTTGGTTTTGGTGGGGGGTTTTTTTGTGTTGTGTTTTTTTTTAATAAAAAATCACAAGTGTTTTTGCAGGGGAAGGTTCCTACAGCAGGAGGAGGGACATCTATGCCAGACATCATACATTATACTATTACCATAAAATTACCTGCCACAAGCAGGGCTTCTTCTACCTGAGTAAAGAACAATGCTGCTTACACCACCAGCTCCTTCCTGCATGCCCTGTTAGAGTCAGGGATCATCTTTCTTCTGCCCAGGACTAGTAAATGTTTCTAATTATAGCTAAAAAAACCACTAGTATGGGGGGAAGTTGCTGTCTGCCATAACATTTATAGTAGTTATACACATTAAAATGCTGGAGAAACATGATCTAGTGATACAGTGCAAGTGGCTCAGTAAGAACCACTGTGAGATTGGGAGGCTGATACAAAGGTATTTTTAAGCAAGCAGTTGAAAGCAGCCTTCCAATAGTTCGTTGCTCATGAAATTAGTAAGGAATACAAACAAAAATATTTCGGGAAATTTAATTTCAGGATTGTTTTTGTGGAAAGAAGAACACGTTCCATATGAATGAGGCTTTGGTAAGTTTAATGCTAACCATGTATTGTAAATACTCTTCTATAAAGCCACACACCTACAACCCAGTGTGGTGAGCACAGACTGTGTGCAGCATTTAACGTGTTTAGTTTGTAGGCAGACAGAACATCAAGCTATGAGTAAACCTTCTTTATGTTCCATTTCTTCTGACTATTCTTGTGAAACACAATGAACTGAAAAAAACCTGAATTACAGGCTGACTTGAGATCTGTATCTTATTTTGGATCACTTAAGCTACATCCCTAGATTTTTACTGTAGTATTCTACAGTTATTACAAACATAACAGATGCTCGGTGTACTTCCATTGCTATCAGCAGCATTGCATATTCCTACAGTTGTCCTGAAACAGACATGCTTAGCAAAGCTTTCTGGGGAAGCTCTTCAGCTTGTGGGTCAGTTAAAAGGAAAAATGGGAATTATAAGCATGTACCTTATAAAACAGCATAATAAAAATTAAATTTATCCAAGCAGTAAACTGAACATCTGTCAAAGGAGAGAAACAAAACTGAACAAGAAGCCCAGTTCAGTGGCTCCCACCCACCTATACCTTTACATTATCTCTAGTACAATATTATCTTGAAGAAGTGCCCTCACACTATAGTTCCTTGAACTACAAAAATTCCACAATTCCTACACAATAAACAAAACTCAACTGAAGATACTTGGGAGGGAAATTAACATTAAAGAAAGAAGCCCTAACAAAGAAATATGGTTCCATTCAGTGAGGAACGACACCCTACAATCAACACTTTCAGGCCATTCCATAGTCTAAAATCTGTGCAATAAAAATCCCTCAGGAGGGTAAGCTGAAAATCCTTTTCTACACCTTAGGCTTGGACTCCATGAATGCTGCTGTGGGATCCACTGAGGCCACCTCTCAGCAGTTACTCTAGAAAGCTTGCCAGGGTAAAATTATTCCATATCACCTTTCCTTGAACAGGCAGCACATGGTATATGTATCCCATCACCATCACTATGGTGGGTTTGATACTAGAGTATTAGAAGACCTAAAGCCAGGTTTACTCTACTATCAATGAATGTCTCTGAAAAAGCTGAATCTATAACACCATTTTTATGAATGCTTTGTCATCAAATGGCTTCCAAGCAGTTTACACGTCTAATATCAGAGAAGTCCTAAAAAGTTTAGTTTCAGTATAAATCCTGGTTTTATGCTGCATATAAAAAAATCATACCTCAGTGAGGAATTCAACATGGTTTCCCCCAGATCTGTCAGCTTTGAGTGCCAGAACTTAACTTTCAAGCCCCACAGTTGGGAGATGCATATGCTCACTGTTTGTAAAGATTCTGTGTTAACAATTATTTTACTTTTTGTTTCAAAAATAAATTATTCTTTCTGAAAGCTTTCTGTACATTCCCCAAGATCAGGAAAAAAAAAATTAGAAGGGAAGCTACAAACAAAATCTAGATGCATATATTTTCAGTGATGCACTTCACTCATGAGACATTGCTTATTTTTGCAAAAAAACACACTTAGGCTGAAGAAGAGACATCCTTCATCTCTGTCTCACATGGTACAAAGCATTGCATAGTGGAGTATTTTCTTAACTTTGAAAAGTGGGATTTGCTAGCAACACTGCTCATGGATGGCCCTCCATCCCTTTTGTCACAAACAATTGCCAGTGTCTTTCCAATTTGGAGAGAATTTGGTGGAAATCAGCTGCGAAAAGTTTCTGAAACCGGCAGTTGGAAAGCATCTCCTACAAACTTGGCTTCCCCCTCCTGCCCTCTCTTCTGGAAGTCAGGACACATGCCCTCAGGCTGTCAGGGTTCTTCCCCGCAGTGACACAAGAAGTCCCATGACTCCAAAGAGCTGCACCCAAGTGGCTTTGCAGCGCTCAGAGCATGCTGCCAGAGTCCAGAGAAAGCCAGGGTCCCACCTCATAACTGTATCTGCTTCTCTGTCTCCACAGCATTTTTGGGACACATCCACCCTCCCCCAGAGGATGCATCTGCACGCACACTGACAGGGACTAACTCTCACGGTGCCACAGGCAACACAACAGATGACAGCTTCGCTTTCAGTTTTCCAGGAATGTGCAAGAGAGGTTTATGCTGGCTTCACTGGAAGCTGTGCTGCGAACAGGGCTTTTACAGGACTGTTTCATGTCCCTGGGAAAAACATTTTATTTTCTAGCAGATATCATGGGAATAGATTAAGAGCAAGGATACTGGCATGCTCCTCCAACGCTCAGCAGAAGTTGGCTTCATGTCCTTGGGCTATGGCCATGCTCTTACCCTACTGCCAGCAGGGAATGGGGTAGTGAGGTGACACAGGGACCGCACTGCACCAAGTAGGATTTTTATCTCATCAACACAGAGGCTGATTACAGGCTGGCTGGAACTGTGGCCTGTTCCATCATTCTGATGCATTTCCTGCCTCAAAGGCTCTGGTTCTGTGAATTAAACTGTGACTGGAGAGGCCCTGAGGTGGATGAGCAGGATTCCAAATCCTGCTGTCCACCATCTCCTTCCCTCATGAGGCCATGCCTCACGTGACTTAAGTGCCAAACGCTGATTTTTCAGTAAACTCAACTCCTTAAAAGCTCTGTGCAAAAGGAAACCACAAGTGAGTGCAGACATTTAGCATGTCAGCTGAAGAAGGAAGGGAGACAGCCAAAGGTCAGCACAAGAGGAGGGGTTGATTTACAGATCCGACACGTTTTCTGCTTTTACTGTGGCACCCCATTTCCCTGCCCCTGGCAAGGAAGGGCCATCCAGGGCTGGTTCACAGCAATGGCCACTAGGCCACCATCCCCTTCACACTGGGCACCCAACTGCTGTTTCTGGCCCCAAGTTTTGCCCGACTTACCCTCAGCAGGGCATGAACTTGGGTTGCCTCCCTCTCCCCAGATGCTATTTTATGCAATTTCTGGGAGCCTCAGTAACTTCTGAAACCTCTTCTGCATTGTCAAACACAATAGAAAACCAGCAAGCTGGTTTAAATCTATCCTGGTGAGGGAATGAGGTGAATTCACAGACAGTGCGATCACACAGCCTTATTTGCTTGGAAAATCAGGCTGAAAATCCCAAATAGAAACAGAAAAGCCTGTCAAAGGTTTTTTCTAAGATCTGCTGAAATGAGAATGTGGATTATGAGGAAGAGCTCCAGGAGCTGGCCTGCTTCCTCCCCCGTCCCACACGCAGAGCTATGGCTGACGGTCCCCCTCAGCAGCGCCATGGGGCCTGCGCTCTCCTCGACCTCGCCCAGACCAGGGGGGTTTGTGTCCCACAGGAAACCAAGCATTAGACAGAAAACCAGCAGACACAGTGAGGGAAGTTAACCAGGCCCTTCCTGAGGTACAAAAATCACATTCTTTCAGACCCCAAACCCCCATGTTCTCTCCAGTCAAGGTTGGGTTTTTTTGCCCAATATAAATAACAGACTTCCCCTCCATAAAAATGAAACTCAGGACAAAGCCCATCAGTACCCTCTGATCCAGAAGGCGCAGAAGGGTTTCCAATTTTGCTTTCTCCAGCCCTTCCCAGACCCCTCTGCAGGATCACCTCCTCCTCACACATGTCCACCCTTGGCATTGAAAAGTAACAAGGTGAGCCTCAATCACTGGCACTGTGCACCTGCACTCCAGAGGACTAAACACAAGGCACAATGCTGATTTGCTTCTAGTAGTACACAAATTTACTAGAAAAAACCTTACAAGTAAAAGAGGGTGAAGCTCCAAGTGTTCACAAACTGTTCACAGAAATAGAGCCACAGTAGCAGGGCTTCATTTGTTGTTTAAGCATATGCAGTCTTGGATCCCTAAACCGTCAGCAATTTCACTGGCATACATACAACTGACAAAATCACTCAGCCTTTTTTGCAAAAATTCCCAGTTCTCCCATGATGTTCCAATTAGATCTGCTACTAATAACTGTCAGCTTGGCGAATAATTTCACATAATTCACTTGGGCAGAAATCTTCCTTACAAATCCATGACTTGGACTGAAATAATGAACCATCACTCACTTTCACACCATAACACAGCCACATTTCATCCCATTAACTTTCCCTTCAATGCCCCACAGTGCTGCCCTAGTGACATTCTTCTATGTGTTTGTTGAATTACAATATAGACAGGAACATGTGAAAGTGGGAGGACCCAGGGCAGCAGCTAATCAACTTTGAGTCCAATACATCTTTCTTTGTAGCTAAAGGATTGCCCATAGCCTTTTTTAAGGATCTTCTCCCATATGGAATTCAGGAGAGCATATCCACTCATTAACTCTGATGCTATCAGTTCTATATGCTTCCTAATATGGGAAAATGATTGATTAAGAGTTATGAATCTACCCTAGACCAGAAAAGCACAGATATTAAAATGTGCTCAATAGGGCTATAAGCATGATGAGGTGCAAATCTGACCTGTTTGTAATGGTAATATTTTTCTCTACTTTCTAATTTACTTGAACTCAGAGAAAATACATGGCAGTAAGAGCAACATGCAAAATTAAATCTTGGTCTAGCAATCAGAGACAAAGCAGTCAACAAAAGCTGAAGAATTTCTTTCATCTCTTGGTTTTTGTTTTAAGAAATGCATATCTACTTTGAGCATTAGATTAGGAAGCTTTTGATATTGCAGGGCAATGTAAAGGAAACCTCTGCAGAAGTTTGCAGCTTATGCTCTGTTGGCAGAGGGCAAACTTTCCTTATCAGAGCAGGCACAGGACAGGAGGATCCCTCTTTGCCCCTAAATTGTAGCTGTGGCCTGGGATGCATTTATATTGTTACCTGCCCTGAACTATCACCCAGTGGTGCAATACTCTTTTAGTAAGTGGCCACATTCCTTTTCAGAGGGGGGTGCAATGACTCATTTTCTATATATAGACTTGTTGAAGTACAGAACGCTGCTGCATTTTTCCCCCCTTGTAGTTGTTCTCAACATATGCTTTGCCATTTCTCATTATTATGTTACTGCAACAGTATGCTGAATATTTATGAGACTGAAATACAAGTTAACTGTGCCATTCCTCATAAATGTAGATTTTAAAAGTTTCTCATCTTTATTGTAGAATTTTCATGATTCAGAATTAATCTAACAAGAGTATTCCTAGAGGAATTATTTCCTCTACCAGTTTGTCAGGTCTAGTTTAGTTGTTCAAGGGTTACAAGATTAAAAAAAAAAATAATCCATCTATGTTTATATATAGTAATGCATTAGAATATAATAGAATCCAGTCAACAAGGTAAATCTCTTTTGCGCTTTCTCCACTTGTCTGTAAACCATCTGCAGCTGGGAAGTTTCATTGTTAGAGGTCCATTAATGAGATCAATACAAGCCATATCCACAAAGGATTAGTTGGCTCCTGTGCTATTGAAAGACTCTTGGGTTCAGCAAATTGTTTTGGTTCTCATGTGCATTTATGCCCCTCCTTTCCTCCTCCAGCAATCCAAAACCTGGAAATGGAAGCATTCCCATTTTTCCTCAGTATCAGCTTACACACATAAAAATCAGGCAATAAATAGATTCAGGGATTCTAAATTTATCTTCAGTGGATACTCTGGGAATGATGGGGGAGGGGAGTACGTAAAAGGGAAGGCTCTCTGCCAGACATTGCATCTCCTGTATTTATTAACTGACTTTTTCCCTGCTTTCCTTTGTGACTTATCTCAGGTTATGCATTCAGCAGTTTTAGTTTTGGTTCCTGAGCAAGCCCAGCTGCAGTTGTTGCCACCTCATATCAATAGCACTTAATGGCTCTCTTGCACCCTCTACTCATACCCAAGAAGTCATAACTTCTATTTCTGGATAATAATAGGTGCAGATGAAAAAAAAAAGTAACAGCAACAATAATTTTAAAAACACTCCCTCCACTTTCATCCCCTAGTGTAAAGCAGCAGAAGGACAATAAACACAGAGCTGCAGAGGACAAAAGTCTGCTTGTTTCTCTGGGGAAGAAAAAGCCATCAAAATGTGCATTTGCCCTAGAAGAAACACTGCCTTTCTGGTTGTGTCTGAACTCACATGACAGATACAAGTTGACATAATGCTGCAGTTATTTATCACACAGTTGTTTAAAGATGCCTCTTAATAAAACACAGTAATCACACGCAGTGCCACCAATCCACCAGACCAGGAAAACTAATATTTACTCAATACTAAATACCTAATGACCATGCAAGCCTCTGAGGAACCAAATTTGGTTACTGCTTTGCTACTTGGAAAGCCAGAGCTTCAGAGAAAAATAGATTATTTGGATTTTTTACCAAGCTATTCAGCTTTACATTTTCCATCAGCCAGTCACAGCACACAAGTTTTCAGCTTCCAGAAATACTGTGCCTTTCAGCATGTCAAACGCCAGTGAAATGGATTTTTACCTTTGCGTTTAGTTTTGCATTGGTTTAGCACTCATGCAGAAATAGGAGAGAGAAAGGGTTTGGAGAACAAAGCAGACCTTGACCCGAGTCATGCCTGTGCACCAGAGGGTAAAGAAGCAGCTGGACGAAAGCAGGGTCCCTTGCTGCACCCTTTGTCCTTTGCTTACACCCCTCTTTTCCTGCCCAGGTGGCATTTCCTGCCTTGCCTTTATGAAGGACAGCACGAAGAAGCCCTCATCCACTTTTCATCTGTTCATTCAATGAATTTACATAGTCATACTCTGGCCCCACATATACCACATAACCTTTAATGTTAATTTTTTTAAATGCAGCGTTAACTGCAATTTTTATCACTCAGAGAGAAAAGTAATACTGAGAGACGACTTTCCTCTTGGAGCAGTTTCTGTGCAGGTAGAGACACTCTAGCACAGTGCAGGGCTGTGTTAGAACTCCAGAGCTAGCTTGGACCACAGGAAAAGGACAAACAGATCAGTATGTTTTTTTCTTGAGCAAATGGCTCATTTTCCCCTCACCACTCAGTGTTGCTTTGTACAGCAGTGGAAAAACCTGAATTTGAAGAAATTGCAATTCAACTGAAACAGGCAACAACTGAGGCAAATATCTTCACGTACATTATTTGCTCAGTTCTACCCATTAGGCAAAGATGCGTGTTATAAAGAGCAGGAAGGAAGAAGGCTGCTTTGGGATACTGGGAAATACAGTGTCACTAAATGCAATGGGTTATACGTGGATAAAACCCATAGAGTTTCTGCATACACAGTTATGTGATCTAAGTTACCCTTTCTTACTCAGGGGAGAGGTCTTGAAACTGTAACATGGAATTCTCTGAAAAGCACCAGATTGAATGCTTGAGGATGGTAAAAGGGAAAAACAGTGTCAGGGATGATTACAGAAGAAAGAGAGAACATCATCTCTCTGCATATAAACGGAGTTTTGCCTGCATCTTCATTAATGGGTGCTGTTCTGAAATGGATTTGGGATAATTAGAAAAAGGGAGATGGAAGACATAAATAGCAGAGGTACAAAACAGCTTTTTTTACAAGAAGAGATTACCCAGATGAGGACTTTGCAGCCTGCAAGAGAGATCACTGTGGAGAAGAATATGATTATGGTCTAGTATCAGGAATAGCACAGAGACAGTGAGCAGGAGCAGCTGTTCTCATGATGCAAGAAATAGGGGGCACCAAATGAAATGGTCGGACAGTTTGCTTAAAACAAGAGGGGCCAATTTTATCTTTTTTTATTATACACTACATAATTAAGTTGTGGAACTTATTGCCACAGGATGTTTTGAAAGCCAAAAGCATAAATGGATTAAAAGAAAAGCAATTAGGGAAATTCATGGAAGAAAGGCCTACCATGGGCTATTAAATACAGTGATGCAGATACAACCTCTGGCTGAAGCAGAACCCAAATGGCTGCCTGCCAGAACCTGGGAAAGAATACTGCTGCTGCTGCTGCTCTGCACTGGCCAGCAGCAGATGCTTTGGGGAAAGAAAGGGGCCGAGCTCTGGTCTGAGTCACGGAAGGTCTTTTCTGTGACCCAGTTTCAATGCTCTTCTGAAATGGACTAATTTGTCTTTGATAATCTGATGCTTATTAATATCCAAATTTAATTCCTTCCCTATACCACAAATTAACAGAAATATTACAAAGAGCAATTATTTAAAGTAATGTGATTACCTCTACTTCATACTTTTCGATTTTCTTTTATCTGGGCATTGCTACATGACTTAAAAGCCACTTCAGCTAAAGCTACTGTTGCATGAAATTTTATGTCCATGACAAAAGCTTTCTATGCCACCACAGTAATGCTTCCCTATTGAAACCAGGAAAACATCTTGCTAAATGCACAACAGTTATTGCTTGGAGGAAGAGAAATGCATCAAAGCAATGAAAGTCCCCATCTTCTCTCGTTTATATCAGTATAAACTAAATCCAATGCAATGAATTTCCATAAATCAGCAGTGCCGTAGAAGGGCAGGATCACCTCCTAAAAGCCATTAAAGACATGCTATATTGTCTCAACAATACAAATTAATAACTGCATTCTTGCAAGTTTCTCTTAGGGCAGTGCAAATATGCAGAAAAATCCATTACTGAAATAACAGCTAATCAATAATTCAGGGCTACGAAGAAATGCATACGCACGAGGCAACACAAATTGCTGTCAGCTTCTGGAGTTCTTCTGTTTCTGTTTTAATGTTTCCCTAGCATAGTTTTAGAATACTGAGTTATTCAGGTGCTTAAGGAACAGGATGAAGTAATTTTATCAAAGTGAGATTTGTTCCTCCTCTGCATTTTCAAAAAACAGGGAAGATGAGATTCAGGTAGGTGGACAGGTTTGAAGTGAGAGCAATTTGCACTAAACCTTTTACAACTTTGTAAGAGTTTTCAATATTTGAAAAGTGTCCATTCCACTTCTCTTTTAGAAGCTCCTCACAAAACAGGCTGGAGAGGGCCTTGTTCTCATGCATTCCACAAAACATATGTGGGGGAAAAGCACATACTGAGAAAACAGTTAAACAAAGGAAAATGTTGTATCACCCCAAAGGGATCGTTCTTAAATTCAAGATTCACATTCAAAAGATGGTTGGCTTCTAAAGCAAATCCTGAAAATAAGCCATAATAATGAGCTGTTGGACACAAAAGGGGCAGCTTAACCCCAGCTCCACTTTCTCTGGTTCTTCTACCTGGAGTATAAGGTCTGCATAAGGTCTGTGAGGGGATGGTTGTGCACTCCCCTCCTTCGAGAGGGCTTCAAGCTGCAGACCTTGGACGCAGAGGGGAGCACTGGGGCAATCAGCTCCCAACCTCCAGAGGCAGATGCTACTCTGACATACTGTAGGTTTTCCCTAGAGAGTAGACAGATGCCCTATACTGGCTCTGATAATGGTGTCGAGCTCTTTCTCAGAGGCTGCACTTCCCAGAGTTACATGCAGAGGAGGACTGGAACCCCCCAGCTGCACTGTCAATATAATATGGTCCTATTGCTAAAATTCCCAATGCCCACAAAGCATCGTGTGGTTTCCTGCAGCATCTTTACAGCTAAGAGAAACCAGGTTCTGCCTCATGCTGAAAAATCTCTCATCCAGATCAAGGTGATTCAAACATAATGAGCTCTTAGTGCTGGATGAAAAACTTGTAGTAAGGGACCATGGGAAAGGCACAACTTCAGCTTCCGCTCCATCTCTGGGTAAAACAGTGCAGTTACCATGGGAACACATCTTCCCACAGTACCACAGTCTTCCCTCTACCATGATAAGTGCAATCCAGCACCTCAAAACAACCCCTGCTTTGAACAGTTCCCCCACTCCTCTTGCACAGGCACACAGAAGCATGCATGCATACACAGGCGCAGAATGACTCCATGCTACTGGCTGGGATGCACAAGTACAACAGAGCAGAACTATGCACTAAGTGAGGCAAAAGCTCAAGGAAAATGCTTTATATTTTCACCATCTGGTGTCAATCTAAGGCCACTTGAGCCACGGCTCCTCCAAAGGAAATCAAGGGATGCTAGCTAAGGAAAGGCAGCTTAATAGGCTTTTTTACACATGCCAACCTTGTTTTTGCAAAGGAGCCTTAAACGTTCTTAACTGGTCATCACCATAAGAATATGAATAATTTTTTAAATCTCTAGAACACTAGGGTAAATTTCTGGCGTTTGGGAACAGCAACCTTCCTCTGAGACCGTGACATATTAGAGCAAGAATGAGTGAAGTATTTAAATCCATACAGTCTCCTGCTTTAAACACAGATCAAGCCCTGTTGGTAACAAGCATGGTTTACCTTGGAAATGGCTGTTGGAAGCGGGGAGAAGAAGTAATCCATGGCACACTGGAGCCAGTCCATTTAGGACTGTACATCACACATGTGATTAGGTCAAGTGGTGAGACACAAGCGATGGCCTATGCTTCCAGTTATTCATCACAGTGAAACTTTTTTCAAAACTTTTTCATGCTAAATGGTAATGTGCGTGGACAATTCAAACTTAAAAAGAAGCAATTCTGGGGACTCCTTACAGAAAATGACGATTTCATATCAGTAATTGTAGTGCCATGGAGTTGATTAGCTATCTATCTCCAGACCTACAAACACTCAAATTATTAAGCAGGAATCAGTCTGATCCTAGACAATAGGGCAGGAATCCAGTGACTGAACTAAGTTACTTTATCAACAAATAGATGTCAGTTTTAACACCAATAGTCTATGACCCCTTTTATCTCTGGGCCTCAGAGCACTTTAACAACATTAATTAGCCTTGTGACATAGCTCTGATACTCATTTTATAAGCACAGAGCAATCATGTCCACTTTATGGGCACACAGCAGTTAAGTGGCACCCACGAGGTCAAAGGAGACCTCCAGTATCCAGACACCAAATCTATCCAGCAACTCACTCCACTAGTAATGTATTTAATATATTATATTAAATATTAATATATTTATCAGATCAGTTCCCATGCTTAGGTGGACAGTCTGAGTGGAGTTCTAAGAATCTGATATTTCCCACAAGTAGACAGTCAGGAACTGCAAAGCATTCCCCATAGTGTAAATCCACACCAACATCCCACTGGATGGCAAGTCTGAGAACCAGCATTTGGAGCCTTGGAGGCCTTGTTTTTCCCATAAATGAAGTCAGTATTTCATGGAGACCCCTAATGCCATACAGACACCACAGTGCATTCACTCTCTTCCTAACCTACAACCACTGACTAGAACTGAGACCATAACCAGTCAACATCAGTGCAACACTCAGTTTTGCATAAATGACTGTCAGTGAACTGTGGCTGAGAGGAGGAGGGGTGTTGCCACAGCACGAGGCCTTAATACCACACTTCTACTCAAGTGGGCAGAGGCACAAAGAGGAGCTCTGCTCAGTCTATCAGCCACAGGCAGGTGGTTGCTTCTCCTGCAGAGCTGAGAGGGAGCAGTGATTGAGGCACTCAAATGTGTAATGTGTTCAGTTCCGTCACCAACTCGTGGTGTGACTTTTCACATGCTGCTTCGGCCATGTGTTTGTTCCTTCTTTAATAAAAAAACTGAGAGAACAACTATTTTTCCAAATTCAGTCTCCTCTGCTTTTAAGTTTGGGAGCTAAGCTTCCTCAATTCAGCCAGTCAATATGTATGGAGCTGCATGGATCAAAGACGTCTCCTTTTTTTGAAAAAGCTGTAACCAAATAATCAAAAAATCATACTCAAAGATGTTATTTTTGCTTGCTTGGGGTTTTTTTTTGGTTGGGATTTTTTGCTGAGGTTCACAAACTGACTGTTTTATTATTATTATTAGCTTTAGGTATCCAGCTCTCTTTTATGGTTCAGATCAATTTAAAGGTAAAGACATGGCTTCAAAACAAAACAGAAAATGCAGTTTACCTCTTCTCTCAGCTGTTTTTCTTCCTAGACAAACCTGAATGAACTTGTGAATGAGTTCATCAGCTCCATCTCAAAACAAGCATTTTCATTTCTCCTTTTTGAGCTCAAGAAGCCAAGCAACAATTTGTCTTATTTTACCTGTCTACTTACAAAGAAAACAAATTAGTATTTCATGACAGAATCACTAGGTTGGAAGAGACCTTTAAGATCATCGAGTCCAACTCATGCCCTAACACCCCAACTAAACGAAACCATGGCACTGAGTGCCACATTCAATCTGCTTTTAGGTACATGTCATGCAAGAGCTATTGTGTCGTTGCACCATACGGAGATTAAGAGTATCTTAATGCATCATAGCTACCCCAGAAAGCCTTAGATGCTGACATTTTGTAATTGTAAATACATGACAAGCCACCAACCCCCTTCCCCAAATACTGCCTGTAAGCACTGACTAAACAACAAGATCTAGGGCACATTTGCAGGTATGCAGAGGGCAGAAAGTGCTCTTTGATTGACCCATTAGAGGGAGGACTGGATACTACTATATAAGAACAGAGCGCCTTCTTTTTTTCCTTGCAACTGCATCTCAGGTTGCTTAACCAACAGGACTGCTCTTTGCATGGGAAGATGATCTGTTTATTTAGCCTGCTTAAATTCTGTAACTAACTGTGAATTATAACTTCTTTTCTCCTCAACAAACATACAAGTTGATGGTGTAAATACCAGCCAGTCTCACCCAAAGAAAAAAGTGTCAGAAAGGGGCAAGGCTTGAACAAAACCTTTTCACAAGCACAGTGACAGCCCCTCTTGGTGAAGAAGCAAGCTCAGGACTTCCTGGAAGCCATCAAGCTTATCAACACCCAGGGAAGAACAGCTGTGAGACCAATGATTTGAGGAAAGAAAGGTCAGAGAAAACCTCATTACAATAGTTCCCTTGGGGACACTCCACACTGTCCTACTCTCAAGTTGGTTTTTTTTTTCATTCTGTGACCACCAGTGACTGCTCTACCCATCCTCGTGACACCATGCCACAAGGTTCAAATGCCTCCTCGCTACTCTCAACTGGCACAAAATATCAAACCTGGGCTGTCATTTCCCCCAAATTACAGAAGGGCAGGGCAGCAGAGAGGCAAAAGGATGTCCAGGGTAGTAGGTGCTTCCAGGTTCTTCGTGTAGCCTGGTGAGTGGAGAGATTTTAGCAGATGAAAGCCATTCCCTGCTCTGCACTGTCATCTTTTACACAAATCATGCACAAACAAGGGAACAAAAGAGATGTGTTTGTTCCAGTTCTATTAGAAACACAAAGACATTGTTTTGGTGGACAATTTGAAAGCTCAGCTCAATTGCAGGAGTAGCAATTGCTGTGAGGTCCTGCAGATGATTTAAACAGATAAAGCTAACCCCCCTCTCCCCACGTTCAAATATCAGAGGCCTTATTTTTATCATCACAGAGAAGTGACCCTGGTTTGCTCGTGCAACTTCTCCATGTAAAATAATAAACATGAAAAGACAAAGCTTCCCTTTCGATTAACTTGTACAGTCATTAACTGTGTTCATAAGATGCTGCACCCACAACAGATATTCATCCTTCTTGGAAATGGAACTTGCACTAATTCTTCTTAAGTCTTGGTCATGTACAAACAGCATCCACTGGCTTGGCTTTGTATATCTTGTGGCTTAATCCTTAGCTGACACATTATGCATAGATGTTTTACATTGTTTCTATTCCAGACAGCAAAAATGCACAAAATCTTGAAAAACAAGCAGATTTTTTTAGAAGTTGTTAGATGTATTCACTTACAAAGAAAAAGCAGTCACATCTGTGCTACATAAGATGCGTTAGAAGGCCAAGATGTAATTATCTCATTGGTGGTTTAAATATAGCTTTCACCAGAGAGAGTCATCTTCACCCATGCTGTAAATTGGGTTAATTTTTCAGCATGCCAAATGGCAATTTGTTCTCTTAACATGAATGACTTTAGTAGCATCAGCTGCAGCTTCACAATATTAACATGTACCCTTTAGAACTCTGAAAAATGAATTATTCACCCTAACTTCAACAACTGCTTCATTCTCAAATCAAACAGGCAATATTAACCCTAAATTATTCTGCATTAGAGTAAGCAAGAGCTGTCTGAAACAGAGATGAAGTCAGTATTTACTCCACTGAAAAATCAAGCATCTGTTTAGACATGCAAGTCTGTGACAGTGTTACCTACAGGAGCAAGAAGTGCTGAGTTGTGAATGTGCAAAATTTTGCAATGGGACTGCTCAGTTAAAATAGCACTGGCTTAGCCCACATAGGATACAGCAAAGTATGTATTTATTTAAATGAATGGCAAAACTTGTGGTGGAATAGTTGGCAGGTACTTCCACAAACATAACAGAAAATTATGGAGAGTTTGAAGAGACATAGCTGGTCTGCATTTCTGACAAGGCAACTTTAAAACAAATTTTTATTGATTTCAGTGAAAGCTCCATGATACAACGAACAAACAAACAAGCCAACAAAACCCCCCAAACAAACAAAAACATCCCAGAAGTGTTTATCTTTTCTTTCCTCCTGTGGCAACCCAGATTCTAAAATGCTATTTTCTAAAACAGGAAGATTTTCTACATGTTTTTCTTGAAGCTTCCCTATTCAGTTTTTCCAATATTTTATCCTGGTTTTTTTTAGAATATATTTATATTTGATAGCTAGACTACATTTATGTACCGTAAACTGAGACCACTTAACTCTGCATAAAACAGATAACAATCCTACCTCCAGCTACATGATGTCTCAAAAATATGTTTGGAAATTATTTTCAAAGACAACCTTTTCTGATGAAAAAAGCTCATGGCATACAGGAATTCCAAAGGCACTGTTAGTATCACGTAAACCTGGAAAGTGTCAGGTTCCCTTCCCCACACTTCCACCTACAGACTTGTGCACCTCCATGGGTCTGTATGAGTGTGGAGAGGCACATCAGGTACACCAGCTTCTCAGAAATCCAAGAAGAGCTGCAAAAGTGGAATTACACAATTGCACAAAGGTTTTCCCTTCTTAACCCCACGTGATACTCTTTGTACGTGACACAACTGTAAAAAATTAGACATCCCACAAATTCTGACATTTCATCCTTCCTAAGGAGTGAGGAGGAAATGAAGATTGACTCTGAAGTGTGCACTTGGACTTTCCCCCAATTAATGTATTTCTGACCTCTAAGAGAGGGACAATGGAGGTATTCCAAGCGGGTGATGGAACCACCTGTACCTTTTACACCCTGTCCCATCTTTCCTACTTAACATTCCGTATTTCCAGTATGAGCAGGTTTCACAGGAACTGTAAGGAGCAGAGGTACTATGATCTCTGTTGGAAGGACTGGTGGTGCACCAGCTTCCTCCCAGACAGAGGCAGATACAAACCTGTTGCCAGCACACTGCGCCTGCCAGACCTGGTCTGGAAGAATTTGGGTCATCTAAGCTATTCTGTTTGTAAAGCCACCTTCATCTGGGAAGAAGGGGAATTAATTCTACAAAAAGACCGTTGATATATGAGGTCAATTCAGTGCAAAGCAGCAACGCGAACTTCAAGGATTATTATTGCTCAAGTGAAATATCTGTTTCAGAAGGGTCCCCAATCAGCCCTGCCTCCTTACACACAACACTTCACTCTTTTCATGTTTCTCCTGCCCATCTTTTCCCTTTACAGATAAGTATATATTTACACAAAGACTAACAACAATAGGCCCTCACTGTGATTTAATGAAAGGGAATTTAACTTTAGAGTCTGAGTAATTGCCAGAAATAAAATCTGGTTTAAATATTATGGTTTATTTAACACTCCTCTTATTCAGAATGTAGTGCCTTATTTACAATCTAATTAGAAAGTTCTATAGTTTTAAAGAAAAGCTATTTCCATTAGGAGACCATCAACAACACAAATCTTGTGCAGATGTCTATAAGACATAAGCTGGCAGCATCAATCACCTGTCTTCACTGTCAGTATAGTTAATAAATTGTTACTATAACATGCAAGTTGAGCACAAAAGAACCAGATTTAACCTAGAAAACAATTGAAAGAAAACAACTGAACCAACAACCAACATCTTCTCCAGATGCCCGAGTATCGACACATTTAACAAAAATCTCAAAGTTCTACTTTTTATCTTTTGTTGGCATCGTTTGTGATAGAACAAATTTATGTAGGATACTGACAGGTCTACAAAATAAACCTGCATTGTCCATCAAAAGCAGGAGCAGTTTTAAAGCCTCCCCTAGGCTATCTCATCTTTACAACTGACAGTGAACACCTTTTCAATATATAATTCCTTCTAAGTCTTTGAAAAACATGTTAACTTAATCTCTTGACCTTGGAAACCCATCAGGAACACAAAACGTGTGTGAGTGAAAAGCCCAGTCTCTAACCTCTCTGTAAGGCATCTTTGGGTTTGATCCTCCCACCCACAACCATCTGAGCACACCAGACATAAAACCAGACTGGCTGCCATGCATTTTCCAGCCTATTTCCTAGGGGATAAGAAACAATCTTTGCAGTTTGACAATGGGGTTATTCCTGTGAAAGGTGAGTTACAGTGATAAAGGTGTAGCTGCTTGGGCACCATTCTTACACTCTACCTATGATGCTAAAAGGGCCTGAAATCAGATCAGGCATCTAATACCCAGGCCCATCCTTCTTCTGGGTCACAGAGCTCAGCATGCACACAGTCTCTACAGGCAGTAAAGGTGTGCCTAGGAGGTCCCTGATTAAAATCCCCTCAGGCAACACACACATTTCAGTAACTTGAAATGACAGACCACTGCACTGTAGCTACAAATCATCTGCACCATGCTGAATTGTAATTTTAGCCTATTTGTTTGCAATGCAATCTGGGTCTCTATAACAGAACCATTTTGTATCAGCAATTGCATGTGGGAGGAGGTGTGGGCACGTGGGTGACAGGTGCAGTACAATAAAGCCACAAATTCACAGTGATGAGGTTGCCCATAAATAAAAAAGCCTTCAGGTAGCCATAATTCTCAAGAGCAGTGACAATCAATCAGCCTTAAACAGATGACCAGGAAACATCTCTTGCATTCCATTTTATCTACACTTCTCTCGATATTTTTCTTACCCTCTGTTCTGAAAAGGAAGACCTTAAATCCACTGTCCCAAGATCATCAAGCTTTCCAGTGAGCAAGTAAACAGTGAGTGCACATTCAAGAGAAAGAAGTGTAAATAGGACAAGAGGTAATGGGCAGAAACTGATGCACAGGACGTTCCACCTGATTAGAAGAACTTCTTAACTGTGCAGGTGACCAAGCACTGGAACAGATTGCCCCGGGAGGGTGTGGAGTCTCCGTCACAGGAGATATTCCAGAACTGTCTGGACACAATCCTGTGCCATGTGTTCTGGGATGACCCTGCTTGACCCAGTGTGGTCCCTTTCCAACCCTACCCATCATGCTGTGACTCTGTGAAATGTGCCCACAGGGCCTCCAACGAGCAAGATCTGCGTGCACACCTTGCCACAAGGATGAAATTGCCGTTTAAGGTGAGTTACCTGTTGCAGACTGAGACAGAACTACATTATTGATTGTTGTGACTCTCTCTCATCACTGTGTTACAGAACAATTGAGAGCCTTCTTAGTGCAAAGCAGTATGCATAGAAACACTGGAATATGTCCCCCTGAGCATTAGGCTTCCAGTGCCAGGGACTACTCTCCCAGTCGGATTCACTTGTGTTCCCAGCTTGACTTTCTGTCTCTTTGGTTATTCCAGTTTCAATATTTCTGATGTTATTCTCTCTCAGAAGGTTTATCTACAGAAAGCCTTGATTCTGGAATAAGACATAGCTTTAAAGTGCAACACCCATTTCAGAATATGAAATAAAATGCTCTTGCAAAGTACTTCATTGTACTATAACTACTTGAGTCACCTTCCTGTAGAGGAACTTGCTGCAGTTTTACAGGAAAGAACAAGATGATGGAATGCATCCCTTCCCTGTGCCAGAACAGATTTCTTTACACCCCAGTTCACATTAGTCTAATTTTGAGTGTCACAAAACTTTGGCTGTGAAGAGATATCAACTACTTGTTGCAATGAGAAGCATTACCATCCACAGCTACTTGTTAGCAGGCCTTTTCTGGGTATCACAGGAGAAAAACCTGGGAGCAGTAGGGTAACAGTGGCAGCAGGTACCCCACCTCCCCTTGGACAACAGAACGTGGGGCCCACATAAATGTTTTCCCCACCCTCGATGGCAAAGGTGGCAAACACACAGGCGGGCAAAATCCTCTAAATTGCCTTTAAACTGTTTGGATGCTGTGCCTTCCCTGAGGATGCATCCCCTAGTCTCAAGGCAGGTGAACTGCAGGGGCAGAGCAGTGCTGTCCTTGAACTCCAGCCCTTCCCGGGGCTGTCCTTGAACTCCAGCCTTTCCCAGGGCTGCAGCACTGTGGGTTCAGGTGGTGCCATCGGGTGTTAGCCCAGGGTACTGTCCACCCACAGAGCACACTGCACACATCCTGCCCTGCAAAGCAGCATCACAAGGCCTGCCCGGGGAGTCAGTGAGTAGAAAAAACAAAGATGAGCCCTGGCAAAGTTTTTGTGCTTCCCACAGGCCTTTCTCCTATACATTAGGTCATGCTGTCCCCTTCAGAAATAATTTAGCTTTTCTGGCACAACACCCTGGCCATTTATCCCACCGGTGTTATACTCCCATTTATGCAAAGCGAGTATTTTGCCGTTTTTATTTCCCTCCAAACATTGCCTGGATCCTGATGAAATCCCAGGCCCTCACCCTTTCAATCACCTCTTCCTCCTCAGCAGAGAGGCCGGGACATCTCTCACGTTTGACCTTGCCCCTACACAAATATGTAGCGCTGCTTTGTTTCCCTTTTATGATGTCTCTGCTTATTGCTGACGGTGGTAATTTTAGTTTGTACCAAATCACAGCTAGATTGCTATCCCATAGTGTTTACAGTCTCCTGTAATGTATATTTTGGAAATGCTAATGAAAACAATTTTTAAAGAGGAGAAAGGAATGGCATTCAAATTGCTCCCAGAGCATGAAGAAAAAAAACCCCCATCTTGTCAAGAATAGCTGTGGGTCTCTAACACTATCCTTTATTATTTAATGGCAGTCACAGGCTCCCATGGGGAAAAACACACTTTAGAGCCTTCTGAAAATCACAGCCCATTGTTTAGATTTGAAGTTTTATACGGTATGGGCTCTGAACCTGTCCCTGATACCCAATCTGATCACTGTTTGTGCATGAGAAGATTGTTTTAATCAAAAACTGGAATAGTTTTTCCAAGAAGCAACGCACGCACTGAATACAGAAGCTTTTCCAGGGGATGCCACTGACGCCTGAGAAGAAACAAAAAATACAGCTAAGGCTACAAAATAGCTGGCTCCGGCACTGTGCTGCCTTTGAAAGGAATGCCCTACACCAAGGTACAAAACTGGCTACATTCTCCTCTGCACGGAAATCCAAACTCATGTTTTAGTCTAAATTAACATAGATCTACAGTATTGTACTCTTAAAGAAAACTAATGAACTGTTCTGTATTCATCTTTCTCATTACAGATCTGTTACAGCTTATCACTTTAATAATATTCCAGCTCTTAAAGGGGGGAAAAAGCCCTGTGCCAGAGAAATGTATCTTAAATTCTCACATGTACCTAAACACTAAGTTATTCAAATAGTAATAAGTCATACAAGTTACTTTTAAGCTTCTAACACAACATGAACCCCAGCTTTGCTGGGCACAGGATGAATTTTTAATGGTGTTCTCTCTAGCTGTAATCACTGATAAGTCTTTTGCAACAGTTTTAGAAAGAAAATGATGTAATTTTGCAGCATTATGCACAATTCTGGGAGTGAAATAAGGGCAAGATTTCATCCTACATCCATAAAGAGGAGCAGTTCAGAATTCAGAGCCTAAGGGTAGGGCAAACTAAAGACTTTGTGTCACCTGTTGGCACTCCTGCTTGTGCTCTTTTGGCTGCTCTGACCTTTGGGCCTTTCTGAATTATGGTAATTGTGTGAGGATGTCCCATGGGCCACAGCACTGCTCACAGGCTGTGCTACATTAGGGATTGTAGATGTGTCTAATCACATCAGCCCTGCCTATAAAATCACTGCCCTCTGAAGCTTTTGTGCTGGAGGGATGCTGCTGCAGCCACACATGGAATTAGAGCATTTTCAGTCCCTGCTAGCAGTTTAAGATTGGAGGGCTGTGAAAGGGCAAGGATTGCACCCAAAAGAGCCAGCAAAATGGCACTTAAAAACACCATGCAGAGTGCTCAGGCTTTATCAGTCTGCCACTCAACAACATGAAGCTACAGTTAAAAGCTGATAACTATGCATTAGGGAGTACAGTCATACCTATCCCTCTCTATGCAAAGCAAACATGTATGCAAGCTGCATGTCCACAACCACAGCCTTTCTGGGCTAGATACCTTATTAAATTTATTGTTAATGTGGTTAAAAAATAAGAATAGTCTCAGAAAATCTTGTCTCCTGAGGCAGGCAGATGCTCAATTCTCATTCTGAGTCAATACAGAATTTGGAGAGATTAAAATCAGCAGGTTTCAAGTCTGCTGCACCAAAACTAGTTGTCACCAGAACTTGCAAGTTGCCTTCAGCAGAACAAGAAAAAAAATCAAAAAAGGTTATGGCTAAATACACTAGACAGGCATCTGAACTGGCACATCTGAATGCACTTCACTGTCATCAAGGCTTTTGTTATACCAGTGGCTGCCATCTGCCTTCTGAAGAGAAATACAAGCAAAACCTTCTCCTGTGTCCACATGAAGCAGCTCTGAGAAAGGAGGACTGTGAAGAAGGTCTTCAGAGGTGTACCAGGACCAAGCTGGCTCTGGACCTCACAAGCAGCAATGGATTAGAGTGTCCCACTACAGATAAGGCATTGGACTGGTCATTGAACAGGTACTACTCAATGTCAGCTCTGCCTACAACTCCAGGCAAATCACTCTGCTGATCATAGTCTCTCTCCTCTATTTCAAGTGAAAAAATGACAGAACATACACAACTTCTCTGTAAATTTAAACTTAATTTGTCGCTGGCAGTGAAGATCCATAGCCTAGATTTCAGTTAGGGTCTTGAGGCATACAAGTGACAACAGCATGGTGTTTAGAAATCATCCTTGAAGCACAATCGTGATAGTTTCTAGCCCAGTGAGCCCTTAACAAGGCTTCCATATGCTCAGTAAGTTTACCTGTCCAAAGTTATTACCATCCCTGAGTTATTTTAGATTCATGGACTGTCTATGGATCTTTGCTCTCTTGATCAGATGAAAGGCTTGAAATTAAGAAGATTGGTAGTAAGGGCTTAATTTGGATTAGAAATGGATCTCAAAGTCTACTTCAAATACTGTAGTATCTTTTCTAAATACCATACATGATTTCTAATCTTAACTTTTTCTTAGGTGTCCTTTATTCAAGCAAATAGTCATTTATTAAAACTTCAAACACACATTTTCCCTGACTATCAAACTATTTCAGTTCTCTAGTCAAAAGGATAAACACATGCAAATATAATCACTGGGGTTTGCCCACTCTGGCATAGATGTAGCTAATTAGATCACTAGAGCAACAACTTGTTCAAAGTCAAACGAATTTCTCAAAGATAACAAACACCAATTTCTAAACAACATGAAGACCGCAGCTTTCATCTCCAAAGATCATAAACACAACTGGAGAGAGCAACTGACATTTATGAGGGAGATAGAGGGGCTTCTCAAGTGCCCAAAAGTTGACAGATGATTTCTGACCTTAGCAGCATGGATCAGCCAAAAAATGATAGCATTTTTAAGTTTCCTTTTAAAACCACAGACACATGAGAAACCATAAGCAGTCTCAGCTGTGGGACTTTTCCAAGGTGGTTGAGTTTCCATGTTCATTTAAAGTGACAAGCAGCTACAAGATTCCTAATATCAGAATACATAAAGTCAATCTACTTTAAAATATATAAAACTGACCAAGGTGCAAATGGAGTGAGGCTCCAATAAATTTTTCTGAACAACATTTGTTTATTAAAACTTTGGAGTTTTTAGAATTTGTGACTTCCAGGTTGTTTTAGTGTCTAAGAAATTCACTCCCAGAAGCTAACTGTAAGTAGTTCTCCCTATATAAGTAATGCAACTTGATACGGCAAGCAACATACACCAAAAAAAAAATTCATTGTTTTAAAGGTTTTATACAGTTAAAAGTTCCAACCAAGTCCGCAGGCCACCAAAACAAGATTAATAATGTTTCTGCAGAGGTAAAAAATTGCTTCAAGATATTAGAGATCAGAATGAAGATTAATCTGTGCTGATATACATGGTAGGCTTTCTGAAGACCTGTGAAATCTCGACTGTTCTGTTTATTTTCATGCAGGGTGGATCTTTCTATAAAATAGGAACTGCAGTGTTAAATTCCTGCTTACTAGTTTGAGGTTTTAAAGGAGATATGTCAATTATACTGTTAGCTATTTAGGAAATACTTCTTTGGATGAACACAAAAATAGGCTTAAAAGGCATTACTCCATTTTGTGAATTTAAATACAGAACATCACATTACATGATTTATGGTAGTTATACCCAGTAGCAAGATACTTCTCTTTACTGGGTGCGCAGATAACTCTCTCTTCCCCTCATCCTTTTCCCTAGTTTCCCCATTTCTTTGCACTAAGGTTAGCTTCTGCTTGCCCATCTTCAAATGTCCTTGTTTAGTTGTCTGTCCTTTCTTCATAACCTTCCCTTCTTATTTTTTCACTCAGTACTAGTATGAGAAGCACAGCTGACTGAAAAGCTGCTAAAACCCCAGAAGCTCACAGAAGCTGAAAACCACAATATCAATACATTTCCAAACAGATGATGTTTTGGACAGTGGGTAATGAGAAATTCTGGGAATAGATTCTAATCCATTATATTTCCCTTGGAAAGGATAGAATAATAATGATGGAACTTGAATCCACCGTTAACCTTTGCCCTCCACTTCCACTCTTTAAAATCACAATCATCATAGCTACTACCATTGAGTGCTGCTTTAACTGCAGCTGCAAACTGTGCTGTTTCAAGCTCATATCATTCTTTGAGGCCAACACTCTACTCTGTGCTCCTTAAGTTTGACAAAGTTCATTTTTCCTAAGCATTTTCTGGAACTCATCACTGGGTAAAAATAGTAAAGAGTTGGCCTGAGGAACATTTTTTTCCTGCCTGTTAATGTATTTCCTGCTAGTTCTGTCTTGTGAAGTTAAACATGTCTCAGAAAGGAGTCTGTGCTAAAGAACCTTCCAATAGCTCATCAGTTTGAAGCAGACCTAGTATTCATTGCCTCTGACAAAGTATCGCCCCTGCCTTGAGCAGACCAGCAGCCTCTTTATCACATGGTGTATGAAACATCTGTACAGCGAGGCCGAGGTGCTGCTGCTGAGTTTATTATTTCGGTCACTTCCCAGGCAAAATTAATTGCTTTGTCACCACATTCATTTTGACTTCCCCACAGATTAAAGCCATCAGTAATCACTCCCCATCCCTGCAGTGCTTTCCAGGGCAGTGGACTGTTTGTTCCCACACTATCTTCATGCAGGGGAGTTGTGGCACTGCTGATGTAAAGAGCCGGTCAGTTTTACGGCGGGTGTGTTATCGTCTGCCGCTGCTGCGCAGTCCATGACCCGCTCGCCTGCCCTCCCTCCTGCCACCAGCAGAGACCTGCCCATCACACAGCCCACACAAACTTTTGATTAGAAACATTTCTGCAAAAATTAGATGATAAAACATCATGGCACAAGATAGACTGAGTAAGAGACAAATCTTATAATATGCAAGACCATATCTAAATAAGACATTTAGCCAGACGTTATATGGCCTAATTTTTGAGGATCTTTAATACTACCCACAAGTGAAATGTGAATCAGTGTTCTGCAGAGAAGCCATTAGCCAGGTCAGGATCTTATTGTGCACTCCAGGATTATAAAATAACAACCATGTCTAACTGCAGTATGTTATAGTTTAATATCTATAGCTACATGACTAACAGAAGAGAGGTTAGTGGGCAAGAGGAACCAAAGCAATGCCAGGATGCCTCAGTACTAACACAAGTTTAAACTTCCTAAATTTGTTTTCATGTCAAATCATTGTATCATTTGAAGACTCATATGGCAGACAGCTCACTCACCCTGGACCCTGGTCCTAGGAGCTGATTCTGTTTCCCACCTGCAGTCACCATCCCATATCATTCTAACACTGCACAAAAATTAAGTTACAGAGGTCTGTTTACCAGCTACAGGAAAGTAAAGGCAGAGGAAAGTGGGGAAGCAAGGAATGAATTCTTCAGACATCAGCCTCACTGTGTAATGCACTGCTCATCAGGGCAGCCTAAAAGCTTTACTCTAAAGTCAAGCCTACCTAACCAGCTGGGTATCTTTTGTGTCATGGCAAGATTTGAATCAGCACTTCTGAGTCTATCCAAAAGCTTTCTGTGATCTTAACACTGGGTAACCAGTTCGAGTAACAGTGGTTGAGTCAAAGAGCTGAGGACCCTTATACCACATAGCAAACACTGTTCTGTGGATCGAGATCTCATTCAAGAAGTGGATGAAATAGCACAGCAGGACACTGGCTGTCAGCCCTCGTGCAATCCACCGAAAAGGATGCTTTTAGCACAGATTAATGAAAAAACATACAAAGGAGGAGTTTGGCTGAACTGCATAGGCATAAGCGGAGTTCTATTAAATGAGAGTCTGGTTGAATATAGCAGTTATTTGCAGTGTACCCTTGAAAATTAACAACCCAGAGATCTACAGAAGTTCCAGTAATCCTACTTTTAAACTTTCCCCCCCCATGTTTCCAATAGAAAAGTTTCATAGGCAAAGATAATCAAGAAAACTTTTGAAAAAGTAGCAAATGTATTTCGCATTTTGGTATTTCCATGGAAACCTTTATTACCTTGTGTAGCACAATATGTTCTTTAAACCCACTAAGCTCATGAGAGACTGCATTTTGTCAAGAGAAATGGATAGGCTTGCATTACTGCTGGCAACACTCTTAAAATAAACAATGTCTTGCACTTTCCTTCAAGTGTGTTTATCCTACATTTTCCTCTGAAAGACAATGATCCCACAACATGGAAAAAGGATATTGAATCCCAGCAAGTGGTTTAGGGCTGCCTTGTGCAGCAGAACTGCCCAGTACAATTCCTCTGTGCAGACAGTGGCAGCATGGCTTAGACAGCTGATCTCTGACATTGGTCCGGTGACATATTTCTCCCTGGCAATTTGTCCATAAAAATAACTGGCATTTTTGTTATCATGGCTGGCCAAGACCTGAGTGGGTGTGGAAACTGAAGCTGCAGGGCTCGTTGTTCCAGGTCAAGGAGCAGACACCTGGAGATGGGCCTCCTTGCTCCTGCCTGTGCTGCTCGTGCTGCATAAATGGAGTTAAACTTCATTTGCCAGAAGGGTCAAGTCAAAAACATTAAAAAGTCGTCATTGTTATAAATTACAACCACAGCTGCCAACTGGAAAAAGCTTTGCATAGCTGTAACTGATAATTGTGCAATGCTGTCAAAACTCTATCAGAAACTAGATTATCACACACACCCTAAAACAGTATCCTGTTCCACCTCATTTTTGTCTTAAATGGCGTGAAGAAATAGCAGTTTCCAAAGAAACACATACTTTTTCCCGTTAATCTCTGCCATGTTTAAACACACACACATTCATGAATACCAAGGATTTTCTGTCTCCTCCTGTAGTACACCCACCACACACAAGGCACATGCTGCTACACACTGCACTTGTACTCCCACCTGCTGTAAATAAGAGAATGAGTTTGCAACACAAAAGATCAATAAAGGTTACAACCAGATATTGCAACTAACTGAATAAATTTAAGCAGTCTGTTGTTTGTTACTGGGAGAAAAGCATTTAAAACTGACAGGAGAGTTAGTTTATATAGAAGTTGTATTCCTAATGCAAGTACTATTTGGGGAACCATGTAATCAGCATTACTTCTTTAAAACCACATTTTTCGTAACTTAGTGAATATTTCTCTGGGTTTTAGTTAGATGCGAGGGGTAAAAACATAAATTAAGGGGGGATAAAAAGGATGCCAGTACATCAGTAGATCACCACAGAGCTGTCTTCCAGGCACAAGGTGAACCATCAGGACTCTTGAGCCTAAGTCTTCTTTAGTAAGAGGCAAAGCTCTTACTGGCTTCCAGTGGGAGGCAAATGGGGTCAAAAATGAGTGTTGCTGAAAGATTTTTCCATAGACACAACATCAGGAACTTTTCCTGTCTCATATATCATTTCAATGATATATTCATGGCCTGTGGAATTCACTATCTAAATAAGCAGAAAAGGTAAAGATTTTCATGCAAATTGTCCAAAATGGCAGAAGGAACCTGTTGCAGAACTACCACCACAGATTTCTCCAGTGCTGTAGAGCCATGTTCAGTCTTGTTGTGTTCCACCTCCATCAGCATTTCATACTCTCTGCATTGATAAAAATGTTAGCAACAACTTCACACTTTTTCCTGGTAAAAATTAGGGAAGCTCCTTCCAGAAAGGAGTTTTGGCACCAAGGCAGAAAAGCAATCTGATAAAAGCTTGGGAACCCACACTGGTCTACAGAGACACAGCTCACAAGCTATAAAGCCATCAAGCTTGGGCAGTCAGGACTATTTATATGAACGGCAGCTCTGTAGTGGATCCTTCAATGCTCCACCTCACCCACACAGGCTCAGTTAGCTCAGCTTCACTCCCAAAACTACAGCCACAGATAATACACAAGGAAGTACGCGAGGAAAAAATCCCCCCTTAACTTCTTTGGTGGTAAAAACAAAAAAGGCTGCTAATGAAAAAAAAAAATGGCAGTAAGAAAAGAAGTTTATAGGGACACAGTTTTGTTCCATCCAAAGTCTTCAAAGGATAGCTTTGCAAAAGAGGACAGAGTTTAATCACCAAGTCCAGTATTGCAGTTAAGAACATAAATCTACTGTATTTATACCCAAGAGACTTTGTGTGTTCCCTTGTAACAATGTGCCAGTCCATTCCTTGGATGCTTGTTCCTGTTCAAGATTCTCCTTTCTTAAGCAGTAAATCCAGTGGGCTTGTTCGCTGGCAGACTCTCAGGTTTTGCGTGTTTCCAGAAACAGACGTGTTTCTGGCTTGTTTTCCTGCTGCCAACATTCTTGTGCCTCCAAGGGAGCCTTTGTAAACACGATGTTAGGAATAGCTTTTGAGGCACTTCCCCAGGTAGAAAATGGCAGATACAGACCCAGTGAAACACTGGCAAAACAAATCCCAAAAACCAAACCAAAACCCACCAACCAACCAACAAAAAATAGGGACTAAAAAAAACTTGCCGCACTAATTAAACATCCAAATGAGACAGAGGAGTCCATTATAAGACTTCCTCTGTATCACTACCTTACTCTCAGATTTCTCTATTTCACGTGAATTTTATGTCAAAAGAAATCCCAGGAGAGAAAGCTGAACTTCTCCATATTCTGAATCTTACGTATTTAAATGGAATAAGACTGATATATGTATTTCTATCTGTTTCCATATGAGACACTTACCTCTATCACAGCAACACAAAACCCACTAAGTACAAACAGTACAGGTTCCCTGACCCATTTTGTTAAAAATAGCCCAATACAACTTTACACACCAGCATGTGTACACCCACAGTGACTAACTGGTCCAAAAAAGTTCCTAGTCCTTTCAGATTTATCAGCATCTTCGGCTTTCAGATAAACATGGTAGAGATTAATAGGAAACCAAACACCTCAAGCTTCACTCAAGTACTGTCAAATGATTTAGCTCTCTGCTTCTCTAGCTAAAAGAACATCTTGCATAAAAAATTACTCCCTTCTACTACTATCACTTCAGTCTCTTCCATCCTACCAGGTGATTTGGTACCAGCTAAAAGAAGTCACCAGCTAAAACTGATTGTGCATGGAAGACAGTTCATTTATTGAAAAAATTATGATACGTTGTGTTTTGGTTTCCCTCTCTAGAAACAACCTTCAACAACTCTAAACCTGATGGAGACAGGAAAACCAATGGACAAATAACATAAAAAACATGGAGAGATCACTGCAGATTGTATTTGGTAGTTCCCTGCATCACATAGTCTAACTGTAGCCCTGTACAGCTGCATGCACGCACCAGGAGTTCACAACTCTAGTTTAGTAACCCCCCAGAATGGATATATTATCCTCAACATTGTCTCAGTATCCAGAATTGTCATTTTAACACTATTGATGGTCTATATGATAGTAACTAAATCCTAAGTCACTTTCAAGGAAATCTACTCAACTTCATGACTTCAGCATAATTTTTAAGAGGAACACTAAGGTATACTCCCTGTCTGCTGGGACAGGTTTGATCTTATAACCTTCTTTCCCAAGAAAGTAAAACTTCCAGCAGAATATGCTGCTGAACATCACAGGGAAGTCTGCAGTACTTCTCCACTCTCCTGTGGAAATAACTCCTCCAATGTTCGCCAGAAATTCCATTTCACAGCCTTCAATCACAACCAATGCAGCACCATCCAGGCATTCATGCAGGAACTGTATTTCTAAGCTTTTGAAAAGAAACAATAAGAGCTAACTGTACCTTAGAGGAGTCATTCATTATCAGCTATTCTTTTTAAGGCCATGCTACAGAAAATTTAGAGAATATTTTAACCAATCTATACATGTTATGACAAAATGTATAGAAACAGACATAGTTCCATATTCTTTGATAACAGAGAGTGTTTTTCTTCCTATCCTGTTTTTCTTCCTTCCTATCATTCTCCCATTTCTGAATTCAGAATTACAGTGAAGCATACGTTCCCAGTACAATAAACACCACTGGATTTCTTTCAAGCTTTAACATATGAAAAACCTGAGATACACCGGCTTCTCTCAAAATGACTACAGTGAATTATTTCCCAAACAGGATCAGTCCTGATTTATGGCTTACAAGCAAATATCAGGATGACCTGTCACATGAAACAGATAAAAAATTGTTCATGTTTTTTCATGCCATAAGTTTAACCTTTTAATTTTCCAATTATTTCTCTCAATAACTGAAAAGATTTGTTTTATGATACTCATAATTTAGGAGACCTTGGCAAGTGCATACGGTATCTTTCAGCATTGCTGCCAAACAACTTGAGTTAAAGTAATAAATCAAGGCATAACTGTCCTGTGCTGATAAGCAGAATTACCAGCAACACATGTTTTATAGCTTTAGGATATCAGTTATTTGTATAATTGAAGTCCTACCATCACCTGAGAAAAATGCACACAAAATATAGTCATGAAGCATCAGTGACACATTGCACAAACATGGATAATAATTTCAACTTTATTGCTGTCCTTCCCATTGTGATTTGGAAGAACATTGTGGGTTAGCAACTGCAAGCAATGATACACTTCATTCAAAGAAAACTGAGGTGAAAGAGGAGTTTTATACTTCATCAGGACACAGCCTATTCCTTTCATACAACTTGTTCTCATTTCCACTGCCTGAACACTGGAAAAGCAAATACTTTAATAAATTGGCACAAGAGCATTGTAGGGTCCTTGACACCCCTGTAAGCCTCATGCTAAAGTCCAATCCTGCACCAGCTTTCTCCTATCCAGCTGTATGTACTTCAAGTCATCTGTCCCTTTCTCAGTGCCACTTTTTGTCTGAGGAAACAGCATAATGGATGGGAAAGAAATGCACCAGCAACTACCTGCACACTACCATGACTCATTTTATTTCGTATGCAGTAAGGGTGAAAGGACTGGCATCGGTTTGTACAATATCATAGAATACTGAGGTATGAAGCAAGATGCAGCATTGTGCATCCTTTGCCGTGCTCTGAGGTGAACACAGCCAGCCTGGAAGAAACTGCTTTAGAAAAGCTTTACTAAAGGAAAGCTTGTCTTCAATGCCTCATAAGGCTGACTTTGGTGCTTTCCTTTGGCAATCCAGTCCCTGCCTTGCTAGGTGTGCATGGTAAAGAAAGAGCTCTTCACCCAACTGGGGCTGGCTCCGCTCATTAAGACATGCAACGATTCCTCATCAGCTTTAACCATGGGGATTTTGTAACTTCCCACACCAGCTGGAAGACCCAAGTAACGCAAAAGACAGCAAAGAAGCGCTGGATTGCAGCTGCCCTGGAAGAGGTGAACCCATGGAGCAGCAGCAGGTAGGAAAGCAGCCTGTCCATCACGACATCCTGCATCTGCACCTCCTGGCAGGGAACGGCAGACTGTGCACGCTGGGGCCTCAGGAGAATCTGAGGGAGCAGATGACAGCAGAGCTGTACCTACCTCCCCCTTCCCTCTTTGCCAGGCTCAAGAGCTCTAGGCAGGCATGCAATTGAACCCAGGGCCAATGCAGTAACCTGTCAGCAAGGGCCAGTAGCTCCCTCCTGGAGGGATATTAGTTGAATTTTCCATGCCTACTGGCTGACTTGTGGGTGCTGTCTGGCCTCCTCACATCCTTGTGTACCAACTGTGGCTCCAAGGCAGCAGTCACATCTCCCCCATGGCTTGTGTGACTTGTCTTCTCTCTCCCTGCCTCACAAGAGAACGGTGGCAAGTGGGGCACTCAGCAGATGATGAGAGCTGACCAAGCCTCATCAAAGCTGAGAGGGCTGTGTTTTCATCTGGATAGGTTTATGTGTTTTGTTGGAAGATGAATACAGGCATGAGCATAAAATGAATATTTTTACACCTAAAAAATTCTGCAAGAAGGGGTTCAGATTTTTATTTGCCAATTATGAAGACATTTATTTTTATCTCTAAATTCAGAGCAGTGAGATTCTGCAGCGAAAGGCATGCTATTTCAGTGCCAGAAAGTTAATTTTCCTTCTTCCCTGTGGAACAGATTTTTCATTGTGGCAGTTTCTGAGTACAGAGATGTGAAACAGAGGAAGCCTGGAGATCTAGTGAAATTCCACATAACTGAAAAAGTCTTAGCCTCTCAGTGCTGTGTGGCTGGGGGTACACTTATCTCCATAACTGCCTAGGAGCTTTCCCCCGTGTTTTGCCACCACAGAAAACTATCCATTGTAATGAATTTATTTATAAGCAAGTCTTTTAACTGGAGACAGTAAGCTGCTATGGACAGAAGGGAAAAGATTACCCTATTCAGAGTAAGATTTTCTTTGGGGAAAAGTATTGAAACATATGATCAGCAAAACAGTCTACAAGCACAAGACAGATCTGGAATCTCAAATGTAACCTTGAGTTGCTGCAGGGCTTAGTTTCTCCATGTCTCTGTCTCCCCTCACCTGTAAAACCAGTATTAGATCTTCATTTGCAGAACTGTTAAAAATGCACTGCCACTTACCATCTGTTCAATATCCTACTAACCTAGTCTTGACATGAAACACCTTTCTCCTAGCTGTCAAAGACAGAAGCAGAGTTGCAAGAGTTGCCAAAGAATCTGCCTCTTTCTGAACATTACTGTCTTTACAAATTACATTAGCACTTTAGGAAACTAATTTCAATTAGCAGGCCTGGCAGGTCACTTGGAATGAAAGGCAACAGGGAAGAAGGTGATGTTTAAAAAACGCATCTCAAATCAGATCAGAGAAAAAAGCAGTAAAACTACACATTTGTCTGGCACATTTTGTTGACTCAGAACTCTGAAATCTGACATTACCTTGTTACAAAAGAAGCATTTTCAGCTGCATGTTATTTTTCTACTGGGATTTGACTCATTTTTCCAAACTTTAATTTAGAATCAATTGTTTGCTGTGTTATTTTCACACATAAAAGGCAGCACTGGCTCTTATTACCCCACAGAGATTTTTAAAAGCCTAGAATACAGTTGTGGAATAAGTTGCTCCTTTATTTAGGGAGAGGGCAGAGAGGGGGAGGAGAAGCACAAAAACACCTTCAATTGCTTGAATCACTTAGTTAGCCAAGCATCCTAATGCCTTTGTGTTTCAAAGAGCAATTCTTTAAGCCACTAGGAGTTGCAGGTTTGTGAAAATTGAAGGCTAATAAAACCATTTGACTGTCATTTCTGAGTGGGTGGAAGCTCTCTTCTGAATCCATTTGGAAATGAAATCACCCACACATTTCCATACTTGATAAAGACCATAGGGCAAATGACCACCTGCCAGAAGAGAGAGGGGAAAGGAGGAAGGAAGAAATAGAAAAAAACCCAAACCCTAAAATAAGGTATTTCAAACTGTGTTTTTGTGACAAGATTTTTGAAACTAACATTAAACTGGTTTTTATTCCTCAGTAAACCTACAGAGCTATGGAAAAGTATTTTTTTCATAAGCATTTTTTTTTCTACTTCTCAAATGGGGCTCACAATTACACACAGACGTAATATAAAACAGTCCCAGAAATTCACTAAGATAAGTACTGTGCCTTTTAAGGTCTGTCTTAAGCAAGGTTTTGATCAGTGAATCAGAACTTTGCATGAAAAGGGTGTGAAGATAATGCTGCTTAAAAATCAAGCATCTTCTCCAAGCTGCAACAGTTCAATCAATCAACTTGTTATCATTATGAGAAACATGTACTGTCTAGAAACCTGCAGTCAGCTGAAGCAACAACATTACACCCATTTGTGTGCTGAACTGATAAGGCATATTCCACAAGTGGGATGTGGAAGAGGCAATGAAACTCATTTTAAAAAGAAAAAAATGAAAAAACCAAACCAAACTTAACCCAAACCAAACAAAAATCCAAACAAACAAATCTCCCACCAAAGAAAACAAGTTTAAAAAACCCAAAACCAAACCAAAAACCACCACAAAAATTCGTACGAACTTTCCTGGGAATTTTGTATTCCCTTCTCTGTTCTGAGGATCTTAATAGTCCTGTGTTCATCAATGCAATAAACTACAATTTTGGGAAGTCTAGGTCCTGTATTTGGCCCAGTGGCCTCTGGTTACCTTGGCACTATAGAAGGACTGTCCTGGCATGCCTTTTACTAAAAGCCCCCTCCTACTCTAAACCCCAGCCTGCACAAAAAAAAAGACAAAGTCTGAAAAGATTTCAAGGAAAAATTACTAGAATGATCTGATCTTGAGAACTGATTATAAGGAGCTCATTTGCCCGGCTCGGTGGAAGCAAGACAGAGAGACAATTATTCATATACAGAAAAGAGCACTGATGCCACAGAGCTTTGAGTCATGCAGCTAAAGGCAGAACACGATTGGAATGTTTTCCATTGAAGCATCCCAATCATCAGAATTTTAGAAACAAGATATTCAAGCTGGAAACAGAAGGCACATTTTTACCACACAGGTAGTCCCTTGCTGTGATGGCTCAGAGGGGACAACGGTAATTAACTATCATTTAGGTCCCACTTCAATTTAAACTGAGTATTTCACATGAAGATTCTCTAATTCATCAGTACACATCTCAGCTTAAAGCAAAAATTAGCTGGGACTCCCACAATGTGTCATTTAGGATTTAAAGCTGTAAGTCTGAACACAATCGTGATAGACGATGAATTTACTCTTTGCAGGGCTTTCCCAGCTGGGAGTCTGCAGCAACTCAGTACGTGTCCCTTTGTACAGATATGCAAACAGTGATCAGCTGCAGGCACATCCCCTGCACTGTGCAAGGGATGGCTCCTGAGCAAGGCTGGATCCTGGCACGTGCAGGGCATGAGGTGAGCTGGTGGAACTGAAGGCACCGTTCCTCTCACTCGCAGTCCTTATGGCTCCTCCACTGCCATGCCCAGGGCAACACAGGGTTCTATTTCCTTGCACTGGTACTCATACATGCTCAGTTTGATTTTACCAATACAAAGTCATACAGGTTTCTAGAATATCCCCATTTTACAGAATAAAAACCTTTCCCCGCCCCCTGTTTTCTACACTCATTTACTAAGCACACCCACATCACCTGGTGGAAGGTCAAATGGCCAGCTCTCATGTTTCTGAAGGTGAGGACTCCGACCTCTATACTATCAACATCCTGCGGTCGGAACAATGTCTAAAATTTATATCAGGATGAAAGGAGCAAACGCCAATTTTACATGAACAGAAGCCCAGATTTGAAGACTTTAGCTTACAGCCTCTAGAGCTCAAATATGCCATAGTGGGGTAAAGATTCCTCTTATTAGCAGTCATTCAGAATATGCTACACTGAAGTGATTTTGCTGCTAGCAAATAATGCACTACTCTTAAATTCTCTGCAATAAAAGCTTTATACCACATCATTATTAATTTACCTCATAAATGCTATTATCTTCAGGATGTTCTCCTTAATAATTCCTTCAAAATTGTGAAAGCTGGCTGAAAGCCAGCCATAGTGACACTGAAATGAAAACAAAGGATTCCTGAAAGCTGAAACACAGAGTGATTATCATCAAAACCTAAAGCAGAATGTCAGTGTATTTTAGATGTTAACATTTTAAGTAAACCATGACCTTATGCCTCTAAAATTTCAGAGGAGTTGTTATATGGAACCAATTCCCCATTAAAACTTCAAGAGACAGTCATTAAAAAAATGTAGAGAAGAAACATCCAGCTCCTTCAGCCTAAGAACATTGCATTTGATAATTTTGCATGCTTAAATACACTACACAACATGACTGTGCACCTTGTTCTGAGCTGTATGCTCAGAACAGCTGTTCTGTATGCTCAGAGCAGCTGAAGAATGATGCAGAGCCAGAGAACTAAGAGCCAGTGAACTAAGAGCAGACAGTAGCTATGAAAAAGAGGCTAGGCAGTCAACAAGGTGTGACAAAGACTGAATTGCACGTAGGTCCTTATGTAAGGCTGTTCTCTAGGCACCACCAAGATGAAACTTCAAGTGAGGACATGCAATTTGACAACATATAGCAGCTCTCACCACTAAGCAAAGAGAGAAACTGCAAGCCCGAAGACTTAGCTTTTCTTTCTCCTGCTGCTGTTCTGTCACAAAAAACACAGGAATCATAGAACCTTACCTAAGTCACAGCTCCTTGCCAATGGACGATACAGAAAAAGAGTCTCAAGATTTTTTTTTTCTTTTCTGGGACAGAAATGACTCATGTTTGTACAGTGATACAAAGCCGAGCAACTTCCACAGCTTGTTGAGCACATGCAAGCAGAGTTCCATGTGCCTGGGCAGAAATGCCAGTTCTGTCACACTGATTTCAGGACATCTCTGCTCAGCTACAGTGAAGCACACACAAGAATATAAGGGGGACAGAGCGAAAGTGAGACAGCTTTGTGAGGGAGTTTGCCAGAGAGGCCCAAAGGAAGAAACCCATCTGTTCTCCTGCTATGACTAAGAGAAGAACATGACCACATGACTCGTCCAAAACACTGTGATTCTCCATCATCAGAGATCAGCACGGCCTTACAAACAGGGGAAGCAGTGGATAAGGCTGTGCAAGGCTGGTGGTGTCCAAGCAGGAAGAGGAAAGGTTGTTTTGGTTATTCAGAATGTGGTTTCCCATTCACTGCTCTGCAGGGATAACTTTTAAAAATGTGAGGTTCAGGGAATTTCATCTTGAGCCCAGTAGCAGAATGATATCTCACCTCAATTAAAGTAATGCAAGATTGACAAACTTTGCCAGTCTTAACTACAATTATCAACTGAGGGGAGGGAGGTAAATCACTGTAAGCAAAGTACTTAACCAACCGTTATTGATATTGTGAGTGCTTTCCTTCAACGTCCTTCTCTTGATGGGGAAGGTAAAAATTAAGGATGTTTTGTAGCAACAATGCAACAGGCTATGAAGAATCTCCCTGCTGAATAATCCTAACACAGATCAGGCTTTTGCAAGATTCAAATTTAAGACAATCCTGATATCCCAATTTCATCTGTCATAATTCAAGTTCCTATTACTGAGGCTTTCATTTTTATAGAAACTGTTTAATTCTGTCACAGCCAGGACATCCTGAGGCAATTCTATGGATCACATGAAGAGTGCAAGGAAACTGAGGTCAGAATGGAGAAAAGAAACTAAAATGTATTCAATCAATGTGCACTGTGAGCTAAAATGAAGCAGAGATCAAAAACAGAACTGGGATTTCATGAGCTGAAAGAAGATGCTGCTTTTTCCTTCCTGGTCCAGAAGGGAGGATTCAGGCTGTGATGCACTAGGAGGGGCTTAGGTCTGTACGATTTTCAGATATCACAGTGATGAGTATGAAACAAAAACAAGGAAGGAAGGAAGGAAGGCTAAAGAAATAAACTTGGGTCTTAATACATACAAACAGCGTTTTTAATTAAAGACCCAACTATACTGTATTGGGTAGACACTAAACATTGGTTTAGAGCTGCTCACATCAGTATCCCAGTGCTCTATCAACACTGCTAAAATGGAAATCCCTCCAGACACTCCCACTGAAACCAGCTTTTTCATCACGAAGTCTTAGTTTTCTATAGCATTTTAGGCCTGAAGCCGAGTACAGTGAAAACAGCTCTCAAAGTACTTGAAATAATTAAAGAGAGACCAAAGGAAAAATTGAGAGAAAATATCTGGTTGAAAAGCTCAAGATCACAGGAATTATTTAAAATATCAAGAGAAGGCAAGAGCAGAAATGGGACGAAAAATCACTTGGAGGCTATGCATCACAGAGATGAGACTGTAAAGCCTAGGAGTGTAACTAGGATTGCTTCTGCTTTGAAAAACTGTTTAGCAGTATTTCTATTTTGCAAAGATTAAAAATGTCATAACAAAAATTAGAGATCTTAAACAGTAAGAACAACTGAAGGAGGATTTATTTGTTTGCTTGAATGAGACAGAGATAGCACACACATACTCAGGAGGCCCCTCTGAGGTCCCAGCCTTGGGGTTAACTGGCTTCCAGTCTAGTCTCCAACAGGAGGCCCTCACACTACAGAGTACTGCACCTAAACACAACCCTAATGTAAGTCAAGCTACAAACACAGGTATTGCTGCCAGTTGATACAAAACATGTAATTCCTTGAGTCAGGGTATCAAGGAGGTGGTTTCCTCTGCAACTCCAGCTCTGTGGTATCTCACAGCACAAGCTTCCAGCAAAGCTCTTCCTGAGACTGGGACTGTGTTTCAAGGCTGTGCCCTGGGCAGGTTTTTCAATGCTCATAGGAAGAAGCTCATCTGTAGTAACTCCGTTATCCTTGAGACTTCCAACAGACTGTAAAATTTGGCTGTGATTGGCTAATGAGTTAAAAAGGGGAGGGGAAAAGAAGAAGGAAGGAAAATATATGCAGAAGGAGCTTCATCTTGTGTGCTCGTTTCCTATGGAAACAAGGCTAAACTCAACAAATTCTGAAATGAACACTCAGTTTGGTGCCAGTTCTGTGTCAGAGCATAAGATGACAGAGAAACCTCAAGCAGCAGAGAGTATGTGCCCTTCACTGTCTCAAGCAAGAGTGCCAGCAATAATTGCACTGATCAGTAATTCATGATGGCAGTGTAATGGGGAGGGAGGGAGGGATAAAGGAGGGAAGGAAGGAAGGCAGGCCAAGCAGATATCAGTAGGTTCTGAGCACATGGTTAGCACAGAGATACTCCAACACTGAAAGGCTGCTAAAGAGCCAAATTAATGATGTCTAGCTGGATGGTCTGGACTCTTTTTATTATCCATCTCCTATGCACAGTTCATGGAGCTTGCTCCTCACTGACATGGTTGCCATATATAAACAATGCATAGTACACATAAAGGGAGGGTAAAAAGAAAATATACAGCAATCCACGTATTTAAGCTTGCCAAGTGTTGCCATTTGCCTGTATATACAGATCTCAGAGCTACTAAAGAACAAAAAAATCTCAAAACGCCTTTGCATTTCCAAGCATCCGTCCTCTTCTCTTTAGAGTGACTCCTCTTTTAATGTCAAGACGAACATTCTAAGTTAGCCAGAGCCATTCCAATCCAGCAGAAAGGAATTATTTTCCAAGCCCATTCTAAGTCACTTGCTCTTAGTGCCATGTAAAGCTCTGAATCACCAAGTAAACATAACTTACTTTCAGGGAGGCAGCTTTGCAGAATAATTTCTGTTCTTCAGTACCCACAAGGAGCCATCTAAATTACCCACATGCAGAAAGACACTAAGTCCACCAGGCAGATAACCAAGCTAAACACCAAAGGCTCAAGCACCTTGTGCACTATCTAAAAGAAAAGCCTGTTTAGGTGAATCACAGCAGAATACACAAAGTATTTAAAAGACTCTTGGTCTGATTCTAGTCAAATTCCTTCCTAGCTTAGCAAGCACCTTTTCCAGAGCTACCACTCACCTGCTCATCTGCTGAGGAGAGAGACCACTGTCTATTGCTTGTTTCCCTGGGGCCCAACAAGGCAGCTTTGCTAGTGGCTTCTTTACGCTAACAGAGAGCAGACTCTGGGATCTGCCACCAGACAGATAAAACAACCTTCAGCTTGCATGGAATTGCTTTGTCACGAAAGAAATCTTATCCAAGAACAACAGCCTTTCAGTTTGCTAACAGGGTTGCAAAATCCTCTGAAAGAGGAACTTGCAGCATTGGTCCTCGACACACAGTTCCCAGCACATGAAAACAAAGGCTGCTCTTTGGCACTGCTCGGGGGGAAATCATGACCTTCACTCAGCAGCTACTGGGCAATGCCACGTCACCCGTCTTTCTTCCAAGCTTCACCCCAGTACCACTGAGTTACAAGCATAACATTTTCCCTGCAAAACACTGATGCCTCCCTACAGCCAAGTCTGCCATCACATTTCCAGGAGTACTCCAGCCTCTTTAATAAAAGATTTCATAGACACGGAACAATCCATCTTCTGGTTTTGGTCAGAAAAAAAAATGCTTCTTGTTGTTCCTTTTTTAAAATTTCAGATTCCTTATCATCAGTTACTATGCTGTACTTATAGAAAGATGTATTCTACCTACCTACAATCAATAGTTATCCAAGACCTCATCTTAATATCCCTCTTAGAAAGTTAAAGGACACCATTCTGACACACAAACACTGCCAATTAATTACACAGGGCCTTATTTTCCAGTAAAAATAGTAACTCACATATTTATACAACTGTCCCTAAAGACCAAGCCTTTTTGGAGACAGCTACATTATCAACATGCACAGACATTTGCCTAGTCCTAATTTATTCTAGCATTTTACCAAGGAACTGTATACCTTTTACAGTCAGTAGGTTTTCATTTAGTCAGCCAAAACAAATATCTGCACAAAATTAATTTCTTTGCCCAGCAAAACGGTTTTTAAGAGCAACCCACTAACTCAACTGGTAACAGAGAGAGGTAAGCCAAAGGCAATGTCTTTATTGCAGCCACCAAGACTTGATAACTCAGAATAGTCTAGGAGAGGAGTAGGACAGTCCACTTAAAATATTTGGATGTAGAAGACAATCAATTGTTGATTCGAAAACACACTTATCATAAGAAAAGTAACTTCCTTTTCCCCAGGTGATTTTGATACAAACAACAGGTCCCTTGCTGCTGCCCGTTCAGAAACACGAAGCCAGAGTTTCCATGTCATGTAACAGGAAGGTGTCATCTTTCTGTGGTGTCACTTACTCACCAGCTCGCACCACCCACACCACTGCTAGAGAGGACTCAGCTCTGAGAGGGAGCGGGTTTTCCCCCAGGCAGGGATGCAAACAAGCCAAGGTGCTAAAACATTCACAGGGATAGAACTGACGTTCAGGCTGCACACTGCCAGTCTGCTGTGGAATGCTCAGAATTACCTGCAAACTCATACCTGGAAGCCCAAACTTCCTGAAAGGCCATGTCAGCCTCTGCCTCTTCTGATCCTCCCCACCTAATGCTAAATAGTAGGTTATTTCCCAATTTCCAAGCCCCCAGGACTCTGACATCATAAAATACTGAAGTCAAGTAAGTAATCACTAGCAGGGGTTTCCTTTGTCTGCTCGAATGTTAGAGCAGACCAGTACATTTGATAAGCTCAGGCAACTTCAAGTACAGAACCAGGTTTTTGGGTTCCCAACGCAGTCACTTAGGGAGAACAGGAGATTTCAGAAAAGTGGTGCTCCAGACTCATATGCCGTAACAGGAAGCCACCTGTTAGTGGCACTTGCCACTGTTAGTTTTATATGTGAACATCTCAAAGTCCCTATTTCTCCCTAGGATACAGGTTTTGGAATGAGAGCTGAGCACTGGATATCTTCATGTAGCTGGACATGAGACCCGGACTAAGACACACCTGACCGAGCATGGAACATGAGGTTCACTCTGAAGATTTCTTTGGCATATGTGTCAAGCAAGAAGGAGGTCATGCTGTCCCTGCTCAGCTTTAATTAACAGTTTATTCAGCCAGGAAAAATGAAAGATGCCCTACTCAGTTAAAGAACATTTACCATTATGGTACCCACCTTCCTGCACTATCTGGCCGATCTAGATGAAGGCACTCCCTAAATGCAGTCAGAAAGCAAACACCATGGGAGCAGAAGGAAAACATGACATCACAGCCCCATGGTTAAAACACTTTCACGGATGTGGGAGAGCTCAGTGCGAGGTATCATTCCAAGAAACATTAAACTGAAGTGCCTGAGACTACATCTAGATTCATCCAGCTCTCCTCCCTACGGATGTGGTTATTGCAATAGCATAGGATGTTGAAAAATCAGGACTGAAGCATGCAATTCTGATGAATGATGCCAATAAATTAGCATGTGATGAGTCTTCATCTTTTAAAGGCAGCTCTCTCCACTCATCTCTAGTGCTATGGATCTTTACATTACTTTGAAGAGATGGCAAGATAAAAAATACTGCAAGAACATTACTGAATACTATTTTTTCCTCTCTCCTCTCCTTCCTTATATTTATCTCCTCATTTTGCCAGTGAAAAATCTCATTTGATAATCTCTCTAAAATCTTCTGAAACAATTTTAGAAACCTTAGTCAACTGGATGTTAAATTTTGACAAGTTTTTGAGAAAAAGAGTTATGCTTAACATGTGATCCAAAAAGGTAGTCTCAGATATTTCAATTTTAAAAATATTTTCTCTGTAAAAAACCAACCTAGATTTTCTTCAGACTTTTTAAGCCCGTCTGTCTTCCCTCAGAGACAGCTGCTCCCTTGTTAGTAGTAGCAGAAGCAAATAAGTGTAAGCCTCATGACTGATGGATGATAAACACCACATCTTGCCATAGTTTCCCAGAGAACTGAATCTCTAAGATCAAGCGTATCATTAAAATCACCGTCTAACTTTGAGATTGGAAACTGTACATAGGGAGGCAGCATCTCAGAGAGACTAAGAAAGCATAAAATCACCTGCAGCATGTGGTAGAGCAATCAGCTGCATGGCTGCTTAGCATGGAAGCAGCATCTCAGATGTGTCATCCTGATTGAGATACACAGGGAGGTTTATGAAATGCCTTTTTCACTGAGCATGAAGTTACCAAATGCCAGACCAGCAAATCCCAGAATCCATGTGTAACTAAACCAGATATACTTTACTAATGTATATGCATGAAGGAAGGAGGCTGTGAAGGATATCATGACTTCACAGAATGATGAGTTACACACAGAGCGTGCCTCTCGATGGACTGCTGGGAGTCATCAGGGCACAGGGACTGCAGGCAGACTGATAAGAGCATCAAAGGAGGCTCTTACCATTTGCATTAATGTAATTGGCTGTAGCACAGGGATGGAGACAAAAGATAATGATGCCAGTAGTTTGTTATTCTCACTCGTTGTTCTTTCTTCTCCTCCTGCAATTAGAGCAACTATACTCATAATGCAGTGCAAAATTATATTGCCCGAATTCAGTGTTCCAGCCCCAGCAGACAGTTTCTGTTTAGTTTTCTGTCTTTCAACACGCAGCACAATGCAATATCAGAGGCTTAAGATAGATAGCAATAAACAGCATGGGCTCCTTACCAAGATTCATTACTGATTATGCCATCAGCATAGCTGTTTTTTCCAAAATGAAACATTTGTTTTCCAGCAAGAGAAACACAGCTATTTCTGTGACAGGGTCCTGTTGAAGCATCCAGTTTGTAAACAGGGACAGAATATGTCAGGTCTGTTTAAATCTGGGATGGGATAAAGACACTCAGGTTTTGCTGGAAGGACGTCTTCTCCTGTTATCTGGGACAGCTCCTGTGTTCTGTCAAGATGCAGGAGTGATGACAAAGTGGCTTGGCAACCATCTTGTCAGCAGCAACAACAAGAAAGAAAGCATAGCACAGCTTAGAAACAAGAGAACAAACACAGTTTCCACCACTATGACCTTTTCCTCACAAAGGCAGAAAAAGTGCTGTTATCAGGAAGATATTAGAAGGGACCTTGGGAAAAGAGCGCTGCTGAGGCGACTGGTGGAGATTGTTCTGTCCTCATTTGAAACGTTCAGGAGAACATTCTGAAAGTACAGCAAGGAATTCCTAAAAAAAAGCATAATAACTGATGACCCACAAAGGGCAAGGAAAGGTCTTTAGCTGATGTGTTGCATTACAAATCCAATTCTACAATTTTAAACAAAGCAAGTGTAAAATACCTGGACATTTTGATGTGCAACAACAGTGTATTATAGTGGAACACTTTATAACTTAAGGACCACCACTAATTCTCCATACGAGAGCCACAAAGATCCTTCATTTGCTTATACAACAGAAGAGTCATTTTGACAGCGGAGTTTGCTGAAGCTACCATCAAAGCTAAAAACTAATGAGAAAGGTGGGTGCACTTAAGGATAACAATACTAATCATGCTTTCATTGACCTTGAATCAAGGACTAGAGCTGGTGTTTCTTCTGGATTTCAAAGGAAAGTGCATACAGGACAGCCTATCTCACTGCACCACAGATGGGCCTCTCTCTGTCCATGTGGGCAGCTCAGAGATTCCAGTTACTGGATTCCTCACCCTTACAAAATGACAGGTCATTAGGACATAGCATTCCATCATGAAATTAAGAAAGTGAGAAAAATTACCTGCCCTACTTTAATCTTATGATAAGATCTATTTCAAAGGGGAAGGTTGCTTTTTTTTCCAGCTTGCCTAACATGCATTCTTCAACCATTTCTGTTTTGCACATCAAAATGCCTTGGATAAGATTAAGTCAGAATCAGTACTATTTAGCAAGGTGCTATTTACCAATTCTTGTTGCCTTGCTAAGTGAAAGAATACAGTTTCCCAATGAGGTTTTTTCAGCTACTTTGTTTCCTGCTTTACATTACTTAATTCTGGATGCAACATAGGGAGAAATAATGAACTTCCCGTTAAATGAGCCCTCAAATACAAAGCACATCTGTGCCTTTGAGACAGGAGTCTCACTGACCCCATCCAATGAAATTCAATGTTGGCAGTGAGTTACCACTCCAGAAATACCCTTTCTACCAGGTGGGATTTACATTCCACCTTGAAAACCTCCTGCTAAAGGAACAAAGTATATGCTTCAGAAGGATTTTACATAGAGCTGAGCCTGTATGATCACTATTCAAACATGAAGGCTAAATTCTTATTTCTATCAAAGCTGCTTAAGCTCAAAGCTTGCCTATGAGAATTTCCTGGTTCCTTATCCAGAGAAAAACAAGGCCTAAATGCAAGTGGGAATTCAGCATCCTGAAAGAAGCAGCATTTGTCAACTAAATTGTTTTCCAAAGCAAAAAGTTTAAGAGATGAAAACCTTGTCCACATGTGAAAGATCTGAACGCCCTGGTGACAACAGGGGGAAACATAGATTGATTCTCCATTAAGGATCTTTTGGCTGACTAGGAGAGTCACACTGCGCTCTCTCTGAGTAGTCTGAATCCTCCTGCAATAAAAAAGGGAATCTTCCTGATACAAGGTGAAGAAAGAGACATTCATGAGAACATTTTAAAGTAAACATGTGAAAGCTCCAGCTTAACTGGTGTAGCTGGAACTTGGGGATGATTTATCGAGACTCAACTAATACAACATTTAGAAATCTTAATAAGAGGAGCTAGCAGCCACTAATAGCAGCAATATGCAACTGAGTCCAGAAATGATGGACTATTTCCAGCTCTGCCACTGACTGGAAGTATGAAATGGTCTGAGTGCCAAAGCAGTGTCATTAAGACAGCATCAGTATGAATTACTCATTTTTGCCACTTTAATGCAAAGGAAAGATCTCTTTGTAGATTAATAGAAACACTGCTAGCTCTTCTCCTGCTCGTCCCCAGAAAGTGCGATCTGTTTTCTCTACTTCATTAACAGAGCCTAAATTTTGCAATATTCATTCTCTCAGTTTGTATTACCAAAAAGGTGCATGAAAACACCACATATAGGAGTACAAGAGAATTACGTATTTCAGCGCCCCCCGTATCTGGATTTGTTCCAATGACACATATCTCAAATTCTTAATTTTAATAGCTAGGGAAGCAATTTAGCAAGATTTTGAGGAAATAGGGATAAAATTTGCTTTCCTCTCCATCTCAGTCACCATCTTCTTCATATGTAAACAGAGGTTTTAAACTCACCTCTCGTTCAGTCACCACCCTATGGTAAGTTCATCCTCACATTTCACCAATGCTCTACTTTCTCCGTCTATCACAATTCATAGTCCATAATTTTTTGGACTTAAATATGAGCAATTAATTTCCTTATTGCCATTGGTCTTCAGTGTGAATTGTTCTCTGCTAAAAATTGTCGAAGCCCACAAGCGGACAGCAGAGGAAAAGAAACTTTCAGCAAATGTAGTCTGAACAACTGTAGATGGCAAAGTTGAAAGCTTATTTAGTTCTAGGTAACAGCAACACATTCAACCACCTAAATGCATGAAGTAAAGAAAGGCAAGGCATTCTACTGCTGGTTCTTTTTCTCCTTTGCATAGCTCACCCCAGCCTTTCCCTGGGAGAACAGAAGGGAGCTTTTGATTATGGTACCGAAGGCAAAAGAAATTGTAAAATGTCCTTGGGTTGGCCAACAGGGAAGAAAAACAGACATTGAACACTCACTGTGTCCTGCCCTCATCTAGCAATGCCTGTTCCAGAGGTAAAACCTGGCAAACCCAATCTTTCAGCTCAAACACGAAAGCTTCATGGGTTTTGGGACAAAGACCTTCAGCACAGAATACCTAACAGATGTGTGGTCCAAGATGTGATCTCTGCCAGAGTTTGATCACAGAGAAAGTAGAGCTGAAGCTTTCAGCTTTGTTAGCAACTGCTGGACATTCCTAGGCTAGACCACACTAAGCTTTCCCCGTTTATACAAAGAAGAAATAGGAACAATTTTAACACAACACTAGAGCACTTTACATTAAGGGCTCAGGGAAACATCTTTAAATTACCTGCAGCAGCTTGCCCTCAGATTTTTATAGTCTAGGCAAAAAAAAGGCAAAAACAAAACCTCCAAACCAAACAGGCAGTACAAACACTGGGAAAACAAGTGATCAACATAAAAATTCCTCCAATATCTTTGCAATGTTTTCTTCAAAGGTAACTATCACTAAAACATAGTTGTTATTAACACTGTATTTTTAGGGGCACTGCTAACAGCAAGACTTGGGGCCTACTCACAGGTTATGGAGTTGCTGCACTGGGCATTGTACGAGACAAAAAATAATGCGCTTACATTTCATTTTTAACACAGGAGCTGAGCTGCCCCTGACCTACTCAATTTTCACCACTATATTCAAGAGAAGCAACCAAAGCATGATTTAAATCCTTGAGACACACAACTACTGCTTAAGCATTCAGCAGTGAAGGCAGCACATGGAAGTCCACTTATAAACAACTGAATGCACAGATCAGCATTTCAGAGAGTCTGCCATTTCTGCTGTTTTTCTTTTTATATAGCTGAAAAGGAGCAGAGCCAGGTCATAAACACACTTCAGACACTGGTTTTCTGCAAATCCTCTGGAGCCAGGAAACTGCCTGCTGGGAGCCTGGTTGTACTCGCAGAGTTATTCCAGAGCTGTTCTGGGTTCTGGTCCTCAGGTTCCAGCCCTGCAAATCCTAGAAAGAGAGCCTCAGCCCACGCCATCTCCCCATCAACAGGAGAAATAAATATAGTTTCCCACAGATTTATTGTTGGGTTTGCTGAGATTTACTTTAATTGTTGATTAAAGCTTTTATTTTGCAGTGGATATTTATAACTTTTTTCTTCTCTGAGCATTCAAAATGGCAGAGGTCAGTCTTTCAGTGTTACCATCTGTCTGAATAGGCACTAATGCATGAGGTGTCTTGTCCTCCACTTGCCTAAATACCTGCTATTTTATCTGAAATTGCTACTGTATCAGGGTCATACTAAGTTCAAAATAACGAAAGTTACTAATACTTTGAAAGTTACAATGAAGAAGAAAGGAGAGAAAGGAAAGAGCTTGATTTTCTTTGGGAGCCAAGCCAAAAGTGTCACAAAATTATTCATATTAACATTTTATACTTTATACTGGTCCTCCAAATCCCAACAGCATCCTTTAAGAAATCTATGTTGTTCTGCTTTTTTTTCCCCAACATCTTGTTTCCAATATGCTAATTAGAGGGGAAGCAATTAGAACAAAATTAATTTACCCATCTATATTTGTTGTTCCAAGCTTTCCCCAAATGCTGAAGGAAAATGACAAAGTCAGCATGTCAAAGAGCTATTTCTAGCCTGTCATACAAGGTGTGAAGAAATACATGGCATTTGACTGGTTTCTCCTGTCCCTACTGAATTTATGGCTTTAAGCATCAAACTGCCAGAAAGGGTGACTGTCACTGACTGTAAATGGTAATTACTTCCAACAGCCTATGCAATGATGCTTGTATCACTTTAACTAAGGCATGCTGTCCTGCCCAGCTGGAGACCAAAAAAAAAGAAAAAAGAAAAAAAAAATTAAGGACCACATCTGTGCCTGAATTCTGTGTTTGCTGGGGTGACTTGTTTAATGTGCCCTTTCTCATGACATGACATGTCTGCTGGGTCAGCAGAAACACTACTGGTATGGGTGGGGTGGTATGGGGAAGGCATGGGGCGACTGGAAAGCTCTGTAACCTTCAGGTCACCTTAGTTTTTATCAGAAAGCAGGTCTGGCTAACCTCAGCTTCAAATTTCCACTCCACTCCTGGGACAAGATCAACAGATACTCATCACTGACTACAACCAGTTTGGATTTTATTTGCAGCCTTACAGATAGAGGCCAGAGGAAACAGCTCAGGTTCAAGGAGAGGTTTGCTGTCTCCCCACCAGTACTGATGGACTTACAGTTCTTCCAGGGATTTGGTCATCTACACATTTGATAGCTATATCTCTTCTGCTAAGCACTGAGTAGGAACAGTTCCAGGAAAAAAAAAAAAAAAAACCAACAAAAAACCATACCTACAGAATCTTACCCAGTGCATTCTTCAAAAGTGAATCCTTTACAACTGTGCTGGGATAGACAATCATTTTTGTCTCTCCTGTCTGACCCCAACTGGGAAGATATACTCTAGATACGGTTTACTTCCAAGATTATTGTATGAGACAGTCAGAAGGTGACCCACAAAACTTTACTGTTATTCTAATTTCTTTTATTGCATTTGCAGAAGGAAATGTGACTGTTTGGATGCCATTTGTTCTCAGCAAAGCTACTTTGGCTATTCCTCATCTCTGTGGTATGACCCAGCTGCTTGTATGCTGCGCTATTATTTCTCTCAGATTTTTCCAGGAACTGAAGCTTGATGGATCCACAATTCCCCAGTACTTCCCACTCTCCCCTCCCCCTTTTTAAAAGGCAGGCATTATGTTTGATACTTTCCATCATTCTGTTACCTCAATGGCCTCTCAAATATAACTAACCCAGTAAGGAGGGGGTTTCAGCCACTTCTTTAAGTGTTCCAGAGGCCTTTTCCTGACAGCAAATGGGGCTTTTAAGAAAATGGCTCCTACCAACACTGAGAGAAGCACCCCTGCTCCAGTGCCCAGAGCACAGGTTGTCAGCCCGAAGACGTGACAAACAATTTTCTGCCCGTTTCATCAATCACTTCTCTCATCACGTGAGGGGGTCACCAGAGGTTTGAATGTAACAGTGTCACATAGTTGCTCCTGAAACAAAAAACTTTGAAAATCCAACAGCCTGAAACAGAAGCCTTGCTAACATCCTGATGTGGTGCACATCTAGCTCAACCACTGTCATGGAAAACAGTGAAACTTCCTTAGCATGGATGAAACTACATTGCCATAAGAACACTTAGAACATTTTATTAATGTATAAAACCACAAGTCTTTGTAAACGGTACTGCATGCTGTCACACAACTGAATACAAGCTAAGAGTCACATTGATATAAGCCATCATCACACTTCAAAATAAATACCCAGCTGCTAGAAATCCCAGGTATAAGCCAAGCCTAACATGTCTCAGAGCCAAAAGCAGCTCTCCCTTTAATGTGACCATAGACTTCCACAATTTTCTAAACACTTCAATTCAAAATGGATAGATATATTGTGTACAATTTCATATTTATAAAAGAAAAAATAAAACTTCGCAAACTGATTGCAATGAGGCACTTGCAGAAAATTCACACTTAATCTTGCTGTCAGAAGAACAGTAATTTGTCAGCAATTTGCCAACTATAATATTTAGGAACTACTCCTCCTTCAGCAGAGAAAGTTTAAAAATATTTGTCTCAAAGAGTTCATGAAGTTCTGTACATACATTTGGGAGTTTGTCCTAGGGGACAGAATTAGGAGATGAAAATATTGTTTTGTACAGGAGTTATCGTGGGCTCATCTAGAACACCTTAGGTTGATGGCAGCCTAGCTGGTTTCCCTGGTAACCAGAGATAATCAACAAGCAAAGTTTCAGGAGAGTGCCTGGTACAAAACCATTTACACAAACAAGAAGCTATTCTGAAAGACTTGCAAAAAGTCATTGAAGAGGAAATGTCAGTATTCCAAGAAGCCTCATGTTGCTTTGGCTCTTCAGCAGCCGTGCTTTAATCTACAGAAAAGAGTTTGGAAACACAAGCCCACTATTAGTAGTTTAAAATCCCTTCACAGGGATTCACACTGGGGCAAGGGCCCAAATGCATCCCCTTAATTACGTATTTAAATACAAGAAAATACTTTAAGCTCCTTCTCAGCAAGCTAGTGCTTGTCTGCATTGTACTGCAACTTCCTTTGTAGAAGGAGCCCACGTTGCCTACATCTGAGCTTCTGATTCCATTCTGGGATGTAGTCATGTAAGTTCCCAAGACTTTCATCCAATTTCATCTTGAGCCAACAACCAGCTCCCACCTTTGCATCACTCTTTTTCCTGAAAGAATACAACTGTATTAGAATGCCTTGCTTGTCAGATAGATTCTAATACTATACTGAGAGGTTTCCATAAAGAGTGCTTCCATTAAGCCTGAATTTCTCCATTTATTTTCAGAGTTTGAGTTTAAAATATTCCTAATCCTAACCTTAGTAGTTAAAATGGCACAATCCACGACAACAGTATTTTTCAGTTACAACATAAAGGCAATAAAACACACTAGACCCGAAGCCCGTAAATTCAGTTCTATAGACAGTTCTTCACTACTGATAAATGCTGTTCTTCTGAAAAAAACCCTTATTAAATAGGTAGTTTTAGGTGAAGGTCCCAAAGGTCAGCCTACTTTTGCAGAGATTATTATAGAATGGACAGTTGAGGTACACTTACATCCATGTGCAACCATTTAGAGACAGAACCAAGCACAGGAGCTCTAAGCTGGGAAATGGCACCTGCAGTATTCAGCAGAGTTCCAAATTTCCATCTCCATTTTTAAGCATACCACTCCTTTGGGAAAACTAATGAGCCTCAGAAATAGTGAAGGGTGGAACTGTCAACAGAAGCTATTCTGCTCTGCAGGGTAGCCCAATTTCCTACAAAGGCAATGGAAAGAATCCTAATGTTTTCAAGAGGGAACTTGATCACATTTGCATAATGCATCCGTGTAAGTCTGAAATAGCTCCATAGATGTTCAGTTCCTTAGCCCATGCAAGATGCACTGGCTTAGGAAAGTGAAAGCACAGCATCTGCACAGGCCTTGTCTGTGTAAAACTTTCTACAAGTTTATTAGTTTCAGGTGGAGCCTCACCTCTGCCTATAACCTGTACAAATATATCCAGCTCAGCCATGGGAAAGGTTTCTTTGGATGTCTGGCGCTTTTTATTTGCAGAAAGTGTACTGATACCAGGGACTCCCATACACTTATTTTAGCCGATCAAACTTAGCCTTTATTATTTCTGGTGTATGTTTCTATTGCTATATTAAAGGTCACATAACAATGTTGATAAATATAATTAAAAATTCCTTTTTTTTTTTTCAATATAGGAGATATGGAAGGTAAAAGTTAAACAGAATACTACAATCTCTATCAAGTAGTTTATTATTAACTTTCTCCTGCAAGGCTAAGAATGAACAAGCCATCCTGTAAACCAGACGGAAATGTAGGTACTTCCCTATCTTTTCACTGGCAGAGGTGAAGTGCTGCCAGCTAAAATTTAGTTCTCAATTATGGGTTTGGTGGACTGCAGCCTCCTGACCCTTCAGTGCAATGTTTGTGTATCACCACCAACCACACCACTTGACAGCAGAAAGGTAAATAGCTGTAAGTCACCAAGAGTGAAGAAATTAAAGGTAAAAGGCTTTCAGACATTCTAGAGAAACCTGCCACTTCACTGCTTATCAAAGGATCTAAAAATACTATTCAATTAAGTTACCCTTTAAGTGTAATTTAAATTTAAATTAACAGTGCCTCAGTCAATATTGTTACTTGATTACAAACAAGGAAAATAAATTTGGAAAATAAAGGGGAACAATGGAAAATAAAGGGAAAATCAGAAGGTACTCAGCCAATGTTATGGCCATAGGCAGAAGAACCTCATCCAACTTCCTTCCATGCTCTCTGCAAAGCAAATTGACTGGAGGGAAGGTACATAAACTTCACCAAACACTGACAATATTTATAAAGAAGTGTTTTTTGGAAATTCCCATGCAGCAAGGGTTATGTTACCAAAATGAATCTCATTTCTCTGGAAAAGCTAACACCACCTCGAATATTCAATTATGAGCACTAGCACAAGATGGAAACATTGTGCAGCATCCTCCTTTGGAGCATGGACTTCCCAAATCATTTTACAATGGGAAGATGAATTGAAGAAGGAAATATTTAACACAGAGCTAAAATACAAAAATTTGGGAGCCAAGTTGAATTTAAACAACAGCAAATTTGACACACAGAGAAACCAGCAACAGGTTACTGGAACATTTTTTTGTTTACCTCAACATGATTTTTAAAAGCTACTTTATTTTTAAACATTCAAAAATTACTCCATGGCTAAAGGTAAGAGACACGCTCTTTCATGTTTCACGCAACTTAAAAAAGTAAATGAAAGGTAAACAGCTTTAATTGCAACATTCAAGCACATCTTCAGAGATTCTCAGCAACTCTCTGAGATTATTTCACTAGTACAATATCATTAATTTAGGAATCTAGCACTAGGATCTAGGCTCAGCTGCTGCAGCAGTTTAGCTGCCTTTTACATTATGCCAATATTTTATGTTTTTCAAAGTCCATGCTTTTCCAAGCTTAACAAGACCGTTAGCACTGCTGCTAGCATTCCATGAGATAAAACACACTCTTCCCAAATGTTGTAGGACTCACTAGTAGTAGGAAAAGTGTGCTACAATTTTCCTCATTTTGCAGAGGAAGATATCCCTCAGCAATAATGCAAATCAGAGGTTTAGTGACAGGCAGCACAGGAATCAGACTCTTATCCCATATTCCTGCCCCCGGTAAGACCCAGCACTCCTTCTGGGCCTGCAAACCACAACTACTTGTCTGAAATCTCCAGAATCTCCAGCATCTTCCCTATTCCTGTGGACATGTAGAAGATAGAGAGACAAGAGGGGTGAATCCAAAAAGCTGGTGGCCAGAGTTATCAGGGTGACACACTGGGACAGGAAAGACAGACCAGGGAAAATTGGCAATGCAAGCAGAGGTGATGAACACTAACCAAAAAGATCTGGACACGGGGATGCAGTCAGAGGTACTAGAAACAAACCAACCAGAAACAGTGATGGAGTACAGCAAACACAATCCCCTCTCCCTGTATGCAGCAATGACTTGGCAATGAGACAGAGGCTGAAAGAATAGGCCAGTCTCTTGGATGGAAGGGTGGTAAAAATATTAGAGAAACTAAGACAAAAAGTTATCTGAATCAACAGAGAAAGTGGTGGCAGCTTCATCAAGAAAATAACACAGGATCTGTCAGTGGAAATGCTGTTGGTCACAGATGAAAAGCCTTTGCCAAAGACTTTTAAGTTTATTTCTTGGCAGCGATCATACGGCTTGGTAAAGGTGGCAGCACAAGTAGCTGACCACCACCATATCTGAAACAGCAAAGGACCCCAGAGCAGGGCTCTGTGGTTTTGATGGGTTATCCCAGGGACTAACTGGCTCTTCACCACCACCATGAGCAGCAGGCTGTGCTTTCCTGAGCACGGGGAGCTGAAGTCAGAACAAGCTGTTCACTTCTTATCTTCTTGCAAGTGTCTCCCTGTAAAGAGATCACTCAAGTGGGGGCTGCTCTGTGGAAATCTCCAAGGAGCACCATCCTAAAGGGCTGGGATACAGGGCAGGGGGAGGGGTGCTCAGCCATCTAAGCCACAGCCTTTCTTTCCTAATTACACTTTTTTTTTGCCAAGAGGTAATTATTTTGCCTGCTTTGTCTTCAGCTTGACAGTCTGCTGATCTCAGAGTCACCACTCCACATGCTGACCTGGCACAGCTCCTCTCCATCCCTTCCTAGAATAGGGGTATGTTTATTTAAAGCCCTTATAGACAAGACAGACTCCACAGAATCAGCAAAACTACTCCTATGATTCCCACTTCAATAACTGCCTTATACCTTTGGGTAAAAAAATTCCCCCAGCCCTTCTTCCCACACCTACACAAAGCATTTCGTTCCAAATATGCAGGGAATAGAAGCTGTAAGTAGATATTATCAGCATTATCCCAGACCCTCCAAAGTCAATGAACTATTAAGTTAAGCATTCACTGCAGCAGGATCTGGTTATTTAACTGTTAAATAACTGAAATGAACCAGCCTGTCTTAATGCAGGGTTGTCCTATGTCCATGTTAATACCAGGTGAGCTGCTACAGCAGGGTTACAAAAAATACTTCAGTCTTCTGAGAATTTGTATTTACGTATTTCCTCTACATGTCTGATAAACCAAAGTAAATCCATTACCTTCCAGGTTATGCAGGGTCACAGGCCATGACCAGAGTTATTCAACTTAATGTATTTCCATGACAAATCAGAAAGATCAGTCCAATTATGCTACTGACCAAGAAGGAATTTTTTGCTGTGGACAAGGACTCCCTGAGATGAGACCCAGTCAGAGCTCTGAGCTGTCTGGGCTTGCTCCTTGCAATTTTCTCATCCCATCAATATTACGTTGAAATCCTGAAAATTATCTCACTTTTTCACTGTTGTAGTATGCACATCTGGTGCCAGGGGAAAAGACAGAGCCCTGTCCTGTCACTTCAGTTTTGTCATAGAAACTGAGGACTCTCTCTCCAGAAGAGATTTACAAAGGCCCATGTTTTTATCACCCTGCTAAGGGGCATGGAGTTCCCAAGAACTGAAAGACTCCAGGGATGCAGCTAATGCCATTGATTTTCTCTCTGCATCTTCACCTCACAGGAATGATACTTCAAGAGCAAATTCCCTCCCTAAATCTGGTAGCTGATGGTACAGGCATCCCGGAGGCCTTTTGCTTACCGGCTTTTCCCCATACATGACTTAAGACTGCTGAATCTTAAAGGCTGCTTCAGGGTGATTCATTTGCCTTAGAAAGATCAAGCCCTAAAGTTTCACCCAGAGTTCACTTTAGCCTCCTTCACAGATTGGCAAGCTTTAACAAAAACAGTGGCTAAATCAATGAAAGTGGGCATGATGGGTTCCCTAATGCATGGTTAGGGGAAAAAAATAAACCTACAAATTAATAGAAATATAATCCTAGTCTGTGCTGAACCATAATTTTCCATGGATGTTCTCAGTATCCCTTTTCTACAGGTCCTTTGACCCATCACAGCTGTGCAAGCCCTTCTCCTGCATTCCTGCAGCCAGAGCCCTGGACAAGTGGACTGGTGTCATGGCAGCTCCTGATTTACCACACTGCCTTCCTCAGAAACAATGTGCACCCCTAGATGGCCCAAAATGAAGTAGACATATCAGATATTCAAAGGGATTTCCTCTCCCTCATTATCCCCGAGTCACCTGAGACTGTCCTTGGTGTTGGAGACAGAAGTACTTTAAATACTTCTCTTCTTCAGTCTGCTGGCCAACCACCCCCCAACTGCAAAGAGCTTTATTTTACACTTCCAGCTCCAGGTGAGACCACTGACAGACACATCCCCAGGGACTGACGTGCACGATAGGAAATCTGGAAAGTGCATTTATGTTTGCTACCTTGCCAGTCCTCTAGGCCAAACATTATTAACACAGACAATAATAAAGCTAAGGGAGAAAAAAGAGATACTGTGCCCAGCCTTGTCGGTGAAAAAATTGTACCATGCCCCAAACCAGCCTTTGCTGGAATTTCCATGCCCATACCAGTGCAGCAGGTGTGTGCCTATCTGGAGATGTCTGACTATCCCACACTGAGGATTTTTAAAGCCCGTGGGAGCTAGAGTTAAACCTGGTTGCCACCCGTTCCTACTGTGAACACTCTTTCAGGAACATGCCTACAGAGGAGCAAGTCTGAACGTTTTGGTGGGTTTAAAATAGCTCTCAACCAACTCGAGAAAATCAGGGCTGGTTTGGGGAGTGTTTCTGGCAGAGTTGGCTGAGAAGGCACAGTTTGCATTTGTACTTTTGACTTCTCTGTTGTAGGCATGATAGTGCAAGGACTGTGCTGATTGTTGTGTTTTGGTATGTCCAAACAGCTTTGCTCTTCCAAACCCCTTCACTTCTCAAAGGGGGAAACTCAACTCTTTTACTCTAAACCTTCCCACCTGCTGGCAGGCTAATTCTCACCAGAGGGCATGCACTTTCTTGGGTACATACTTTCCCAGACATTCTTGATAGAGGTAACTGTCTGCCCAGGATTCAGCTGGATTTCTTTCAGGTCCTGGTACCATATGCTGTGAATACATGGCATGAGAGGAAATGAGAATATAAAGGCAGGAGGTGTAACAGCTCCTATCCTACGATATAACTTGTAGATTGGTGTGGGACATCACACAATGATTAAGTCACCCTGGGGATTAAAATGGAACCCATTGCAGCATTGGCTGAAAAATCAGAGCAGACTGAGCAGTTGGCACTGCAAGTGCCAGAACGCACAGAGGCTGGTTTCTTCCTCCCTCCTTGCATCTTGTGGCCGACTCACTTGCTCCAGCTGAGGCTTTTCTGCAGTTTTGGCACTTAGAAAAGTTTTGCCTGAGTTGATGCCCCGACCTTTGTTCAGGGCAGCATTGACACCGCAGCATTTTGCCTCCAAGGGTGTGTTCCCCCTCACTGCTGGGCCGAGAATCCCGTGTTCCCACCAAAGCCCTGGGCCCATACCACTGCATAGCAGGCACAGTTTCCATCTGAGGTGGGGAAGGGAAAGGCACTTTCCAAAAATCTGAGCAGACCGATGTGAGCGCCACAGTCTAAGTTAACATCAGATTTCAAGTGGAAGAGCTGCTGGCGACTTGCCCAGATTCCCTGGCCTGCTGCCTGCCAAGTCCTCAGAGACTATTTTTATCATTACTTATTTATTAAAATTAACTGTCTTGGGGCTGGACCGCAGACAGACAGAATCTAAAAACACAGACACTCAGTGGAAAGCTAGCTGGGAGGTAGGTGGAGAGGTTAATAAGAATATCTGGTCCTGTCCCACTGAAGGGCAAAAACCCCCAACCTTCTAAGAGAGTTTGTGGCTTAACAGGTTTAAATTCTTGCAATTTTTCTAGGCACCAGGTTGCCTAGAAAGACAAGGTGTTGGCTCACCAGGTACATGTGCTGTTTCCATACAGACTGGCAGACTGAGCCCACAGCTTATGAATTTGGAGAAAGGTCATGAACCAGCAGGAGCAAGAAAACAGTACTGTGAAGGCTGACAATCCACTGTAACAATGCTGAACAGGAGACCACTTCAAGGAGCAACCTGAATCAGTAACTGATTCTTCATTACAAATCATTTTTATCTGCTGGGATCCTCTACAAGGCATTCTTTTTTTTTTTTTTTTTGGGGGGCCACATAGGCTGCTTGTAAGTGAGCAGCCATGCCAACTTCTGCTTATAGATACCTCACATTTTTCTAGTGCCTTATAAACCTAAAGAGAAGTTCTCCCCAACCTGTGCTGAAACCAAGCCAAAGAGGCCATACATCCCATATTAAGCAAAAACCACACTCTGTTATTTGGAGAATGCAAATACAGCCAAAGCCACAAACAAAAGGGATTGTTCTAAAATGCATTTCCAGATGGATTGTGATGAATGAACTACAGAACACCTACAAAGAGATTTTCATCTTTCCAAAGGAAACAATGCATCTGAACTCCCCAAAAACCAGGTCTGGGAATGGGGAAACTACGGAAAGGGAGACTATCTCTTTCTACAACAGAAATACTTCACACTCAGATGAATGCTTTCCACCCACAGAACATAAAGCATTTTTTCTAAAACTAAGCACTATTCTGGTTTCACTCAGAACAGCAGAAGCAAGGCATGTAAACCACTTGCTCAGGGTCACGCAATACAACATGGTATTGTCAGCTCTTTGACCTTGCTTTTCCAGGGCTTACCTTGCCCTATTGTGCTGCCTGGACAATGTGTTGATAGACAACAGGCTTTCTAATCCAACAGAGCCCTGTAAATCACAGCTACCGGTCTGCCCACGTCGTGCCTGGCTTTAACTGATTCAGGAGCTGGCGGCTGTTGCCAGCACAACACTGATGCAGGAAACCTCCTTGTATTCACACATGAACAGCATGAGCCTTGCAATCATGACACAGCACACCGCTGGGAGTGCCACGCAGAAATCACACTCACTTTGGATGTTACTGGACAGACACTCTTCTGCAGGACCAGAGAGGGGGTGTCAGTAGTTCATGTGACTCACACAACCGTGCATATCCCAGTGGTAACATATTTACCCTCGTTTCAGTGGGATTTCTCAATGCAAACAGATTCGCAGGTATAATGGTGCTTTAGCACACTCTGAAAAAGCCAGAATGTGTGCGCATTACCTCACAACTTCAAGGTCTCTCCTTTTTGCACTAATCTAGGCCTGGAATTTGGGTGTCTTCTTTAGGCAGATTGAAATCACAGCAATGCTATCAGCACAAGATTTTAGTAACGCCTTACAGACTACATGCAAGTATCTCCCTAAAGAAAGCTTTGCTTGTATTCCAAGCCTCACAGCCTATGAAACATAAAGTACAAAATCTTCTCTTCTCCCATTAAGAACAACACTTTAACTAGGAAGGCCGTTTCCATGAGATGCGCACACATTTCAAAATGTAAATATAGCAGAGCAGGAAAAGAAAAAGGACTCTTTGACTGCTAATGAATCACCCTTGTTGAAAGCTTCCTTTGGGGCATTCTGCCATCTGAGTCACTTTGCTCTGCATACTTCTTAGCTTGGCTCTCTCCAGGCTTCATTCACCTGACATACATCTCTCTTTAGGTTGTAGGGATATATGCTTTTGTAATTCTGTATTAGCTAGGCAATGGGGGAACATCTGGGTATAGATATTTTAAGGTGTCAGTAAGGACAATAATGAAGGGGACAAAAGCATTCTTTAAAACAGCATTTTACTTTCAAGAGTAATCATGGTACAGTCAGAACAGCGCTTGGATACCACTCCTCATCTTCAGGAGAACTTTGCTAAACATTAACCAGCTGCTCCTCATATCAGTTGTGGCATGGACTTTATAAACATGCATTAATTTCCTCATCAGTTTGACAAAGATGAAATTGATAAATTAAAACAAGTTGCTAGAGAGCAGGGCTTAAATTAAAGACATGCATGAGGACTTGGGCCCTCTCAAGCCCTATGATCTGGCCTACCTGTTAACAAAAGAAGGGTTAACTGCTTTCTCCTCTTTTACTCTGATGCAATCCAGGTCAGACCCCATGAGTTAGATGCATTAAACCATATATAACTGCTTCAAGAGCTGTGTTCCAGTCAGTTTCTCTCATACTGAACTCAAACACAATTTCACCCACACATGCACTAACAAGCATGCTATGTGTCTGTCTTCCCCCTGTATCATCTCAAACTATCCTTCTTCCCCTTCCTCAGGTAATTTCAGATGCAGTCAGTTCCCAGATTTGGGTCTCCACGTGCCACAAAAATATTTGTTCTGCCACAGCAAATGCTTATTTTGGTGGCCGTGCCCAGCTATGCAGGTTCATAGTGTGCATTAAACCAGGGCAGAAGATTCCTCTTCTGTTGAGGAGAAATCATATCTGGTAAGCACATCCCTGACCAGCACTTCCTCCAACAGAGTCCCCTGTCTCAATGAACTAAGTTATCCTCATCCTCAGCAGCTCTCTTTCCCTCCATCCAGCCTTGGCAGCCTCCACATGTTCCTTCTAGAACAGCCTCAGCAGTTAAAACACAACTTCAACTGAAGCATGGGAAGAAAGCTGTGTGAAGCCTATCCTATGCAAAAGCTCAAGACCCCACAGTCAGGATTTGCTTTAACACAAGAGCCAATGCCCTCCAAGTAACAATTCTGCACGTAACTACTGATCTGTGCTCCTGGGCAAGGGCAAGCAGAGGATAAAGTATTCTGCAGAGTACTCTGCTTTGTCTCCTGAAGGTTTTCCGACATGATTAGACACTGTGAAACACGCTGTAAAGAGAAACTGAAATACACCTGCTCAGCTGTCAGGCTGACTCACTCACAGAGCCACACAACATCCAGCGTGACTGCGGCTCAAGTGACGTTTCCAGCTTCATGTATTCCTGCGTCTGCCTGCCTCTGGAAATTCTGCATGGGCAAGAGGACATCACCACCACACTGTGGGAAGTTTTGATCTGCAAAGTTAACTGTCCCATTCCACAGGCTCGGAGGCTGGAAGAAGAGGTGGTGGCAGCAACACAAAGACAGGGCACGGGGGCCTGCCCGGAGTGTGCAATAGATGGATTCTGACCCTTGGATGACTGAGCTTGCTAATAGTCTGCTGTGTTTACAGTTATACAGCAGATGGTTCCTTTAAAACAGAAAAGCTCAAAACAGGAGGTAGCCGTACCACCAAGTTGTTTAGTGAAAGTTTCCTACAATTTTTCCATTGTCAGTCCCAGCTGAGAGATGTTTGTTATGGAGAAGTCACACATGAAAAAAGGACAAGCACGTGCACGCCAGGAAATTTCTGTGTTAGTCCCAGTATAAAATCTGTGACAAGACATTGTGGGTCTCATTTTCAGAGTGTGTCTTCCATTCAGCCCCTTGTCCTCTCCTCCCTTCACCCTCTTCTTTGAATCCTCCTTCACACAATATAAAGCAACCATAACCCACTTATCCTGTTGCCATAAACCCACAGCCCCCTTCCAGGAGAGCAGCAGGTCTTGGGCACACTTGGCCCATTTTGGTGCCACAGCGAAGCCTCTGCACTTCCCTACATCCTACACAGCACACTACCAGACTGCTAATTCTGCCAGCTCATGAGATTTTGCTCAGCAAGCAACTGATAACACTTCACAATTCATTTTAATTGCAACTTCTTTGTAGTGTTTTCCTTTATCTAAGGGAGAGAAGAAAATTTTTAAAAAAGCTTGATCCGGTCCAGATTATAACACTGATCATGGCTTTCAAAAGAACAGAGACAAGTTTACTCTGAAAATAACAACTCCAAATGACATCTCACAGCTGTCTCTCTGCAGCCCCATGCATCATCCTACTGATCCTCCTGGTTTCTCTCTCAGGCTGCTGCCCTTGCCATCTCCATACAGGCCCACAAGCCTCCATCTCAGCAAGGCGTTTACTATCTCCTCACACACACTCTCTCTTGTGCATCCCATTTTCAGCTTGACCCTTCCCAGGGTCCCATAGACCTTGCTTATCTCTCACATATTCTCAACAGGGGGCTGCCACGGCCTTCTCTTTCCATGGGTGCCACAGAAGGGGTGGAGAACAGAGGAAAACAGGCAGGCAGGACTGCAAGCACAGAACTCAGCAAGGAAGCTGTAGGGAGGCCATCAGCACCTCTCAGTGCTCACCCTTTACCTGCACACCACAGATCAGGCCTTTCCTCTTCAGTCCAACACACAAAGAATTGTCAACAGTAACCTCTTCCTTTTTGCTCCCCCACATTCAGATTTAAAGCTATATTCCCATAAATAGCAAAACCAAATAGATACCAAGCCTTCAAGTCTACTGTATTTTCTTTAATTCCTAGCAGAAGTCTGCTGTTCAGAGTTTAGTCAAAGGCGCTGTGAGAACCCTTTCTGCTCTGCCACATCAATTTCCACTGCAGATCAATCACATCAGTAATCAGCATGCTGTGGTATGCAGGAGTGGTCAGGCAGCTCATGCCTGTTCTAGTGCAGCTACATTCAAAAGTAGGACTGAACAGTAGGAAATACAGAGGCCCACAAGCTCATTATTTATTCTGTAGAAATGGCTAGAGGCAAGAGGAGGCAGTCACACTGTTCAGTCAATGAAAAATGCTCTTTAGGAAGATTTTAGATGTCTAAATTCACAAGACCCACTTGGGAACTTTCAGATGCCTGAGGCGTACCATGCTGAGAGTCAAGGCACCACAGGAAAAAATGGCTTTGGAAATTTCATTTCACATTTTAACCAATCCAGTAGGATGCAAGAAGGTTTTACTCCTTCCTCAGACCTCCCCTAAGCTCCTCATTACTGAGGCTGGAACACCAAGGACCTCAGGAAGCCATAACCATTCCCTTTGTACTGCAGGGTAGATGGGTCAAGCCAGCTGTCCCATAAATTCACTGTGGCAAATATGAGATGTTGCACAACATAACTCAACCCACTTTATTCTGGCACCATGACCTCACCAGGATCAAGAGAGACAAACTCTGTGCATGCTCATCCAGGAGGATCAGACCACCATCTTCATCACACTCAAACACCCCAGCACAGAGAGGGACTCTGCTGGCTGAGCCAGCCCCAAAGCTTGGATTAGACACATGATCACTGCAGAGGGCTATAATGCAGCTTCCCAGACTCAAAGCAAGGGAAAGCTCACAAATACAGCTGTGCAAAAAAAAAAAAATCTTGCTATACCATACACTGTTCCCTTAGGACAAGTTATTCTGGTCAGAAAACAAACAAAAACCAAAACAAAACCAAAAAAGGGGGAAAAAAAGAAAAAAGAGAAAAAAGAAAGAAAAAGAAAAAGAAAGAAAGAAAAAAAAAAGAAAAAAGAAAGAAAGAAAGAAAAAAGAAAGAAAGAAAAAAGAAAGAAAAAAGAAAGAAAAAAGAAAGAAAAAAGAAAGAAAAAAGAAAGAAAAAAGAAAGAAAAAAGAAAAAAAGGGGAAAAAGGGAAAAAGAAAAAAAAAAGAAAAAAAAAAGTAACCTTTAGAAAACATAGCTAAGTGAAAACAAAGCCCAGCCAGCCTTTTCTGCACCTTCAAGGCAGATGCTAACACACATCTGTGCATGGAACAACCCCAGAACATGAACCAGTTCAGAGCACAGATAAGGAAAGAGGTGCTGGCACAGCTTCCTTGGCCGTTGCTAACAATGCTGTTTTGTTCTTCCATAAGGCTGTTTTGTTTAGGGCCTTCTTTGAAAATTCCATCATGACACATATGCAAAGTGCCAGCTTGGATAAATGTGCTCCTCCAGGATTATTTTCACCATGGTTAATATTTTAACCTCCACAAACTCCTCAACCACAGTCTGTTCCACGTGCTCATTACTTTACAAGGAGATACGCAGTCCTGTCCCACACTCTTTCTGTTTGCCCCTGCTCTTCCCAAAAGTTCCTGGGGCAGCTACTTTTCATGGATTTTGAAGCTGCCTTGAAGGCAGCCGGGATGACGGGGCTCACACATCCTTCATGAACTCCATCCACCTCTGTGAATCACATGAGCCAGTGCTCCTGATGACACAAAATCATGGATCGCTGCACACTTCTGTTCCAGAAAGTGTGTTATTCATCAGTATAACAGCCTAGGACCTTGGCACAAGGAAGTTAGGAAGCACTTGAGTTTTAATGCTAGCTAAGTAAAAAAACCTCCTGATTTCCTCAGCAAAACAGCACTTGACCCACATTTTCTAGAAAGCAACAGCTTGCATGTTACTCTGTGCAAACTCTACTTAGAAAGAAAGAGAGAAAACTGACCCACATTTGAACTGTCTCAGTAATCAGTGGTGCATTAAAAAGGCTCGCAAAGTAACACCATTAACCCAGTGTGTTATCTCCTGTACATGGGTTCTCCAAGACAATTTTACAGAGACTAATGCTGAACTTTTTCTTGCCTACAGCATCCACTCAAAGCAAAGCTGGTTACTACATACTCCATGGAGGGCAATCATGTCCTGCTTCTGGGGAAACAACCAGATTCAAACCCTAAAATATAAATCCTGAGCTACCATCTTCCTATGAAGAGACACTTTGGAAATATGACCTTTCAAGCATTCAAAACCAAACCTAGATGTGTGGTCCACGTTACAAGGTTCAATGAGGTGAGCCATATACAGGAAGGCCTGCGCCAAAACTTCATTATCGATATAACATGCCCCATCTACACTTCTACGCCCTCCTCCTCCTACTGTCAGAGACTTGTAGGTCTCATAGAATTTTAATCCCTTACTTTTCCTATAATCATTGAGTATTTGACTGCAAGTTTTTTTTTGCCAGACTTTTCCTATCCAGTTTCATTTTAAAAATATTCTGGAACGGTTAAAATTTTGGTTAAGAATCACATCATGTCACGTCATATATGGGACTTATACACATCCCATCTATACTGAGGCATACACTCCAGAGCCTTCATTGGTCACAAATACACACTGGATTTCACAGATATTTGAAGGCCTCCACCACTGTGATATCTAGTTCAAGAAGATGGATAACAGAGGAATTACTCTGCAGTTTCCCACCCGTGGATTCCTTTGCCAGGTGCTGCCACTTGCAGTGCAGCTTATCAGACACCAGCCCAATGTGCTGCTGAAAGGAGGTCAGAAACCAGGAGTGACAAAGCACATCAGGGAGAGATGGTGCTGGAAGTCTGTGAGGCCCAACTGCAGCACATGGGCAAGTCATGGCCTGATTTGCCAGAAATAGGGATCATTTCCTCTGCAGCACTGGTAGCAGAGCAGGCAGGTGGGCCAGGCGCGGCAGCAGAAGAGGCAGGATGCCAGTGTATGCCTGAAGCAAATTAAATATCAGAAGGCAGCAGGTTCCTTTGAGACTGCTTGGTTGCTCTTTTGGCAGAGGAGAAAAGCAAGCCATTAAAGAGGCAGAATACACCCGTGTCAACTTCATTTGCAGCACTAATTGCCATGCACGTGCGCTAATTGCCCTCACATGAAGTGCAAGGGACTGGGCACTACTTGAATCCCAGGCAGTGAGTATTCCAAAGTAACACTTGTTGGATCATGCTCTCACCACACATTCTACTTGTACCAAAGAAAAATGGAAGGAATCAGTGCAGTCTTGTTTTTTCATAAAGTTATCCACTGCAGCTTATTTAGAGACTAAAAAGGAAACTTTAACCAGACCACCAGAGATATTCAAAACAGTAACAAAGTCTGGAGCTTCTTACCAACGTAAGAGAAAGTAAGAGCTACTGAAACAAACTGGTCCCTGCTGTCACTCTGGAGGACAGGGCAGTGGAGATCTATCCTGGAGCCACCTTCTGTGACTGCCTTTTGTCAGTAGTAGCAACACTATTTGATTTATCTCAGTAAAAGCTGATGGCAGTCAGAGCTCATCCTAGTTACCTGCACAGGTAAAGTGCTTCAGAAAAATAAACACTGGTGGCAGGAACACAGAGCTACACTGCCTGGGGACTTCTCCTGGGCCTGCTTACATCACTGAGGAGGTGAAGGCAAGGGAAAAGCAGACGGAGGGAGGGCTGCAGCAGGTAGACAGATCATGCTTGGCCATCCTCTCTCCTGTTTTATTAAGGGGTTCCTGGAAAAACAGAATTGTGAGGCAGAATAGTGGAACAGATTGTCCAGAGAAGCTGTGGATGCCCCATCCCTAGAAGTGTTCAAGGCCAGGATGGATGGGGGTCCAAGTAACCTGGTCTAGCAATGTCCATATCCATACCAGGAGTGCTGGAACTAGGTGATCTTTAAGGTCCCTTTCAACCCAACCAGTTCATAATTCTACAAAAAAGGGGTTTATGTCCTTCCCTCCAGCAAAGTCTGAAAGCAGCATACCTCCCTATCAGGATGTTAACACATCCTTAACATCCATCAGCTGCATTTGCTCCTAGCTCATTAACACTTCTTTCTCACTAGATGATACCAACCCCTCTAAACTGCTTGCTCAGGTGAGCATGTGCACCTCTCAGACTATTTTGGTCCAAATATATGGGCTAAACTAACTTTGGGTGAGTTGGACTGCAAAAAATATTTCAGTTAGGGAGTTTGACTGTTTGGCAGTAATGGTATGGCTGCTGAAGCACGCACACAAACAAACCCTGGAAAACCAGACCCAATGATCCATTACCACGTAAGTGAAGAAGAGGAAATGCACCTCTTGCAACTATATTTTTTTTACAGTATTTCTTCCCAGTTTTGTTTTGTTTTTGGTTTTTTTGGGGTTTTTTTTTTGTTGTTGTTGTTCGTTTATTTGGTTAGGTTCTTTTTCCCAGGACCTACGAGAAGTCAGGCTGGGGAGAGCGGCAGGAGACACTGCACACACATCTTCCAGCAGTGTGTCTCTGATACACTGCAGGGTGCCTAGTAGAAGGCAGATGCCTCTCAGTAATGTGAGGATTGATCAGTGTAAATCAGTCACTATTGTTCTATACCAGCTGTCCCTTCATACAAAAAAGCCCTGAGGGGAGTTAAAGGCATTTTGCAAGCAGCCAGAGGGAAAAAGGTATTTTTGGTGATAGGCAGAAGGCATTTAGATTCTAACTCGTTTCTTGTTGTGCTAAATAAAAACTAGACAAGGCAACAAAGATTAGGGTATAGTTTGAAGAGGAGTAAGATTCCTTTTAGACCTAATTGGGACAGGGAATAGCAGAGGGAGAAGTAAATATGGCCATTAAGATTCAAAAGTTAGTTGACCCAGTCCTGGGAATTGCCGCTCTGCCTAAGACCACTGTTTATGCAGAAAGCACCCTTCAGGTTTTTTTCCCTTCTACTGAAAGGAAATCAACATTTTCACTCTGCCCAGACCCAAATGCTGTTTCAATGAGCAAGCCAATGTTACAATGCCACCCATTTGAAGGGAGCACAATATTTCTCCAATAAGCTTCAGCAGGAGGTTTGGCAGGCAGGGAGTTGTCACAGCATCTCCCCATGAAGTTTGACATACAGAAGATAAGCTCATGTTGCAGCAAGGCACTGCCTCAATAGCTTATGGAGTATTGCAAATGGCTTAAACAGAAGGAGAGCTGCTGGAAACCAAAGGAGCTTCTCTCAGGAAAGACACAGAAGAGCATCACCTGCCACTTGTGTGGCATTCCAGGTGGCAGCCTGGGGTCTTAGACATACAGTATTTTGTCCTGGTCACTGCTGCTAAAGAATTGGCAATGAAAAGGTTTGGTCTCAGCCCCAAGCAGGAGGTCAAGCTCTGAAAGCAGATCATTTCTCTGGGAAGGATGAGTTGCGAGCAGTCACCCCTTGCACAGAAACAGCCATAGAGGGGACACTCGTGACCAGGCTCCTGAAAAGCAGCTTTGGAAATGGGGCCAAGGGCTGGCTAAACATGACAGATAAGCTCCTCTCTTGACTCTGTCCCTATCACAACCAGCCCCAACCCTTGCCAAGGGGGAAGGCATGTAGCACAGGGTTACGCTATCGCTTCTAAAAGAAAATGTTGTACAAGGGCAATACAAAGTTAATAGTATAAAGTGCTCCTCACTTACATAAGCTACCTTCTTAGCCTGAAGATATTATGGTAAAGATTGGTCTGTTCAAAAAAGTTCATCAAAATAAATTGAAGAAAATTATTTAAACCTGTGGGAACACTTCTTTTAACAAGCATGACTTTATTTAGTTTGCATTCCCTCTGGAAGCGAATTAAATTAACTAGGTCCATTTGCATCCAAAATAGACAAGTAAGGTGGTTTCAGCAGTGGACTACAGTTTCTGTATAGTGGGCTCCATATTGTAGTTTAACTAAACCACAGAGTGCTACTTTTCCTAGACATCATTACCTGGACAAACCTTCAGTGTCATTACACAGCCAGATACTCCTTACCTGCATTAGGGAAGAAGGAAAACAAACAAAACCAAAATTACAGTTTCCTAACCTTCTCTCTTGAGATATGAAAATATTTTCAGAAAATATTTCCTTGAGTATTTGTCCACAGTCTTTTCAACCACAGTGCAAAAGGCATACACTTTTAAGAGTCCCTGGAGCAGGCCTGGAGTTCTAAGGAGTTACCTAAGTGCAGCTACCCAAAGAGCTGAGAAGGGCTAGGCACCAGAAAGGTCACCTGTGAAAGGACGAGTACCCTCCAAGCTTACTGCTTGTACTGCAGGGCTTTCAGCAAGGCCCCACTCAGGAATGAGACCCAGCTGTGCCACATGTCATTCAAATGCTCTGTTTGTGACACTAGAGAATGGCAGGCTCTGGGTGGGGTGGGAGCCTAAGCTGGGTGAGACAAGGAAACTAAGCCCCAGTTTCATCTGAGAGCAGCCAGAGAGCTCCAGTCACAGACAGGTCTTGTGTCCTGTCTGCCCCTACCCAGGGCTGTTCTTGCTGGTTTGCTTAACAAAAACCACCACCAACAAAAAAACACACTAGAAAGCACATCAGTATTATTGTGACCCAAGAGCACATACACAAAGGAGGGGTTTTTTCAAACAGGTCTGCGACTAGTACCTGGCACAAATGGGTTAGGCTGACTTGGTCTTGTCTTGGTGCAGCACGATGACATAGCTGAGCTCTGGCAGTATCCTTCAATCATATAATTTCTGGTTTTGTACCTTTCAAAAGTTATCAGTACATCTGGCATATTAAGGGGGTGGCACTTGTTCTAGCACACCAACACAACTAAGAAGATAAAAGCCCTCATAGTCCCTCATTTTCCTGGCTTGTCAACAGCCTTGCAAATTTCTCAGATATGATAGTAAACCCATATGCACAGCATCTATTTGGTGGTGTACTGCTAAAAAGTCCAGAATATACATGGAGGGGAAAAAAAAAAAAAAAAAAGAAAAAGAAAAAAGCCACATTCAACATTAATTAAGAAGCCAAGAATAATTACCCAGTACAAAATCTGAGCATGATGTCAGAACTCCTTCACAACTAACACGTCCATCTGTGTTATATTTAAGTAGATGCCACCAACTTGAGCAGAGAAATATCCCCAATATGTTCCATCACAGGGTATTAAAATCCTATCTTACTAAGAGGAGAGAGGAAAAAATAAGTATTGGTTCAGTTCACCTTCAGTTCAGAAATCACTTGCAGATTGCTTTTTCAACTGACAAATACTGTTCAATTTAAACTTTTTTTTATTATTCCATACCATCTGAATGGAAGAAATTTTAAAGTGTAGCTACTGTGGCTACTGTTCAGTGAGCTCAGAAGTCCATCCTGGCCTTAAGACCCAGAGAGTTCACCACTCAGCAGCAGCTCCCACACTAGTAACCTACTTCATGTTCCACTGTCTGCAAGACTGCGTTTAGCTTTCAGCAAGAGTGAGACTGACACTGTGATTACACATTCTCCCACCACACTGCAGAGCCTCCTCTTTCCTTAGTAGCACAGAGCATTTCTTCCTCTGCCCTATAAGATTACTAGTAACCACCTGCCTGAAAAAAATAAATCCCATTTAAATGGATACATCTTCATTAATGACACGTCCCCTGGTCCCCCCCCCATTGGTGCAATTCTGTGCATAAATACCCACACGTTAAGCAAGAATACACAGAGAAAGCTGCCATTGGGTACCTCCCAGCAAATGGAAAGAGTTCATCACTCAGCAAGCATGTCTGAGGAGCTCTGTCATCTGTGGGCTGACCAGCAAACTACTGTTTTTAGAAATACTGATTTGAGCAGTCCCTTACCACATCGCTGGCCCTAAGAATTCCGTTTGCAGAGTGAGAGGGACACAGGGATCAGTGCTTGTAGCATTTAGTCTAGAGAAGGGAATTAAGGGAAGGAGGCAAGGCTTTTTCTGGAAGGAAAGATACAGCCAGGGAACTGTTCGCATCAGCAACATTTTATGACAGATCCTTTCAAGCCTTTTCTTCTGACTATGAAGTGAGACAGAACGTCTTATACAAGCTGCAAACATATTTGAAGAATAAACAGTTTGCATAAGTTGCCTCTTTGAGAGATCAATTTCTAATGTTAGGGGAAAAGAAAGAGGAAACACAAACCTTTCTTTATTTCTATTCCCTCTGTGTTGCATCAGCACAGTCCTTTGTTTACTGTCTGCAAAGATGCACTCTGATACTAGTGGAATGTGTATATTGAATCTGAAGAGCAGCTTTAATTCCCAAAACTCAACCTCCCAAAAGCAAAGTTTCCCAGGAAAACACAGGATGATAGCCAAGCACAGCAATACCACAAAAACCCAATTCATAGTAAAACATTTGATGGGTATTACATGGGTGTGTAAAACTTTTCATGAAAAGAAAAGGCAGTTTAATATTTCATCTGGAAACTCATCACTCAAACTGCAGAAGAAGCAGTCTAGGTAAAGGAATTATAAACAAAATCAGGGCAGGATTGAGGATGCTTTGAAATATATTTCTCTTCTGCTATTTCAGCTGCTATGAAGCAGGAGAAGCCACAAATGATGACTATACAATGCACACTACAGACAGTCCTGATAACATCTTAAATACACAAATATGATTTGTGTTCCCGATGTCTGGGGAAGGGAATAAAGATACACGGCAATTACATTAGTGACATATAAATATGAAGAAAAAAGTACATAGTGATGTTTTATTTGCAGAACAAAGCCTGACAACACAATGAAATATTCTATAGTGAACGCTGTAACAAAAATCCCACTTGGCATTAGTGAGGCCAACCTGGCACCAGAAGCAACACTGCTGGTAATGCCAATGCTGCCCATTAATTCTTCAACTGTGGGGGGTCCTACCATTTGTAAAGACATCATCTTTGTGGTGCAAAACAGACTGTGTCTGGCTGAAGCAGTTCACAGACTTGTCTACCTACCAGGCTCCTGGTGGGACAGTTTCCTAAATGTTCGAGAGCAAGACTGGAAGAAGGCAGAGCTTTAAAATGTGTTCAGCCCATTTCTCTAAGTGTCAGAACAAGACCATCTCTAAGGTAAGTTCTACTGCAGGTCTGCTGAATGATGCCATTCCTGTACCTGCCAGTGATGAAACCAGCAAGAGTCAGCCCCATCATAACACATCACAGAGAGTTTCACTGGGAGTGGGCCAGTTGCAGGTCCTAAAAAGCATTTTGAGTCTTGTCTTGGCCTGACAGCCATTTTATGTGTGACCTTATTAAGTGCTAGAAACTTCAAACTTTCTTATAAGGTGAGAACATTTAGGAGTTCAGAAGACAAATATTAAAATTCTTGTCTGTTTCCCACACCCCCTCATAACTAGATTATCCTTTTTAATATCTCTGGGGTTGTGTTTTTTCATTCACATGAGATTTCCCCTTGGGTTTTTACCTAGCCTAAGGACTCCATAATAATGAATCAAGTTTCTGGCAGCAGCAGGCTACATCTCAGGTAAAGACAAAAAAAAAAAAATTTTTTTAAGTACCACCAATGTCAAAACAAAAAGAAGAAAGAGCATCCCATGGATGAAAGATATCACAAGTTCAGATCACTAGGCTAGACTTCAGAGGGAGGGAAGGAACTAACACCAGCATATCCCACATCAAAACACAGGACTTGCAGGAGATGAAAAAGTCACACAGCAGTTAGACAGGAACCCCACCCATTTCCCAGGAGCTGCAAATCTTCACATTCCTTGCACACACTTTGTCACTGTCCTACCCCTCTAGGCCATAAAAAACCAACATGTAGCACATCATGAAATCATGTAGCAGCTGGAAGGCTCCAGGGCTATTCTGGTGCACTTCAGCTCCCTCCACACTACCTCTTCTGGGTACAGATTACCTGTGCAAGGTGCCATGTAAACCCTATGGGATAAAGCAGATGGGAGGGCAGACCTTGCCCAAGGCTGGTAAAACTTGGAGCCCTGTCTTCCACCTCCTCAAACAAAAGTGGGTATTTTCTCTGAACCGCACCCACCTGCACAAGGAAAAAGAATGGAAAAAAAAAAAAAACAACACACCAAAAAAACCAGGGAAAAAAACACCCAAGATGATGGAAAATTAAAAAAAAANCGAATAGAGGAAAAATAAAAAAAAAAAAAAAAACAACAAAACCAAAAAACCAGAAAGAAATAAAAGTAAGTAAAGTGAGAGAAGAAAAAAAAAAAGAGAGATGAGAAAGAAAAGAAGAGAAAGCACAGGTTCTCAGAAGTTGCTACCAGCTACAGGGTGGATCACTTTACCACACGTACAGAATCTACTGTCAAAATAATTTTGATTTTTACCTCTCAGTTCTTCAACTGTTGCTGGGAATTTTTCATTGCATCTTCTACCAGGACAGAAAGGCAGTTTAGTTTGATTAGAAAATGAGAGTAATATCCAAAAGAGTAGTACCAAAAAATGATGACCAAACCAGCTACTCCCAAAAGAACGTAACTATTCCAACTACTGCAATGGCTAAAAAGTTAGTGATTGTTCCACTTTTCTTAAAAGATGGAGAGGGAGCCATGGTACATGACTGAAAGATTAGCTAATCAGACACAAACTGAATGCATTTGGAAAACAGCCTGGTGCCCAAAGTTCACATTCCAGCTGGGCTGAGTCCCAGTCCTCTTCCACCCCAGACCTTGGCAGCGCTGCCCACACAACAGTGGACTCAGAGCAAAAAGGCATTTAGGAAGCACTGGGCCATTTACAGTGAGCCTTTAGCACCAGGATAATCAACATTTTATATCCACTGCTGTTCAGGTTTATAAATCATCTGAACAAGGTTAATCACAAAAGACCACTCAAATAAGATGTCCGGCCTTGGACAGGTCTCTGATAGAACAGGGGACACGCTGCTGTCAAACAAAGCCATCGTGCCCAGGACACTGAAGGACAAGTCAATGGCTGCTTTGTAAGATTAGGGCACGGAAGTTTATTCTTCTGCCTCCTGTAACTTCATGAATCTTGATGTTGTCCGGAAGTATCTTCACCTCTGCAGAAATAACCAGAACAAGCACACTCTGCCTTTTCAAGCATGTCATAAAAATGCCTAGAAGGACAAGTCTTTTTGCTATGCACCTCAATGACCCTATTAGGTTTTGTCTTCAATTCACCAAGATCCAAGCCACCTATAAAAGTGTGATTACTACCACAAGGCTGAGAGAAATTACACAAATAGGTCAATTTATCAAGACAACAAACCTATTAAAAATCCAGGAACACGGAGAAATTAGACGCACAGCACTCTATCACACTAACAGGTTTTGATACTGGTGAACATTACAGTGAAATATTAAACTAAGTCATAGTGGGGGGAAGGCGGATAAAGAAAGGGGGTAGATCAGGAGGTGGTAGGATCACAGGGTAATTTAGGAGATAAGAAGAACAGCTAGGCCTTTGTAAACCTCAAGCAATACATGCCCAAGAGAAAAAGACAATATTGTTACAGAGGACTAAATTGATACACAATACCTCAGGGATTTACCTAATTACTTCTATGACAGAATTACCCTAGGAAGGCAACTATCAATGCAACAGTGACTGAATATTTCAGGTTGCCCTTCCCCCCCCCCGAAACAGAAGACAGCAAATTCTCACTAACTCCGGTGCAACTGCTGCACAGGCAGACTTTTCAGTAGTGAGCAGTGCTAGAGCTCTTCTTACTGCATGAGAGCCCTACTGATATCAATGTTTATGCAGAACAGAGCATTAAGTGCCGTTTGAGGCACCCAGGACCTGGCCCCATGCAGCTGAGCACCTTAAAAATCCCATCCTATAGACATTACTCAAATCTATTTTCCAGGTGGACAAAAGTAAAACAGGCAGCACATAACCATAGAAGAGCTGACACACAGATCCATCTGCATTCCAGGTAGTTCACCCTCTCCTTCTTGATGAACAAAGACAATGCTGCTTGAAGGAAATGAAAGCACAGTGCAAGGACTTGATTAACACATGCTGAGAATCTGTCTCTAAATCAGTCATCACTTGCATATATTAAGCATGCTGAGGCTGAGATGGAACATACAGTACTACTCCTACTGTGTGACTTCTTGTTGAATGCCATTCAAATTGCCAACCAGGAAGCACCTCTGTGAGGTGCTAGGAGATCTCCACAAGATTCAAGTCGATTCCCTGCTACAGTAAGAAATTGTTTTTAGCCCTGCTGAAGTGAGTTTATTTATGAAGAGGAGAGAGACTGGTTTTCATATCAACATCTTCTGAGAAATGGTTCAACTGAAATGTTACACTTTCAAGAGAGCCACCATGCCGGTGCAGATCAGTCATCTACAATTAACATGCACTGACAGAGGGAAAGGCCAACACATACACACTCGGAAGTGAAGGATGAGGAGAATTAATGTAATGTTGTTATGATGGAGACACGGAAAAGGGACGAGCGAGAAGGAGCCTTGAATCAGAGACAAACAAAAGACGTGCTGAGGTAGTTCAGAACTTTGCTATCAGAGATCCTTTGCAGAAGGTCTGAAGTAGTATTTGGGGAGAAAAGAGATCAGTGCATTTCAGTTTCTCTTCCAATGAGGTTACTGACACAAGACAAAAAAAGACGGTATTTATTTTTTGTGGTACCTTAACAGTAACCCACTCACACTGAATTAATAAACTACAAAGACTTAACTGTATCCTCGAAAAAGGAACCTCAGAAAGTTACAATAAAACAGGTTTGGATGGGAAAACAGGAGTAAATATAACCTCAGTCCACAGGCTTGTTTGATGTTTGTATGTGGCATTCTTATCCCCTACTCCTGGTCCCCCACCCACTCCCGCACACAATCCCCATCCCTTTTTAAGTCTGATTCAGAGTCCAATAAACTCTCTTGTGAAATTCCCTGTCCCTTAGCCCATAGTCTTACAAAAATGCCAGTGCTTACTCAAGACTATCTGCGCTGAGGGCAGCTGGTCTCCTCACATGACTTCAGTTAAGCATCTCCAACCCACAGGCTGAACCTCTTCCCATGTGCCCATACAAGTCTGTGGGTCAGCTGGGCAGAGAATAAATCTCACTGTTATCTCTGCTGTGAATGCAAGGCATATTACTGATAAACAGTACACTTCTTTCTCAGTTAAGTATTAGAAAGTCTCATTCATATGTAATGTTTCAGTGAATTCTAGAGTTGAGTGTTTTCAGAGCCTGAAAGTGCATCAAAGTCAACACACGGAAAAGGCTGGCCTGAAAAGCGATACTGACATGCAGAGAGAAGAGGACACATTTCCATGCAGGGAAACATACTTGTAATCTGTCCCAGAATAACACAAAAACATAAACCTGAAGACAAATACAGTCATCCCCTCCCCAGTAAATCCAAAAGCAGTTCCTCTAGAGCTAACTGATCACAGGAACACATGAAAAACCCTCTTTTAAGCAGTCAGGATTTGTAGTTGGTGGAGCATCACCTATTTACTGTGTTCTGCTTCCAGCAGCACGCTGCCTTTGGAAACAAGTAAATTCTCAAACACAGGATTTCTTTTTCTTCCCTCCCTCAGCATTGGATAACTTTTTTAATATAATGCAATAATTAGAACTTTTTTATTCCAATCAAACCTCAATTCAAGAAGCCAAGATCATTGCCTCTAAGCTGATGAGACTCACACAGGTACCAACTACACTCATCTTTTTGACAGGGGTGCTTTCTCTTATGAAAGACAGACTCCTCCAGGTAGCAAAGAGAAGCCAGAGTCTACTTTACAAATCCAGTGACCCCCAGAAGAATTATTTTAAGAAGCAACTCAGTTAAAACTGAACAATGACAACTACTTTTACTCCTGTCACCTTATGGATTCAGAAATAGCAGACTGCATTAACCCTTCCATGAAGTCTGACTAGCATAGTCTTGGACCAGAGAGTTTGGGGACAGGAAAATCCAGCAATGACAAGAGAAGATAATTCAGACAGTAAACTCATGCATCCTCAGCTAGGGAATCCAACAAGCTGCCTTTCCCCCAAAAGGGACCTACTACCAAGAATTTCACTCTCTTGAGAAAGAGGCGTTTTTAACAGGCTCCATAGGCTTATAAAAGTGCTCAGGAGTCAACACAAGAGTCACTCTGCTTTAAATGTTGGTGGATCACAACAAGAGTGTATTATTTCTCCTGGTTCCAAACAATTTGGAAAGGACTAAAAGCAAAAAGCTCCCACAGAGTAAAACTTGCTTAAGTATTATAGTTTAAAATGCCATGAAAAAGAGAGGAAAGGTGATATAGATCCTAACCAGCCTTTCTTCTGTGACAGGATATAAAGTACCATCTGGTCACATAGTCACAAATGCATTCACATCCACCCCTGCTCCACAAAACTCAGGCTCACGTGACTACCAGAAAACATCTTAACTCCCTCTTCTAGTCTTGCCTGGTCTTCACCTGTCTTTGCCTCTGATAGTTTGAAGGAGGAAAATAGGGGCTTGCAGGCATTAGGGGGGCACAGCTGAACACAACAGATTTCCACGGCAACGAGATACAGCCCCAGTGAGGAAGGCCTGTTAGTAGCTGTGAGGCAATGTGCTCAGCAGAACAGATTTTTCTATCAGACAGCCAGAGACAGCAGCTCGTGTTCATACACAAACGTGTAAGGAATCTGATGCTTGGCCTTGTACAACCCCACAGAATTCAGGCAGTGCAATGCCAGTGTAGACCACAGCAAGATAGAGACTGTGTTAGTAGGAAAAAATAAACAGGCAACGTGGAGAGACACTCTGCCTTTGAAGATAAAGTAAGAGTGCTCCTAGGACATTCCTCATTAACTGAACATTTATTGCCAAACCTTAGGAAAGCCCCCGCATTACTATGAAAGTGAAAGCAACTGTGCAATGCACAGATTGTGCATACTGTACCATCGCCTATTGTCTGTGCCTCTACCTTTGACAAGTGCACATACGTACACAAGCCAACATCTTACAAACAACCTGCTATTTGGAAAGGCAGGAAGCTGTAATTGTTCCACATTTTCTACTCAGGGAGTCAGTCATTTGGCCTTTGTAATTTAGACTCCTTCCTACTAAAATACAGTTACCAACATTTTCCGACATGATGACATTTTATTCGTTAGTATCCTCCAAACTCTGCTTATAACAGACCGCTAAAACTTCTAGACGCAATCATGATGGGATTTGCCTTGACATGAAAGGATATGATCTCCAAACACGCTGATTTCAACAGCAGAAGTATCAGTTTATAAAGCAAAAAAGCACACATGAGGTTTTGCAAGAACAGAGTCCCAGTGGGGAAGAGCTGAGGCCATTAGCAAACTTTTTCAAGTCAAGCAGAAAAACACCAACTGTCCCACTCACAGCGTATGCTCTGCTGGAAATGCACAAAAAGCCATTTTTATCAAACATAAGTAAAATATGTCACGTCCAGTTTATAAAAATATCTGTAGCAAACTAAGAACAAACAGAAACTCTCCAAGTAGGCTTAACCAAGCAGAGAGGAGAAGAGAGTAATTTCATGGACTGTTTTGTATAGCAGAACAGTGACAGGTTCATCCAGATAAGGTTTTAAGTCCTACAACTTTTCTTGCCACTGCAATAGGCAGAACTCAAAACAAACCAGAACTAAGGCTCAAAACAGGCACTGAGTGCGAGGTTTTATTCTGTATTACGTGTTAGGGCTGTAAAACTACCAAGCACCTGATTTTAATAAACAATTCCTGTTTACACACAAGCATCAGGGCTGACTCTGTGACAGGCTCATCCTTGCCCAGAGTCCTGCACATCAGAAGGATGACAACTGCCTCATAGCTTCAATGTTTTACCTGTGGTAAGCTTAAAGCACGAGTCCCAAGGCTGCTTGCTTTGCTTGAGGAGTGGCGCCTTTACTGCTGTTGTTTATACAGATATGGTAATTAAAAATTGCACTGTAATGCATTTGATAATAGTCTCATTGTTCCTGTGAACTGAACTGCTTCAGTTAAACATCATATCACAGCTAAATAACAACCTGCATTTATACTTTTTTTTTGTACTTTTTATCCTGCCTGTACAGGAACTCCGGGCTTTTTCACCATAGAGATTTCCAGCATATGTCAGAGTAAAACATTTTCCTCCTAAAACCAAAAAGCCTACCCCACATTCCCGTGGAGCATGCTCTCCTAAGACGCCTAAGCTCTGCGCCAGCACAGAGCCCAGAGTGACACACAAGGATAACCTCTACCTGATACAAAGAGCCAGACTTTCTACACGTTTCTCAGTAGAACAGCAGCACGCTCGAATACTGTTCCACGGGGGTGCTTAGCACGGGGCTGTTTACAATAAATACAGCTGAAGGGCACTAGCAGGGCTGGCTGACAGTGCTGGAGCAGCCGTCATGGGAAGCCAGCAAGGCACACTTCTTGTATGTTTAGAGCCTTAACTTGGAGCAGAAACGAGGGAACACCAGAGCTATGAAAAAAAGCAAATTACAGGCAAGCCACCACACTGTGCACCATGCCACCCAGCAGCAGGTAACCTAGGAGTTCAGCTGAAAGTCCTGTCAGCCTTCCAGCACCAGGCAAGCCTATGGAAGTCAGACTACCCCACTTCCCTTGCCCTTCAATGCTGAACACACATCCAAATCACTCAGGGCTTGCCTACCTGCTTCAGGAGGAACTTATCCTCCGCGTTGATCTTCAGGGAGACGGCCAGGTGGATGGCGGAGAGCACCACCCCGCTGATGACCGCAGCTCTCATCCGCACGGGCAGCAGCGTGTAGATGCTGTAGATAAAGAAGACGGTCCACCAGATGCCCTCTGAGGCGCTCCTGGGCCACACCAGCAGAACCCCTACCACTTGCACTGCCAGGATCACCAGGATGACAGAGTAGCATGCCAACCACATGTGGTCCTGGTGGAAGTTGTTGCGGTTGCACACCATGCACAGCACCACCATCAGCACGATGGCCAGCGAGAGCACCACGACATAGGATACCTCATAGCGGCCGTGTGCGGCATGGAAGATCAGCATGACCACACACACCAGCACCAGCACGGCCATAAGCATGGTGAGGCTGCTCTGGTTTAGCCGAAAGAAGTAGCGCTGATAGAGACGTTCCAGTTTCTCAGACTGGAACTTCTTGGACCTGAAGATTTGCAGCAGGATACTGCAACAACTGCCCATGGAGAAGGCCGCCTCGGAGTCTCCCTCGTCCCCGTCCTCTTCCTCCAGCTCCTCAATCTTGGCCTTGATGCGTTTCTCGTCCAGCCCCAACTCCACGGAGCGGGGCCGTACCTCCCCCTGCTCCCCCAGCTGCCGGGGGCTGGCATTGTTGGGGGCAGCGGGGGAATCACTGCCGGGCGGGTGGCGGGACCGGTGACGTCGGCTGTCGTCACCGTGCTCCTGCCAGGCGGATTTGGACCTAAAGCTCATCATCCTGCAGCCGCTCTCCCCGCGGTTCCGGGGCTCGTAGTCTTCCTCGCTCCTCCACCTGCTCGACATGCGGGAGGTCTTCTTGCCCGAGGACCTGTCGGGAGGCGGCGGGTAGGAGTAGCCATTGGCCCGGGCCTCCGCCTCGCCCCAGGCCGAGCGGTGCTGCTCGGTGCCTGCCCAGGGCGCGGGACCGCCGAAGCCCGGGGGGCTGACGCTGTTCGACCGGGACATGCCCTGAGGGACGGGGCCGCGGGCGACGGGAGGACCGCCGGGCAGGCGCAGGGGACGAACCGCCGGGAGAAAACCCCAAAAGGCAGCGGGGAAAGAGAAAAAAAAGATGAGGGGGAAAAAAGAAAAAAAAAAAAAAGAAAGAAAGAAAGAAAAAAGGCAAAACCCGCAAACGCCCCCAAAGTCTCCGGAACGGCCGGGCGTCCCCAGAGCCGGGGTGTCCCCGGCGGGACGCTCAGGGCAGTGCCATCGCCGGCCCCGGCACTTGGACACCGCCGAGCGCGCTCGGCACCGCGGGGACCGGGACGGCGCCGGCTCACGGCCGCTCGCCCTCAGCC
>WBMY01010667.1:1559724-1587224 GCA_013397315.1 Donacobius atricapilla | reverse complement strand
CGGGCCGGGCCGGGCCGGGCCGGGCGCCGCCTCAGGGCTCCGTGTGGGGCGGGCTGCGCCCCCGGCCTGGCGCCGCGGGCCGAACTGCTGAACTGAGGAGAACCAAGCCGCAGAAAGCCCTCCCGCGACATCAGCACCTGTTACCGCACCTACCTTAAATTTATGGTAAAATACACACACAGGTAGGTTCACCTTGTTTTTTCAACCACTTCAAGCTACAGCCCTCACGTTCACCCGACAGCGCTGTGACACCGTTTTATGGCATTTTCCCTAACCTGGGAGTGAGGCATGACGACACCACAGCAGTTCCCAGCAAGTTTCAATCTCTAGACTCTTCCACAATGTTCTTTCAGGTGATCCACTCTTTCTGCAGATGCGAGTGAGCCAATTAATGATTTACAGTGTTTTGAAGGTAAGCATCATATGTACTAAGAATAATATTATTGCTTGATGTTCTGCATCATGTTTTATTAAAAACAAACTGTCAAATCAGATAACTGCTTGGCTTTAGAAACTGATTGGCTTGCAGAAACTGATAATTGTCTAGGTGTTTGTTCAAACATTGAAAATCTCTGCTCACAAGTAGTCCTTAGCAGTAGTAGTGCTGAAGCTGTGGTTATCAAGGGACAGAGATAAAAACGTTTGTAGAGAGGTAATATTGCTGGACACGGGGAAAAAAAAAGCCAAACCAGATAACCTTCCAAACAGAAGCCTTTTACACGTGTCTTTTACACGTTCAAGTCACTCACAAACTACAGCAATTTAGGCCTTTGGGCATCTCAGTGGTTCGTAATACCATATGCTGAGTTTTCAGAGCTTCTTCCACAGAGCCTCTTTTACTTACCAGGAATTCACAGTGAAAGATTTTCATTAAAACAATACCCACAACTATTACCGTTGGGCTCACTTTCATGGCACTTTCCTGACAGATGCTATATACTGCAGCTGATCGCTACTGGTCTCACAGTTTGTTTTCCATGAGGAGACATTTTAAAATATAAATACCACTGCCCTTCAGATGGAGTTTATCATTTCTTGTCATCTTATAGAACACTGTCACTATCCATACACTACATTTGTTCTACTCCAGTAGAACAACACTCAAGAATTGAGTGGTTGGTTACTCTGGCTGCCCAGTGCCTGAACCCAAGGGATAAAGACAGTGGAACAATTCTTCAGTGAGCTGTAAACTGGGACAGGTCTTTTTGTTTTGTACACAAAGTCCCTGTTTGGAGTTCTTCTCTCAAAGCCAGCAGTAAAAGATCTCACTTTTTCACACTGAAGACAAGTAAAAGGAGAAAGGTGATCCACAAAATTACTTGGTGACCCTAAAATTAATTCTGCTTCACAGAAAATGACTATGAAGGCATGTATAAGAACCAAACACGTTCAACATTCACATCTTGTTACATTTAGTTCTGGATATCAACAAAGCATTGCTCAGGTAACAGAGCAAGTAATTTTAAGGTTTTTATGTTTCAACATTGGGACTAAATGAGGTCTTAGCTTTTGCATCACGATGGCCTCTGGAAGACTGAATCCTAGGCGGGACTCCAGTCACAGGAAGCTATAGCCCCTTCTCCAGAAAGTTTATATACAGAGGTACCAGAAAAATGCTAGTTTCACTTCTAGGGTATCATTCATGTTTCTTTTCACGATGTCATTTTGTTTGACATATTTGTCATTTTGCTTTTCTGTAATGTCGTAAGAATTGGTGCTTAATCAATTTTAGGGTGTATTTTTTAAAAAAATCAGCCAGAGGGGAAAAAAGTTTTGTCCTTGCTACAGGGGAAAACAAGTCTTCAACCAAAAGTTTGTAACTTTAGAAAGAGATTCTGCAGAAAATCTCTAACTTGTGAAAACAATAAGGATGTTAAGAAGCTAAAAAGTCTCTTAGAAGCTAAGAGTAGCACCAACTAAATGGGTGCTCCACACCCTGAGGACATACAGGACTATGACAAAGAAGATGTAAGATTCCACATGGATAGTAAAAAGCCCATTTCTAGCTGATAATGTTACTGGATCACACAGAAAGTAGAACAACAAAGGCAACAAGCAGGATATTCTAATATTAAGGATACCGACCATAATACAGACAGCTTATCTACAGTTTTCCTTCTGACATGCAGTTTCTTCAAGCCCTGGCTCTCGTTTCTAATTCAGGAACCTCATTACAAATGGCAGTAAGATACAATGTTTATCTCACCCAAAAAAGTTATGCAGGAAAGCAAAACACTGCATATCCTGGGTGGCTGTAAAGTCATTTAAAAATGCCTAGCATTTATTACAGGAACATTCAGGCGGTCATTCTTTGTTAATGAATTATACATAGATAGGAGTTGCCGCCTTCTTTCACAACTTAGCTCAGCCATTTTCTGAAGGATGAGTGTAAAATTGAGGAGCTTCTATATCTCAGTCCCAACATGGTTAAGCACAAATTATGACCTTAATCAATACAAGTGTGCTTTGCATAGAAGTCCATATAAAATGAAAATATTTACTTGCTTTGTTCAGAGCTCAACTAACACCAGTATCACAATACTGTGTAGAAAACCAGAGAAATTTCCTGTTCCTTATCCAGAAGGGCTAATGTTGCACCTTCCAGTCTAGCCTAGCCTTCACAAATTCTACCTGCCCCATCATAAAAGCTTTTTTTTTTTTAAATTTTTTTAAATTATTATTCTTTGTGAGTGGGAGGGGTAGTTGGGCAAAATTCCATTCACTACCTTCAATCATATCGTAATAAAATTCTGGATTAAAATTGAACCATGCCTCTTTTTCAAAAAGTATTTAGCCGGTTAAAGTAATACCTAAATGGAAGTAAACACACGGAAGATTTAGGGAATGCTTGCACCAAGTCAGTCAGATGATGTCACCTCCTCAAGAACCTTCTTGGAAACCATGAGGGAGTCAACAGAGAGCTAGTGTGGCAGCTCTAAACTTCTTCAACATACAAGTTCACATAAATTCTGGTTTCACATGTAGTCTCATGATTTGTATAAAAAAATTTTTACTTTATTATTATTACAACAGGTGCAGTAGACAAACATTAGCGTTCTTTCTTTCCATTATTTACTTCAAATGGGGAACACCAACTAGATAGTGACCTCAGAACAGCTGTGTCACATTTCACTCTTCATGGTCCTCATGCAAGATTCATGGAAGCATTAAATCCAGAGCATTAGAATGTCCAAAGCAGCCCTCTGAAACCAAGAGATAATCACACAGTCCAGCTTGGAGCCATGAAATACTCAAAATGAACAAGCTACTGAGACAAATTCTCTCCACACCACCCCTTTCCCTTCAAAAGGAATAGAACCAAAAGTGAGAAAATAATGAAAACACAAAGCCACAGTGACTGTAAAAATAAACAAAAAGCCCAACCCAAAACACTCTGACTCATTACTGACTTCTGGAGTTTTTTAGGGATACACAAGAAGCCTAGCAAGACAAGGTGCTTATTGAATCACAGTTATCCATTTTTTCACAGCAGCACCCCTATTTTATCCTAAATGTAGAAATAAAAATGTCCTGCATGCCCATGCTATTTAGTCCAAGCAAAGCTGGGATACAGATCTGCATTTGCACGTTTGCAATACAGGAAGACTGCATCGTGAAATTCACCATAATGCATGTAATTCATGTGGTCATTCCAGGGATTTCACATAATCCCGACATTAAGGAAAAAGCAGCCGAGGATTCCAGTTCTTGACACAGAAAGTGAACACAGCAGCTTGTTATCTGTAGCACAGATTTACCTGCTCACCTTTGGGTAACAGCTAAGCAATTACCAGGACTGAAATGTCCGTACCGAGTCTCCTGGAGCCTGCATGAAGCTCAGAGCACAACAGTAGGTGTTTTACATCTTTCTGTAGGAGTTTTACATCTTTCTGTCAGAAATTTATTTCTTCAAAATCCAGTATGCTTAGGCCTCATCTGCAGCTGTGCACACCAGGAACCTGGAGCACAGCAGCCCATGAATGCTTACATCTGTCCCTTGTCTGAACACACCTGTAAGCCGACAGCAGGTTTCCATACATTGTCTGACAAGTACCTTTTGAAGAATAATGCAGAATTTTCAGACTGCAGTTTACTTCAGCTAAAGGGCTCTAACAGTATCAACTAAGTAACTCCTTCTTAAGGAACAGTGTCCAGTCTTACTAAGTAAACTAACCAGCAACGTCTTTCAATTTCACATCCATTTTCTTGCTGATGCCAGACAGCTTTTTCCACTGTTCCAGTTTGCTAACGAAGTGCTTTGTTTACTTAATTTAAATTGCACCAAAAAGCTGGGTAAGGAAACTCATTTGATACTCTCAAACCAGCAACTTTCCCAGCAGTAGTTTATACATAGGAAGGGAGGCTTAAAACATAGCACCTAAGTCAGTGCATCCAGTTCCTTATAGTCTTGTAATAAACACCTGGAGTAAAATAAAACCCACTTCATGTCATCAGCACACTAGACTAAACACTGCAGCATCTCCATTAAGTGCTGCTGTTCTGTCTTAATAAACAAACAAAAAATTCCTCCCAAAACTCAAAACCAAACACAACCACCCTTGCTGCAAAGAACAACAACTGGATTCCAAAGGGAACATGAAAAAAGTTTCATGTTTCATCAATGCCCAAATATTCTTTGGGAAACACAGTGGTAGAACTCTGTAACCTCCAGTACCTCTCCTCTTCCATCTCATCATTTTATTGATGGTCATTAAGTAGAGAAGACCAGCACTCATTATCTCTTCTTATCCAGTAAGTGAGGAAGATATATTTTACCCAAAGAAACTTTAAAATGGCAAACTGATTTCACAAAAGCCATCTAATGTCAGGCTGATTGGGAGGGCCCTCCATTTCCTATCTACTCTCCACAACTGATGTTTTTTGTGGGCATGCTACATGCAGAAAAGAACAAAGCACTGACCTTTATTTTACATTGCCATCAACTTACAACTAATGTTAAAAAAGATACCTGAAATGCCTGCATTCCTTTATATGTATTCTTTGGATCATCTCTGTAGAGTGAGACTCATCCACTGTCTTGCCCAAGAGGCTGAATGTAATTACACAGGAGCTACGATTCTGCAAGCTCAGGGGTTCAAACTAGAAAATGTCAGTACTGAAGGTTTTCATGTACACTTGTTGCAAGTGGTAACAGTTCACAGACAACTGTGCAGACTGTCTGTAGCAGGAGTCAAAAACATAGGCCAAAATGCAATTTGCTGTTCACAATTCAGTTGAATGAGCCTCTGCAAAAACTTCCACCAAAGAATTTCCCAATAATAACGTCCTCATTTAGTAGCAGGTAACATAAAATTTCTATGTACAAACTGCAGAGAATAAATTAAATCTAGAGAGAGGCAGCTGTGGTACAGTTTGTGCAAGCATAATTAGACATGGAAATGTTTCTAAATATTGTGAATTATGATTTCATATAGGAAGATTGAAATAATAGACATCTAATTAAACCATTTGAAAAATTAAGATATAATACTGACAGAAACTTCTCTTTCCTTAATATTAGCACATTATTAATGTCAGCACATCAAAGAGAAAAAAAAACCTCTGACAACACTAATGCCCAAGCTAACTTGTGAGGCTATAATAAGGGCTTTAGGATCTTTCACATTTGTAAAGGAAAGTATTATTCTGGAAATTAGCGATCAACAGCATTAAAGGAGTTACAAATTTTTCATCCACATTTGAAATTGCAACTACTTCAAAGGCAGCCTTCAGAAACCACCTAAGAAGCTTTATTGATTTTCCTTCTACTTTAAGTCTTCTGACAAGTGTGGAAGAGCATTTGTTTAGGAGACAGGAAGTGGAATTTAAAAGCCACTTGGTATTAAATGGAAGTTCCAGGCAGTTGGGTGATTTGAATCAATCACTCCCAACTATAGAAATGCTCAGTTCACATCACATGAAACTGAATCACACGGATATTCGCACCTTTTTATTTTATACTCAGCAGCCCAGCACAGATCCCTCCTCTAGTCTTATATCAAGAACTGCCAATGCTTTCAGATGAGCCTTACACATTATTGTGACATTAACTTGCTGACAACCACAGAATCCTTATGCTTTTCAGAGTTTTTACTGTTACCCTAGGGAACTAAAATTGTTTCCACACACACAGTTTTCAAAATGCAGAGAGGAAACACAAATAGCCAGTGATAGTTACTGTAAGGCACAAACAGAGCTCAGCCCCTCTCCACGGCACAGCATTTCCTAGTTTTTAATTACACAGCAGTGCTAAGTCACAGCCATCATGCATAGGACACGTGCTGATGCTGGGCATGACAACACCATTGCATCCTGTCTTCAGTCAACAAAAAAATCCCTGTAGTTGTGCAATCTTATGACAAGCATATGCCTAGAATAATAGCACTCACTCTGCAGCCACCACTCAGTTCCAATCAGAGGATTATAACTTGTTATTTATGAGCATTAATGCCATCTAGACGCAGTTTTTACATCTCTCTCACGAAGTGTTAAAAATGCTAACACCGTTGCCGTGGTAGCAGACATATTATATTTAGTAAATGAACTCTGAAGTATTCTGATGCATTAGTTAAGCATTCCAGTATATTTATAATACTCAGTTTTGTTTTTGAAGGAAACCACCAGCATCCAGAGTAGAGATAACAGCAGAACAAAGAGCTCACACTCAATTGAGGATCCTTCAAGAAGTTGTGAGTGTTAACATAGTTAAGGTGTTGTTATGAGCACTTCTTTTGAATGTGGAAAGTAGAGCATTAATAACAGTATGAAGTTTCTTATTTCTTTTGTCTGAGCTCCAGAGTTACATATGCTAAAAGAACTTGTAAATTAAAAGGTACATACACATTGTATACAAATGAATAAAAATACAGCCCTAACTCACATTTGTAAAGTATCTGCTTTTGTTCCTTAAACAGTAACAATACAACATATTTTGTTCAGAATATTTTATTTGGATTATAGCAATTAGTATCACTGATCAGTAGGCCAAATCCAGGCAGAGAGCACAGAATCAATTTCACAAGGCAACAACACGGACTATTATTTTAGCATACAAACCATTTCACTGCATTATCAAGTTGAAATGTCTTTCAACCATGCATAAAAAAATCTATGCTTAGTCTTTCAGAGCTCCAGGTAATACCAGATTCCTAAATATACAAAAAATACATTTAACTTATAATCTTAGTGAATCAAGACTTATAAAATTACATTTTTTTTCTTCACAACATAGAAAAAAATACAAAAATGACTGTATATAGTTTTCACTCAGGTTTCACTGACATATACATCAAAATATATGATTTGATGTATACTCATGAAAATTTTAAGATGAAAGATAGGTTTTTAAATGACCCTGCAGATTGGTCCACACAAATGCCAACCTTCATAATGATAAGGAAAAAAACCCTCTGATAAAAATATCACATTGTGAATTTACCTGCACTCTAACCTGCATTCTTGTGGTAATTTACAAATACAAACATTTCTACAATTCCAGTTGTAAACGACACACTGGCAAAAACCTTGGTCTTTTGGAGGGTAGTGACTAACTCAGAGCTGGCATGGTAGAACATAAAGTGCTGTCAACTGAACCAGTGCACACAGCAGAGAGTACCAAAGCAGGGGAGGCCTGCTGCTTTGGATATGCTGACAGAGAACATGCAAGCCAAGTCAACAGTCTGTGGGGAAAATAAACCCCTCTGCATTTGTGACACAGTACCAAGCAAAGCTTCTATTACAGAGTTCATGGAAACCACTTCACAATTTCCATGACAGTGACAGATGAGGGGAAACTTATGAGGAGAAACCCCGCATGTGTCAGCAAAGTCAGTATTAGGGAACAATCCAAACAGTTTTAGGGCATCACACTGCAGTTCTCTCTAAAGATTACCTTCCAGCGATTTCCATGGAAGATAAACTTGAAAAAGCACTTGCAAGATGAAGCACTGGATTTCTGTACATAGTAATTGCATGTTCAGATTTCAGAATATAATTTATAAATCAACTCTGTTGGTAAGAATTTTTCTCTTGAAAGGAAAAGTAACTCCATTTTCTTTTAAAAGGCTGTAGTTTATTTGCATTCGTGTCATGATTTGGTATTTTCAATAAAGTAAATATTCCATAATAAAGCCTATTCAGCAAAGGTGTTGGTTGTAGCAGCTGTCTCCCTACTGGCAGCTTGCTCTGCTTTTCCATGGTGCCAGTGCTATCTGCTGTAGCTCTGTACTGTATCTTTCTCATCAACAGAGCCAGGAGTTTGTTTCATGCAGGAATATTACATAGCCATTTTTTATCTCCAAATTGGAACAACAAATTTGAAACCAAATCTTTTATTTGGGCACAGAAATCAAATTAAGAAAAGTTCAGGAGTTGAGCATTGACAATATCCAGTAACCTAAGTACATCAGGAAATCAGATCTTCTAGATGACATTCTTCAGAAATACTGACATTAGCTTCTTTAATAGCAAGTATAAGCAAAAGGAGATGTTTTGTTCAGAGGTGGAAGTTTACATTTTTAAACAATGAGTTCAGAATAACATAACATTTCTCAGATCACTACAACAAAGCACATTACCTAATACAGAACTGAATTGTTACATCTTTGAATCCAAAATAATTTTGAGGTTGTATATGGCCACAGTAATAGAACCACAGAATTGTTTGGGTTGGAAAAGACCTCTAAGATTGAGTCCAACCATTACCCGAGCACTACAAAATCCCAGTAAACCATATCCCTGAGCACCACATCTTCTGTTCTTTTAAACATATTCAGGGATGGTGACTTTATCACTTCCCTGGGCAGCTTGTTCCAATGCTTGACAATCCTTTCCATAAAGAATTTTTTCCTAATATCCCATCTAGACCTTCCTTAAAACAACACGAGGCAGTATCCTCTAGTCCTATTGCTCGTAACTTGGCAGAAAAGACCAAGCCCCAACTTGCTACAACCTCCTGTGTTTTCTAATCCACTCAATAATTGGCTCCAAAATGTTGAACATAGAAGCAAAGATGATTATTGTCTCTTGTCCTCTCTCTGCTTATAATGGTCCTGTTTGTGTTGAACAGGAAAAGCTCTATATAGTCAGTTAGGAAAATTCAGTCCCTTTGATAGAGCCAAAGAAAATTACTGAAAAATGCTAAATTGTTTTTAATATAGTTCTGACAAGCATAAAGCTAAATACCTGTAAATCCAGCTCTTCCCAACTGCTAGAACAGAGAGTCTGTGTCCTCAGTACTTCCTGGCTGTGTTTAGGGAGAGCTGGGATGTGTCAAACACAGCTGGGCCATACCAGGGGAAGTGCTGGCAGGCACAGCATGAGGCAGCATTGCAGGTAGCATGGGAGTGGTCACACCTCATTTATGCACCAAATCATGTAACACGAGGGAGCCAGAGAAGCCCACATGGTCTTGGTCCAGCGACTCTGACTGGATGCAGACAGGATATCTGCGCATCAATTCCTAACAGAACAAAGCCATAACCAACATTTTCTTTTGTGCCTGCTTGGATATCCATTCATTTCCCTTCTCCTTTTGTTCCTTTCATTCCCCACCCTTTTACTCCCAATCGGAAGTTTCTCCTAGACTTGGGGCACAGCTCCCACAGCACTAGTGCTTTCTGCCTCATCACAAGGCTTTCTCAGCTCTTTCATTTTCCCTCTACCTTCCCAAAGGAAGGTTAAGCCTGAGAACCCAGAGAAAGCACCTAGGAGAATGTAACTTTTTGTGGTCTTCCAATCTTTCCAAAGAACAGATGAGGGTGGCTTGTCCAGTCTGCAAAGGCAGCATGTCACACGTGAGATAATCTGCTCTGCAAGGAGTGGATTATGACTTCGCAACACACTTCAGAAGCTGAGTGCCTGGAACTGCCTGCTTGGATGTGCCAGTGATGACCTCAGTCACTTGAGAAAAGTCAGGCTAAGGAACAAGGCCTCCAAACACAGTAGACCAAGTAGTCCTCAGCACTGAAAGATGAGCATCACAGACAACGATTAGAGATGATAATTTATAGTAAAAAAGGGAGAACTGCACCTGTTTCTGGGTGACTATCTCCTTATATTGTTTAGATTCATTACTGAGACCACTAGAAGTATGACAGTATTAATTTTTTTTAATATGTAAAAATGTATTCAGGGATGCAGCACTTGGGGTAGTTTTAATGTTTCAGATAAGAATTACAGCCTCTGAATTTGCATTTGAGTGATCAGCTTAAACAAGATCTTCAGAGAACACACTCTGGTCAGACACTGTACTATTTAAATTCCTGAAGAACCACATTCCCCTCATTTTCCATAGTTGGTTTCTTGTTCTTGTTCCCATCACCTTTTAAATACACAACCTACCTTTCTAAATTCAAACACTTTGTCCAGATTACATTCTCCACTGAAGTCTCTGACATTATCCTGAAGTATTCCAGAGCACATTGTTTGCTTTCACAGCAATACATACAGTTTCTGGCATGCAGTCAAGCACTTAAAAAAAGAGGTATCAGTAATATAATCCCAATTCAGGCATTTAGTGGGTACAACTTCATCACTCATACCACAACCTTCAGGCATTTAGTAACAAATGAAAACCATTTAGCACATCATTTAAGGAAAAGGTTAACTGCCAAGCCATATAAAGTTTAAGTTTTCTGAAGCACTGCAAGCTGAAAATTATTTCAATGTTTGACATCCTGGAATTTCACTGAAATCAGATTTATTGGTTATTCTTGCTAAATTATTGGTCTTTTACCTCTGACTTATCTTGGTATACTCTTTACAAATGTGCTGGATATCGAAAAACTGCAGCATTTTGATGTTTGAAAAGTTCTGAAAAAGAGTTGGAATTACTCTGACTTCTTATGTTCTTCAGTGCAGGAGAGTACTTTTCGCCTCTGATGCAGCATATGGAAATACAGCTGAGGGAATACTGAGGAGAAAACAGACTCAAGTCAATGAAGTGTGAAGAGAGGCCTGCAAGATGCACAGTCACATGGTCAAGGTCACCAATGCTCTATCACAGCACGGGGCTTATCCACTTTTTGCTTAAGTTATCTATTGCTTTTTACACTCTAAAGAGATGAACTGATATTGTTCTTAGGCTTCAGGTACTACTACTTTTTTTGCTAGAGCAATCACATTCTTAATTAAATGCAAAACGCCTTATTTAGCTCTAAATGTAGAGGCAGATGACAAAAGTTGCCTTAACTGCATGCAGACAATACGAAGAAAACAGATTGCAGGGTGGAAAAAGTCCTTCAAGAGAAATTTCCAGATTTGTTTGATTTTTTTTTTCCTAGTGGCACTTTTTCAGACTCTAAGGCATTTTATACACATCAGTACCCCTTTTATCTCTATCCAGAGCTTTTTCTCTTCTTACTTCTAAGACTATTGTACACAGTATGTTTGCAGAACAACAAAATAGGAGATGAAAAACATACATATACAAACAGCAAAAGATGTTTTGAAATTTCCATGAGAAACTAAACCTTTATGAACCATGCAAAAATTAAACAAGATCATCAGCAGCCTAAATTGGTTACCCCTATGTATGTTAATCCCCTAGTTGTTTGCTTTTCCCAGTACAGCTGTTGATACTGAGAAACCTAACATACTTACTTGGAATGTAAGAGATCATGACCAGGATCAGGAATGTATAGTAGTCAAATGAAAAATTGTACTTGTTAGGTAAACTAATGGAATACAAGCCAGACTGCCTGACGAAGGGTAATGCAGCATACATTGTGAGTAATTCGCCCGAGACTCCCATCGGATACAATACTATAAACAATGTGTACCTAGAAGGAAACAGACACAGAAAGAATTAAAAATTATGACAAACTCTGACAAAATATTTGTTAAATGATATTACAGATATTCAAATTTTGAATTCTCCATTCAGTATTTATTTTTCTTTAATCTTATTTGATTAGAGCATGGCAAGGTATGAACATTATTGCAAGATAAGTATTCAAATCAGCAATCATTTGGAAATATTTAAAGATTTATCTGAGAATCTAGAAACTATCTTTAAAACTATTCTCCACACACACACTTTATTGTTTTGATTTCTGAACTCTTTGGTAGAGGTCATTTTACTATTTAAAATGGGGCCAAATACAGTTGATGTTAATCAATGACCTTAAATATTATTTCAAGGACAACCACTGGATTAAAGAATTACTGCTAAATGTCAGTTTACTTACAGTCATCCTTTACTGTTAAATATCAGTTTCTGACAAACAATTATTTTGTAAATGGAACTGACTTCAGACAAACAATTCTTTTAGCTCGCAAAGCAATAGATTTTTGTAACCTGGAAATCTGCTGGAAAGAAGCTAGGCAGTCACGTTCACAAACAGGGCAATTACCTGAAGGCAGAATCTAATTTTTTGCACTGCAACTACTTTACAAGATAAATATCCCTGTCAGATCAGTGCTTTAAGGCTGTTAATTTTTATTATGCTACCGACCTGGCCCATTTGATGAGATAAGGGAGATGGTTTAACAAGCTAAACGTGTAAAAAGAGTAACGGATGATTTCGGTGATTGTCCAGGCCACCACAAACAAGAGGACACTGTCTTCAGTTTGTACCTGTGAGAATGGAAAAAAGGCTTTGTAGGAACTTGAGCATTACCAGTTACTCACCAGAGCCAAGAAAACCTCACAGAGATCAATTCCTGTGGGTTGCTTTATTGCGTCATTTTAGAGAACAGACTCCAAGAATGAGCTTAAAAGCAACATTAGTAACAACAGTAAAAACCCCCTCTTATCATGCTCTGTATTTTTCTAGTTGCTTAAGAATAGCTCTGCTTCATGATTGGGTAACTTACCTCACATATTACCATATGCAAGGTAAACTGGTACACAAACTCAGTGAAAGTCTGAGTATAATTCTTAACTCTTCACATTCCTATAGAGTACCAGCTTCTATTTCAATCCTACGATTGTCTCCTAGAGCAGAAAGAATGGCCTAACACTTGATACCTGCTTTACACTTAATATTCTGATACTAGTTCATGGTACTTCTGAGCAGAAGCACTGTTTTCCTTTCTCTGGTCAGAAACTGGGTCCTACTTTTGAGCAGCAGCAAACCAGCTAACACCAGATCTCAGGCTGGGAGAAGAATGATGCTCAGATTGTCTCACCTCAGGTAAGCTTGACAGGTACCTGATTCACTGTTCCTTGCTCTGTTTTCTGCTTATTGTAACTAGCATAGCTCCTCCAATGTTCAACTCAAGGCAGTATCATGTTTCATTGCTTTACACCTCTTGGAGCTTTTATGTCAGTCACACATCAGTGAACCAGCTGTAATTCCCTCCACATTTGAACCCTGAGAGCAGCCCAGTTGGTCTGAGCATGGTGCTAATAATGCCAAGGTAGCGGGTTTGATTCCTGGATGGGTCATTCACTTAGGAGCTGGACTCAGTGATCCCTGTGGGTCCCTTCAGGCTCAAAATATTCTGTAATGAACTGCCTTTATCTGTGATATTTATAATCCTCAAAAGCGTGTACTTCAAATGAAGAGTTGTATTTATTAGATTATGGAGCACCATTATGAGGTTCAAGTTCCAGATGGATCAAGTATATATGGGGTCACTTACCCACAGTACAAACTCTTGAGGGAGCAGACATGATTTTTATGCAGCCTTCTCCCTCTCTCCCTCCCTCCCCTCTTCAACAGAACTCCCAACTGTACGAGCAGCTTGAGCCCAAATTCAGTAGACTGCGGCAACAAAAAGAGCTCAACCACAGCGGCCCGTATTTTCTCTTTTCCTCAAACTTTTGAAAAAAGGGAAAAAGGAAGTCAGGAGATGTGGGTGGTGCACTCTATTCATCTTGGACAAAGTACAAACCAACAGAAAAAAAAAGGAACAAGAATAAGAACATTTATATACATGGACAATCAGAAATTTTTTAATAGGAGGGGACTGATCATATACTTTTGGGTAGAAAAAGGGAATTTTTTTCAAGGGAATTACCCAGAAAAAGCTTTGTTACAGACTGCAAAACCCAGAAAAATTTATACAGAAATCTTGATCTATCCTGGAATGCAGAGCTGCTGATAATCTGTATTGTGCGGTAAATCTATGTGCTGCTGCATGTACCATTTCAGGTCACTTTCACTGCATTTCGCAGCAAAAGCACCTTATTCTTTTTCCACATTCTAATCATTTGTTTATATATTAATCTCCCTTACATCATCATAAAAAAGCAAAATCCAAAAATTATTTGAAGACTTTCAGAGAAGAGACCAAATCTATTTTTACACATCGCTGCAGGATCCTAATCCTGTTTGAGGTCTGCTTACTAAGCAAGACTTAGTTCTCAAGATGGAAAGTGAACAGCACTTCCCAGCTGCTGCTGTTCCAAAGGAGGAAAGTGCTTGACAAGCACTCCAGAGCTGCATCTTCTGGTCAAACTGGGAGTAGCAGCTTAGTGAAGAGTTCACCTAAACCTGTGAGTCACAGGCTTCAACCTGTGCTTTAAATCCCAATTCTTTCTCTGGCTATGGAAATTGGTAAACACAAAACCCAAAACTTTGTAGCTTGGAGAAGCATCCAAGGGTATGAGCAAGGACAAGAAACTGGGATGCTAACAGTGAATCATACACATGGAAGTAGAAATTACAGCAGTTACAGTCCAGTTTTATCACATGACATCACTAACACTGCCTTCAAGGCCTGGTCTCCCCCCTCTTCTTTGTATTTTAAGTTATTAAAAATAGCTCACACCTTTATGAAACACACAACCCTGATTTAAAGAACCACTGATTGTGACTTCATAGTTTGTGTCCCTATTTAAGGAAGAAAGAAGTCTGGAAAGTGGTGGTTATCATTATAAAGTCTGTTTCTTGCACACTCACATAGCTGTCACCAGTCTGTCACTATCAGAACACCTCTTTGAGCACTGACAGTTTTTCAGTACTTTAGATAAAGATGACGGAGATGTAGATTATAAAACCCCTGGGAACTGATTCGCAAAACAATTTCTCAGGAGTCTTACTCTTTTAACCACTGCTACTGCTGCATTTGCATCGTTCCTCCTCCAGGCTGAAGATGGGGCAAATCTCAGTAGACCTTTAATAAACCATTAAAGCCAATGCTCCCTGAGAATTCAATTCTTCTTCCACTAGTTTTTTTTCATGCCAGTCCTTCAAGGAAGTCTTAGACACAAGTCAAAAGACATTTTATACTTTATTTACACCTTATTTGTCCAACTCTCCTAAGAGGGGTCAATCAAACAATAAGCAAAATATTTTGGCATGTGCTTCAAGCCAACATATCATCAAGGAGAGTCCTGAATATATTTCAGCTTTTCTTAAATACTGTGAATAGCAGACAATTTTTGCTAAAATATAAAAGAAACCACTGTCTTTTAAGATGCAAAGATGAGAACTGTGAGTTGATAAAATAAAGCTTGAGAGGTTTTTAATGTTCTCCTTAAGATTGGAAAGGGAAATTTCTCTATGTAAAGAGTAACAGTTTGACGAATTTGCAGAAAATTTCAGCTAAACACATAATTAAGCAATCCAATGCAGAAGAGCAAAACCAGCAGCACTACGCAAGTGTAATGATGGAAAATATTGGAACAGCACGTCTCTCTCCAAAGAGCTGCTTCTCTGGTACAGTAATTAAAAAATAAAACATGAAATTAAAGGAAAAAGAAAAAAAAGAAGCAAACTTCACAGTAGGCACAAAGCGCCTGTCAGACTATTGTGTTATATGGTATTGCTCTAATTTTACATAGATGTAGAACAGTGATGAGTCAGGTTTTTCACCCGTACTCGGCCTTTCAGAGTTCTGACCCTTCCAGCATGGACTTTTTACTACAACTTACTCCTAAATAGCATAAGTCAAGATGTTCTTCCCTCTTTTAAGTAAGTATGATTCACTACTGATTGAAGATACCAACTCCCAACTGCAGATACTGGAGTCCCAATGACCAGCTCTGCATGCTATATATGTTGTTTTCACAGCACCTGCTGCCTGTGTGTTCTACAAAAGTTCCTCTAAATAGATATTACATTTATTTTCAACTTATCTGTAACTGAGCCCAATGGGATAAGCCAAAAATGCCTGCTGACACCATTTTTTAATTACCCATCAGAAGTGGGTGCAGAATTATCTACCAGAATGGAACTCCAAGAAGGCCTGCCAAGATGTAACCAGATGATCTCATTGCTCACACAACTGCAAAAAGACATCTTTTGAACTGAAGGGCACTTTCTGTTCTCCTATGCCGACATCCTCCCAGCCCTTCATGCCAGGCTGCTCGTTCTCCACCCTCCTTTGCAGGGGAAACAGAAAATTCACTGAACCTGGCTCCTCTCTAACATAATGGTCAGCACTGATGACATGCCAGGCGTTCCTCCAGAACACCAACAACTGCTCCTACAGCGCAGGTAAGGAAAATCTCAGTGGGCAGTGCTTTAATATTTGCCATGCTTTAACATTTATGTGAATAACTTCATATTGAGTTTAACAACACATCAGCACTGATGCCAACAAAAAGCACAAACACGTTAGTGGCAAGAAGCATGCTTCAAATCACATCACATTTCTAGAAGTGCATCCTGACAGAAGGAGGGATGCAATACACATTTCCTCTTTTTTAGCTGTATTATATATGAAAACAGTCTGGAAAAGCAAGATACTGAACAAGTCTCACTCAAAAAGTTAAAGAGGAAAACTGTGTTTTATTTTACAAGAGCCTCATCATGCAACTGCATCGCTTACGAGTTCCATAAAGCTGTATGAGAATTTAATCCTGGCCTTCAGCATGGAGCTCACTTGCGTGGACAGCCCTTTAGAGAAAGTAGAACACTTGTGACACTTGCAATACATCTCCCCAGGTGAGCCTGCAGACTCCCTGGTTGGGGGAAGGGGAGGGGTCAGAATACAGCCTCTTATTTGATTTATTTGCTCAAGCCACAGGTCAGAAACTCAGCACAAGGTTCCTCACTCTTGCCATTCTTATACCCACTTTCCAAGACATTAAAAAAGTAACACATAATACAGTCTCTTGCAAGACTTTAACCAGAAGACCACACAAGTGTGGGGAAAAAAATCTGCATGGAATATTGTTGAAAGAATCCTTGTTAAAAGTCAAATGTTTGGCTAAACTCATTGCTCCCATTTTGTCGGTTTTCTCTGGTGAGAATGTGGGCATAAGCTTCAAAAAAACCTAACCCACAATCATATTACAGGTTTTTCTTTGATGTCTAATGGACAACACATGGAATAATTCTAATCCATCCAATCTAACCTTTCATATTTGGATTACTTCAAAACCAGGAGACAATTCATAAAAACAGATTATCACGGTTATTTATGAAGCACCAGATATCCCAACATCATATAGATAACAAGCAAAACTCCAAGAGTATTTATTTTAAAGTATTTTATAAATATATATAAAATCTAATGTCTTGAGATTATGGCTTACATTTTGTTTTATTGTTGCTCAAATCCTAGTACTTCTTTCTGGTGAATTAACAGGAAGTCCATTAGAAAATAGGTTTTATGTTCATTGAGAAAAATAACATTCCTCCACTTTAAGTAGCATGACAGTAAAGCTTCACATGAACAAGCACCACAATACCAGAAAGAACTGTTAATTGCTAGGAACTACCGTGACTTATGTCATTCTACATGTGCATGGATGCTCTGGTAACAGGTTTGGAAGAAGGAAGAGAAAGCAGCTTCCCTCAAGACTCTGTTCCTTAAGACATTCTTCATGTCAAATCACAAATAATCTTATGCATAAAATGACTGTTGCTTATTTCAGGTACCCATGCTGACACTGGTATTGAGATTAATTTCTTTCTTTAATGAGAAGAAAACCAGTAAGATGAGTTGGCTAAAGTTACAGCAGAGATGCAGCATTATTTGGGCTACTACAAGGATTCAGATGACATGAGTCAGTCACCATTATCTGTACCAATTAAAGCATGTCTAGATTTTAAAACAACTGTCAGGAAAAATCTTCAAAAAACAAGGCTTCCGAAAGATCCTAAAGAGACCTGCATAAAGTGCAGCACTACTTGGTGTGGTGAGCAGTGAGAAAAAACACACAGCCCCCCAAAAAACCTATGTTTGAATATAAGAAAATCAAATGAAGGACAGAGGAAAGACTGGAGAGTGACAATGGAGAGCATGGAGGCACTGCTGTGCACACCAGTTGAGGGGGAGTTTCAGATGCCACAGGAAGTGAATTGCATATGCAGGAGGGCAACGAGATTTTGCTTCTAATTATGGCACTAATGAGATGAACACTAGGAGGCTGTACCAAATTCTGTGTTCTGTATTACACACTGGAACCTGTTAAACTGTCAGTAAGGACTGCAGAATCTACCCAGGAGCTAGATGTCTTACAGGGAGAGAATGAGACCTCGCTCTGTTTGACTGTCAACAAAAGATGACATCAGATCTATTTTTATTTCTTTTGATCCCCAGAAATTCATATGAACAATTTCCCATATTGGGATACAAACAAAAGACATTTTAAGGATAACAAGACAGCAATCAACACTTGCTTTTCAGCATGGATCAATAGTTTTCTATTGCTCTGTAGCTTGACTTACCTCTTTTACACTATGTGTTACTGCCCACGTCAGGAAAACCCTTGACATCACTTGGAAAGCAGTCAGAACAACAGAAGAGGGAACAATGCCTGGAAGATATTTTGCAATTAGTAAATATTCCTGACTACTAGGGTGGAAGGTAGGGGTGGGGAAATAAAACACAGCTAAATCAAAGTCCATTTATTTGACATTTCTGGAAGGAAAGCATTTAATTATTTTTCAGTTTGAAGATATGAAGTCAGTCCTTTGGTGTGTTTACACAGTGTAATGCAGTGCAATTCCCTGACAAGGCTTTCTGCATCAAAACGCAAACAAGTGTAATTGATCTTGTTGCAATCACAGCACATTCCTTAATACAAGAACAGCTCAATAAGATAATTTCAATCAAACAGCTTCTGGGATACAGTCTTTCAAATACATCGTGTTTGATTAAAATATCCAAGATACTCTTCATTACTGTGATTTAAAATGTAAAAATAATAAATGTGTTGCACTCTATATCCCAAAAAAACAGCCACCAAATTTTTGAAGTATTTTTCAGAAACACTGATCTAGCCCATATGTTGATAGATGCAAAGTTTGTATCAAAGTTTGTATCAAAGCTTTGTAACTCAAAAAAAATCCCCAAACCAGCCAACCAACCAAAAAAAACAACCCCACAACAAACAAGCCTCAGGGAACAGCTGATGCACTGGCAAGTACAGAAGCAACCTGAAGATGTTTTCAAGGAAGCAGCTATCATTGGCTCTTCCAGCAAGTTCTGAGGTGCCAATTGGCCTGTCATTAAAAGGACCCTACACAGCAAGGTGTGACAGAGCAGGAATACTTTTAGACTGCAAGATTACACAAAATTTCTAAGCTTCGCACCACCAAGTTTTATTTTCTTCCAACAGCTAAATGATAAAGAGCAGGTGTAGCTCCTAAGATACAGTAAAAAGTGCTCGTAAAGCTAATGCAAACTACAAGCAACACAACAGCCTCAGAAATACGTAGAGATCAAAAAGGAAAATGAAATAGCAAAAAAGAACAAGGAAGGTCAAAAGGAAGTTTCAGTTGAATTATTTTCATTGATATGTTCAGCTTCTTCGAAAGGAAAAAAGAAAATCCTACAGACATAATTCCCTTCAGTTTTATCTCATTGTCCTGGTCTCTGGGCTACATGGTACCTCCTTTCCAGGTAGAGCTCTGCATTTTTTAAATCTTTCCCATATGTCAGAGTCCTGTTCTCAACCACGCTCACAGAGACACTCCCCTATCAATCTTGGTATTTTCAAGGACTTGCCTCACAGATGCTAACATTTCAGATTCTACTGAAAAGATGTGGAGAGAAAAGTTATGCTGATACACATAGCCATCTGTCACACATAAGCTCTTCTATTGACAGAGAATTACAGCTCTAGTAAGAGCAATTAGTTCAGCAAGGGCAAAGGAATCTGCAAATTTCCTGTTTCTCCTTGCATAGAAACTTTTGCTACAGTCAGTAGGACTGCAGCAGACAGCAGCAGTGTATCCAGCTGTGCAATACCCCCTCACTTTATTTAGCTGACAAACACTTCCATTAACAGAAAAAAAATATAATCCACAGACAGTTATAAGAAAACCAGTCTTTTGCAAAAGAGCTTTGTTAGGGAAAGCAAAAAGATAGAACAATAATGGCATAAAAGGTTGCCACTTTCCCCTAATGGCTCTCTCTAAAATTAAATTGTGCTACTAAGGATAATATGGGCTAAATGTATCCACACCTCGAATCAACTGAGCCAGAATGATTAGTTTTGCACACAGGCAGGCTGTATAATCATCTTATTTGCTGTTCTGCATCAGCCTGGAAGGTGAAACACAGGACTCTCTCCTGCTACTCACTGATTTGATAGACACAGACACCCAACTGTGAGGAAATGATAATCCAATTACATTTTTTACATCCTTAGATTTAGTACTAGTAAACACTAGTGTCTGCACACCAGTTTAGTTTAAGAAAATAGCAGAGCATCATGGATTTAGGATGGTAAACCCAGCATTTAATCCAGTCTTCTCCCCAGTGTTGCAAAATTTAACTTTTCCTTCTTGCCACTTGTTAAATAAGACCTGAAAAATGGCACATTTTAATATTAATTTTTGACAGTATTTTGAAAATGTATTTTTTATTCTGGTTGAAAACAGTAATTGAGATTTAATAAAATTAAACAGCATTGGATGGACGGCCTTGGCAGCACAGGCAAATAGATGATACGCACAGTTTACTCTGAGAAGCCTTTACATTAATTTGAGGTATATAAGACCATTCATTTCTTGGAACGATCTGTGCACAGTTTATGAACTGCCTTTTTAAGACATTTTCAGAGTAACTGGATGATTGAGGAGGGTCAGAACTACTTCATCAGTGACAGAACTAGACTGCCCTCTGCTGACACACTCCTAGCACCAGTTCTCCCAACACCTCGCTTGGTTGTTAAACCCCCCACTGAACCCACTAGGAACCTAAAATCTAACGGCCCCCCCAGTGGCTGTCTGGACAATGATTAAAACCACCAAGTTTGCAGCTGCAGCTTCAGGAACCTCAACGCCATCTTACTCTTTAAATAGTGGCTAGTGAACATGCACATCGGAGCTGAAGCACTGCTTTATTGTTTTCTGACTTCTCAAATTAGGGAGTAAGAAACTGGAATGTATTTCGAACAAAAATTAGTAAGTTATGCAAGAAATAAATTCAGCATTCACAGACCGTAACATTTTTCTTCCTAATATATTGCTAAAAGTGCAGTCTTCTATAAAAATAATATACCGAAAATTTGCAAGCTTACCAAGTGCACAGTGCAGAATCTAGAACAAAAAGAAAAATTCAAATCACTAACATTTCAAATTAAGCAATTCAGACACACATTTAGTTCTGTTACAAGGGCTTAATATTCAGTATTTGCATTTCAATGATTAATATTTAGCTCTGCTGCCCAAGCTAAATAGCAGACAGTAAAACTCCCTCATGACTTGCTAAAAGGAAAATTCAGCTTTTGTGTGAGCTGTTCAGTAGAATTAAAAGAAATGTAAGAAATACAACACATTTGTGCAAATATTAGTTACACCAGGGAACAGGACTACACCCACCTCGAGCAAAGCTCCAGTTTGGAAGAATTTCAGGGGCTTTTCTATTGAATAGTAAAGGCTGTGGTAGCTGCCCTTGGCCAGATATGCCCGAACCAGACCGACTGCAATTACAAGCCACCTGAGAGAAAAAAGGAGACATTAAGCAAAGCATAAATAAAAAGCAATCTTTAATCCCTCTTTCAATAATTGAGAAAGCAGCAGGCAGAACTGTCCTGGAATACACTAATTCTGTAACACTGGAAATGCCAAATACTTGCATCTTCTACAAATTTATACAAGTGAAAGATGATGCATTTTTAAGCATTTTTTCAGCACCAACATGGTACCAGTATCTCTAATGTCTCAGTTTATTTTTCAATGAGCTCTATTTAATTTAGTTCTGGAATGTATTCATGGCAGACTGGCACCACATTTTGTTTAATTTAAGCAGAAAGCCCCGGACAGCTAGTCAGAGACCTCTTACCAACTTACAGCAGCATGACAAACAAGATGAAGAAGGCATTGATTTGAACATTTCAGTTCCAAGTAAACCCCTAGACTTTATGAGAGGTCATCCAGCTTAGTTGGTAGCATACATTGTATGAGAAATAATTATAGATAAATAACTGCAAGGAAACTGAGTCTGCTGAAGCCTTGAAGGCAGCATGGCCATTCCCATTCCAGTTTTCCTTTTTAACAAAAAAGTATTTCTGAGCCTAGGTAAGTAGTGTCCATTTAACTGCAAATGTATGTGAATAATGTGACCTGTTAACCCTGCTCATTGTCCTTCAGGTAATTTAAACAAACCTAAAAAAAAAAATCATCCTGGCTGATGAAGCTTTCACTAACTACCACAGGTGTCCAGAGCTGGTGCTTGCCCACAACATGAGAAATTCTTCAGTCAGGTCTATGCCAAGCCACAAACACAAGGTGAGTGGTCAACTCTGGTCAAATACTTTCCATTTGAAAGTAGCATCTCTAGTTAACTTTAGTTTCCAATTGCTTTTGGCAAACATGGGGAGGAGGGGTTGGTTGGTCAAGAAGAATCCTTACCAGGGGCTCCCAAACTTTTCACTGATAGGCTCATCCTGGCTGTCTTACACTCAGCTACTCCGAATGCCACCCAATTTTACCTCCATCTCCCTCCAAACCCCTCGTCTAAATCACCAAGTGTCTCTGCTAACAATTCACCTCAATGTGTAGACACGTAGCAAGCCCACTGACTATGCAATAGTTTTTACCCTTTGGAAGAAAGCATGTAGCTGTGGTTTTGTAACAGGGATGATGAAGAAATACCCTTTATTTACAGCATATTAGAGTCTTACAAGTATCACATTAGCTTGGATATTGCAAAGTATGTGCGCATATTATCCCAAATGTAATAACTGGTTGAAACACACAGTGAAGTTCAAAATTTTCAACAAAAAGTAACTCTGGCATCCAAGTTTGTGTTTGTAACAAAATCTGTTAGCAGAACTGCAAGAGAGCTAATTAATTTTTGCCTTAACTTCTAGAAGACATGCACCAAAGCGGGGAGTGGGGAAGATAAATGAGAAAGAGAAACAAGCCCTCCCTTTTTTCACGGTGACAAGTTATTTCAGTTAAAGCCATCTTGTGAAACCAAATGACAAACATTTGCCAAATAACTGCTCTTTACAAAGAATAAATCAGATTCATTTTGTATTTGGACTTCAGTGTAGAACAGACCAGTAAGCACTACAGTATTTGTGAGTCTCCCCTGCAACACCAACTGCTTCTCCTTTAGAACAGGAAATCAGAGCAGCTTGACACTCTGCTCTTCTTATCTGTCAAGTTTCTCTGTTTTTCCTGATCTTCCATGTTTGTTGAGAAACTGCTGAATTGAGCAATTTCTCCAGTTGCACAAGATGCCAGCTCTTGGCTGTGCCTGCAAACCGTTCTCACCTGAGCAGAGACTGGTAAATCCCACAGCTCCCAGAGGAGCTCCAGCCTTTTGCTCATCTCCACCCTTGTGCCAGATCGCTGACTCCAGCAAGACTGTACTTTCCATTCCATTTACCATCCCTCAAAAAGCATTTGATACAGATCAGAGCATTAATCCACACGAAATTAAAAGCTGAGCCTAGTTTGTTCTGAAGCTTTTAGTACCTCTGTCCTGCTTCTGTGATTCTTAAATAGTTCTTCACCCTCTAAGTCTAGACAGAATGGAACAGGAGAAGGTGAAACCAAGGAAAATCAGCTGAAAATGGAACTTGGCAAGAAGTTTAGAGGGCAGCAAAAGGCACAACTGTCTCATGAAAGCTCATTTCTCTGACCTACACACTGAACTCTACCTGATAGCCCAGCTGGAGTTACATTTCATTAAATCACTGCCACCCTGTCTGTAAACTCCAAACTGGACGATTACCATTCTTTGATTATTCCAGAATAAGAAAAATGAATACTGCACACACGGAGTTTTTTTACTTTTGTTTGGTCAGACTTGATAGACAAGCTCTGTGCTCAGGTCCTTAGGCTAACTCCCTTGACTCTCTCACAGGACATAAAAAGGCATTTTCTTATGCAAAGTTTACTGAGGTTCTGTAACATTTATGCAAGAAAATACAGCAGAGCTATGCAGTGAGTGCACCTGAAAGGGAGAAGTGTACTTTGACTCTCAACAACCACTCACTGAAGACACGGACAATGAAACTCATAACCCGGAACACTCTTTGCTCAACACTGATTAACACAAACTCTTGCAAATTCAAAAGCTATTACATTACCATCGACCTTGCTGAGTAAAATCCTTTTTAAATTCATTGTTTATACCACCACCAGCTACTTATACCCATAAGTACTAGTCCATTACAGCACTTGACTAAAAATAAGAAACATAATCACCTTTTAAAGCAGCTTATCTAACATTTACACTCAGCTCTAACAGCATGCCTTCCCTCCCCACCCAGCACTATTCAGTGATTTTGGTCAAACACGTTTTTTAGGAAAAATAATTTCTATGCTGCATCTATGCCTCCCGAATGAGCTTCCCAAGCTCCCTGCCTGCAGTCAGGCACGACTACACAGCTTCACACTGTGATGGGAAAAGAGTCTGCCTGAAAACAAGAGAAGCAGGATGCAGAGCTTTCTGCAGCTTAACGCTTTGAACCACGGGCAACAAAACCTGAGCAAGTACAGCTGAGAAGCTCTGCAGGACTGGTTATCCCCTGTTGTACCATGTTGGTCCTGTTTCTGCCAAAAAAGCCAAGCACCCAAGACATGAACCGAATGGTAAGTGCACGCAGCTCCAGTCACAGACCCACAGGTACACACACTTTTTCTACTGTTTTGCACTGGTAAGAACCATTGTATGGGGGTTTTTATGCAGGAATCCACACACTACATGTACTACAGCATAAAACTAGAAACAAGATCTATTATTTCTGGAATAAGTTGTGTTTTCTTTAGCTAAGTCAAGATAAATACAAAGTAAATACAGTAGCTATGCTGAGATTTTTTAACTGTCACTTGATCCATTTTAAATAAAGTTAATAGTTAAGGTAACTATGGTTTTAAAACATTTACTTTAGTACCTATTTACTGCACTTCAATGTTGTTGTGTGCTTCAGTTTATAAGCCTTTTGTAAACTAAACCAAACAAACCACTTCAAAAAAATCCAATGCGCTGTTAGAGCATCACTTCATCATCTGGGCACCTTGAATTTTTTGGTTTTCTTCTTTTCACAATTCTCTTTCCAAGGCAGTGCAGTCAGAGAAACTGAGCACTCTGATTGATATGGGGTCAGTAAATAATCACTGCCACCAGCTGTCTATCAATCTTTTGATCTTGTCACCTGAACAACTGAACTTCTGTCAACCAACTCCAGAAAAACTACCTTTTTAAAAGGCTTCACAATTATAAAAAACAAATTGAGTTGTTTTCCTAAGCTCAACCTTGTATATTGTGGAATTTCAGCAGTGTCCATGGGAAGCGCAAATTCCTCATCTAAACAAGAGAAATTATCAGTGGAGCCCTCGGTGACCTACCCCAAAAGAAAAGTGATATGACCATGACCACAGAACTCACATGGTACCTCCCCAAACTGAAGAAATCATTTAATCACAACCATGTCCAGAAAAAAACAAAAACAGCTCATGTTAAACCACCATGAATCACATCAATCCAAGAGTGGAATTTTCTAAGAGATTTGGTGTAAATCAAGAAAATGGGTAACACCGTGATCCAAGATTTGCATGACAACAGAAAGCGAAATGCAGGTTTGTGTTATTTATTTCTGAGTTTCCAGCAGTGGATTTTTTAAAAATTCGTTCTTCTGAAGAAACAGAAATTTCCCATGCTCAGGAGCTTGCATGCCATGATAAAAAGTTCATGACCATAAAGAAAACTTTCCACTTATACCACAGCTTCTCTTTCAGGTTTTTTATATCTTTTATAAACACACAAGCGAATTGCACACGAGCAGAAAAATAAGCAGGGAAATACTTTTACTTCTTAGAAGAGTTCAGAGGTGAACTTGTTAACATTATGCAGGGACCCCACAACAGAACTGAAAAGCCCTACTGACTGCCTGCAATATGTTATATTACTCATGTAATTATTTCTGATTACTTAAATCAAACTGGTGTGTAATTATCCTCACCCTCTGAGTGAAATACCCTGCAAATATCCTATGGAGCCATAAACCTGCTCAGTGACATTTCACAGTAACACAGCTGTTGGGTAACGGGTGTACCAATCACCTCACAAGAACTGAGCTCTCCCCACTCCCCTACCTTTGATCCACACAAGTGTAAATGTCTTGTAAGCTGAAATAGCAACAGCTGCCACCACCAAAGACAAGAATCTTCGTGTCCAACTGTCTTTTTGAAATTAATCTTATCTCTATTAATTCTACACTAACCTCCCCTGACACATGACACTGCCCTGTCTGCTCAGCTCCTCACGCACCAGGGTTTATCTAGCAAAAAACCCACTCATTTGGGACTCATTTTAAAGGTTCTTTTCTCCTCCCACCTGAATAGCCTCAAATCTTTCAAAAGATGGTTCTACTTTTATCTGGATTCTAATGAGATGCCACAGCCACAATTAAAAANAAAAAAAAAATACTCCTTCCTCTTTAGAGTCCCCAGCTCTTGCTACTTGTATTTTTGTACCTAAGAACACACCTGAGCAAGCACCAACTGGCCCCACTCTGCATTCTGCCATGCAGGGCAAGGGTAGAGCACCAAGATGCTCCAGGAGCTCTCACGTCCCAAAAGCAGCTTCCAAACTCAAATTACAGAGCAGCTGAAGGGTTTATGGAGGAATCTTGCAAGGCTCAAGACCTTTGCCTTTAACTACTGCTGTGGATAAATTCCCTGTATTTAGGGTCACCTCCCCAGTGAAAACCGCTGGGATCTACACCACAGACACGGTGATGCAAGGAATCTACAGCCACCTGGCTGTGAAAGTCGCTGCAGAGCAAATGAACGTGTCAATTACGAGACACGGCAGCTCCCAGGGAACACGCAGCCGAGCTGCCGTGCAGGGCTCCTTCTGGAAGGGGCATGGCAGAGAGGCCATGCTGGGGGCGGGTCGGGGCAGCGCCGAGAGCTCGCCCCGGGCCAGGAGCGCCTGAGGCCCGGCACAGGCTGCGGACCCCCGGGCAGCAGCCGGGATGATGGTCACAGCGCACGGTGGAGAGCCGGGACAGCGGGAGGGCAGCTGAGCCCTGTCCAGCACCGGGAGCAGCCAGCGAGGGGCCGGCCGTGCGCCTTGGCGTTATCCGGAGTGCGAGGCATGGCCAGCGGCAGCACGGGGGGCACGGGGCGCGGAGCCGGTACCCGGGCGGTGCCGCCGCACGGGCTCGGGGCGGACGGGAGCGCGGGCAC
>WBMY01010667.1:1485064-1559612 GCA_013397315.1 Donacobius atricapilla | reverse complement strand
GCTCCGCCCGCACTGCCCGCGGGGTCCGCGCCGCCCGCTCCGCGCGGCCGCCGGGGCTCGACAGGGGGTTCGCGGCCGGGGATCAGCGACCTGCTCGCCCGCTTTCTAGGGCTGGTTCAAACGGCCCTCTGCAGGGAGAAATAGGTCTGCCGTGTCCTTAATAGCGTTAGTTGGTAACGTTGTGTTTGGAATATCTCGTAGGTTTTCATTGCTTCTATAATATAGTTCAGAGGAGAGAAGACTGAGAGGCGATCTGCATTAATGCACATAAATATATCAAAGGCGGGTGTCAAGGGAATGGTGCCAGACTTTTCGGCGGTGCCCAACGACAGGACAAGGAGCAGTGGCCATAAACTAAATCACAAGAAGTTTCACCTCAACATGAGGAAGAACTTATTTAAATTGAGGGTGGCAGAGCCTTGGTACAGCCTGCCCAGCGAAGTCGTGGAGTTTCCTTCTCTGGAGACATCAAACCCACCTGGACACGTTCCTGTGTTACCTGCTTAGGTGACCCTGCCCTGACAGGGGGTTGGACTGGATGATCTCCAGAGTCTCTTCCCACCCTAACAATTCTGTGCTGCTGTGTGAATAAGAAGTTGTAACTCATTTCCTGCTGAAGCTCCCTGCAAGAGCAAAAGCCTGGAAAGCATGACTTCCCAGCAACAAACACAGAAGCATCCATGTCAGGGCAGACCGAACTGCCTTTCTGAACAGCCACAACAGAAGACTTTTCTTTTTTTTCTCCCCTACAGAAACTGTAAACACATTGTGGAGTTACTTCTCCACTCCCATAAACATCTCTCAGTTTATTTCCCATGCATGTCGTGGTGCAGTCCCTTTATGAGCAGTGCTGAATAACAACGTAAGCCTCACTCACCATCTCAGAAAATTCTGCTTCCATGTGAGTATTTTTGTGGCCTAATAAATTCATGTGCATGTCTCTTGCAGACAATAGGGCTCAAAATGAAAAGATTAATGAGAATTCCATTTTCAAACACCTATGTTTTAGTGCAATACTTCAATAAACATACTAAGAAATTTCAGAGAAACAAATCATTCATTATTCATGTATGCAAGCTAAAAAAAAAAAAGCCTGTTTGCAAAGTCTGACAGCCACTGCAGAGGAGAGGGCTGTGCAGTCCAGGGCTGTCTTCCTTGTTAGCAAAGGGAAGCAGGGACCCAGCCAACTGCATGCCACGCATGCAATTAGCAAAGGTCTCCTCATCAACCAGAAATGTGCACAGGATGCTTGGGAGGTTGTACAGGACGGTCATTAAGTAAATTAAGTTTCTGCAAATCCAGAATCACAAGTAGTGAAAAACAGCAGCCAGTCCCATATTCTCCATTGTCTCTTGGGAAGACTGAATGTCTTACAAAAGAAATACAGGGAGATTTAAGTGGTCCACCTCAGGCAGTACCACAGTCTTGCATAACCTCTGATATTGGGGCTTCAGCCCTATGACACCTATGACACACCACGAGTGGATTTCGTTATACTCTGTATATATACTATATATATACTCTTCATTATACAAGCAAGGCAAGGTTTATAGAAAGAGGTAATGCCTTTTATTTGACCACAGCTGGCAAAATGAGACAGGGTTTCAAGTACATGAAATATCTTTCTTCAGTGGAAATAGCATTCTATTCTCCAAACAAAACAAAAAATTCAAGGTCAAATACAGCTTGGAGTCTACTGCTCAGAGCTGAATCAAATGTGTGTCACGTAATTTTGGAAGTAGAGGTCATTGTTTCCTGCAGACCAGAATGGATGTTAATGGAAAGCTAGAGGGAGATGGTAAATTCCTTGGAATATCCTTGGGGCAAAAGAAAAATAGGCAGCTTATAGCCTGTGGAACACAAAAGGACCAGTGAAGGAGGAGAGGGAAGATCTGTGCAGGAAAAGCAATTCTGAGTCTGGGCTTTGATGCCCAGTACATTGACCCACAGACTCACAGACCTTGCTGTGCCCGCAGAGCAGCCCAGCAGAGCCAGACCTTTCCCTGCTTCAGGCGTGTGCCTTCCTGGATGGCAACCAGCAGGCACTGAACAAAGCCAGGTGCATTCACAGGACAGTGGGGCACACCTTGAAAAGATGGCTCCTTGAACGGCTGAGGATTTGCCCAAGAGGCACGTTGCTACAAGCAGGGTGTTTGCACAATCTTTGCCTTAAGGAGAGTCTGTGTGCTCCTGGATGGTCTGTGGTGACGTGGGCTGCATGTTTGAAGTCTGAATAAAAGCAGCACAAGTAGATTTGTCTTTATCTCTGTCTTTACAGTTTTTAGAGACATTGGTCTAAGTCCATATCTACATTGAGACTTCCCTGATTTTTTTCTTTCCTCCTCCCACAGTCATTCAGAACTCTACGTTTCCCCACCATCCGGGAATTCCCAGCTGTGAAACAAACCCAGAGCCGCCCTGGTGCTCCGTGCACGTTCCCACTGGGGCCTGTGATGATGGAGACGTGGCAGAGCACGAGGCCACGAGTGCCAGCCCTGGGCTGTAGCTGGTGGTGCTGGGGCAGAGCAGCCTCTGTGCAGCACCAGCCGGGGCAGGAGAAGGGCAGCAGCACCATGGACGTCAGGGAGGCTCCACTGTTGCCCCCTCATGGGTTTGTGTGGCCAGCAGCTCTCAGGGGCAGGAGGAGAGGCTTGGCCAAGGTGAACGCAGTGACGCTGCAACAGAGCATACGAGGAGTGTGCTTTGTGGTAGTATTTATTTAGGAACCGTGAGTAACTACAGCCGTAGCGGTCTCATCTTTGCAATTCTGATGGTTTAACAAACAGGGAGAACATTAGCATATTTTTATTAAGGTAAAAAACACACCCCGTTGTTGCCTAAAACATTTTAAAAAAAAGTGAGGAAAGCTCTGTATGCTCTAAATCAGATTCAAAACCTTTCTGTATAAGGAATTGTGGCAATACTGTGTTTAGTATAACAAGAGGTTTTTATCAATCGAAAAGAAAAGACATGCTGGCAATCGGAATTTAGCAACAAAGAGTAAAGCAGTTACAAACCGTCGTGTCATCCACATTAGTTGAACTTTGAATGTAGAAGAGCAAATCTTATGAAACACATACACAACTAGGTAATATCAAACACCTAAGGTTGATAATGTACACACCTGTATTAAAGTACACTGACTACTAAATGGTGAGGATTTAAGGTAATGTCTTTTTTTAAAAGAGGTAACCTTTGAAATGCAAATGGTTGCACTTTACACACAAAAAGTGGAAAAGAAAAAGAATCACTTCTGGAATGATACACAGATATAAGACACACTGGTTTTAGATTATGCATAATCACCTTGCAGCCTCTGATATTACCTCTGAACAACAACAACAACGAATTTAAAAGTGCCAGTACTGTGAAAGGAAAGCAAAATTACTGAGTGTGTTAACCATTTCTGAGAAAAAAAAACGGGGTTTGGATTTTTTTGTTTTGTTTTTCTGCGTTTTTAAAAAACGCAACAGCCTTACTGGTGCAGGTTCAAGACAAAAACAAGACAGTCAAGCGCATAAGGTAGAAATAGGTCCTATAAAGGTTAAGATTCTTTGGAAGTTGCTAAGAATAGAGGAGTCTGTAATCCAGGCTACTATCTTTTTGGCTACTTGAAAAATCTGTGGGAGTTTCCAGCTTATCATCAGTTGAAATCTGTTTTGCAATTGCCAAATAAATGCAGGTAAAATTTTAACTAACCTGGGATTCCATTCATATACATGGACAGAGAAATCACTGATTGTGCAATAACCTGTTTTTTCACAGCAGCATATATATGAATCATAAATCTTTACTAGACTGACCAGAAACACAGAAAATATTCTCAGTCTTTGTGTTTTCAGTCTGTTTCTTAAGTAGGCAGGTGCAACTGCACTGAAGTGACAGGCTCCATAAGGGAAAGATGACAAAGTGGGATCAGCTGGCTAAAAGCAAGATCAGGAGTATTTCAGGAAACCACCTGGATGTTTAATGCTAGCCAGTAATACAAGGGCACTAACAGCTCACTGACAGAGGCAGTGACAATGTCTGAAGGTTGGACTGTGAGAAATGAACCATGCCAACATACAAATTGCAATGCTGGCCGTGTCAAACCTTCCCTTACAGAAGATACAGCTCAGGGGATAGCCTGTTCCTCAGGACTGGAGAGATTCTGCATGTCTGGCCAACGATTCCTTTAAAGTAGATCTCAGGGAGCTACTTAGCTGCAGTTTTGGCTGAGAAAAGTGATGGTAAAGAGCAATGAGCTCAGTAAATACACTATTTTTCTTTAAGATGTTCAGAATATAACTTGGTTTCCATACATTTAATTTTAAAAGTAGTCTGGGCAACTTAGTTGATGGCTTGCTTAAAGTCAATCCTATCATGCTAGCAACTCAAAAAGCCTGCTGGTTTGAAGTAATGCCCATACATAAAGCTAACAGGTATCAACTGATCATGCTGAAATAACAACCCCCCAAAGACCTACGTTTCACACAAGGTGCTTTTGATAACTTGGTTTTCTGAGCCTTATAAGGAGAGTCTTTAAATATTTTTTTTTAGCCTTGTTTCATTCTTCTTCCTCTTCATCTTCTTCTCCTTCTCCCTCTCCTTCTTTTGCCATTGTTTCCACAAGGAGCTCTGCAGTGCACGTGGCTTCTCCAAGGCTGTTAACAGCTTTGCAGGTGTATTTGGCATCATCATCTCCACATACTTCAGAAATAGTCAAAGAACAGTTCCCTTCCTCATCGTAATCTATCTGGAAGTGACGGGACTCCTTGACAGGCTGATCGTCCTTGAACCACATCACCTCAGGGTCGGGATAGCCTGGAAGAGCAGAGGGAGAACAGTGACTGCAATAAACGAGCATTAACTCAGTGCTAATTACCTTATGCTCCAATTCCTGTGTATGGACGTGCCAATGTGTTGATAGACAAGTATTTTATTGATTTCTATGGAAAATAGTTGTAGATGATGTGAGGCTTATTTACTTCACATTTACCTGAAACTATTATTCATGAATAGCAAAAACTGCCCGTGAGCACTGCGGTACTCTCTGCATTCCTCCTTCCAGTCCTTTAGCAGTGCCTGCAGACAGCTTTTTGTGTGCTGCAGCCATCAGCCAGCGGGGAACTCCTGACAGCGCATCTGAGGCTCACGTTACACTGCAGCTTCTCCAGAGACAACACTTCCCAACACGGAGATTGAGAATTTCAGGGGTAAGCTGTTTTGGGCTTACAATTTAATATCTTTATCAGGCTGCTTTGCTGTGGTTATTCTGAATCTTCCTTCTCCTAATCTGCTCCTTACAAACCAGCCTGTCCTGTACATTGCACTCCCCTTTTCTGAGTTTGTTAGGGTGAGAAGTCTCAGAAAAGCATTTTGATTGTGCAACTCAACAGGAGTTTCAGAGCCTTTTGTGAAGCAAGTAGCTCTGCTAAGCCTCCAGAGCTGTACAATGCCTGCTGCAGAACAATCCCTTATACAGTACTCTTGGCTGCTGTAACAAATTGAAGGTTTGTGGTCTCAGCCAAGTTCTGGACTGGGACAGAAGGATAACTCCCCAGTGCACAGAAATAAAGTGCAGGAATCCCTGATACACAGTGAACACTACAGCAACACACTGCAAAGTTTGGAACATCAGCCGAGGTACATCCATCTGTTTTATTCCATGCACTACTTCTGCATGTCCCCCTCATGCTGAGCATCTATCAGCAATAATAATCCATCCTCACATCTCCATTGTGAGGTAGTAAACCCAGGCAGGGAAAGATTGGAAGCATAGAAACAAACAACAGAAGGTTGCTGAGGCAGTTTCTGATTTCCTCATTTTAAGATTATAAATTAACTTGTACATGTGCTGGATGGTACTGACCCCACTCGTTTTATTTTCAACACTCTTCTTTCCGAATTTCTAGTTTTCATTCACAGTGAGATACAGAAGGTTCAGTCTCATTGGAGGAGAAATGCCAGTGGTCTTGGCCTTTGGACTCTTGGGCTGACCATGCCCATGCTCCTTATGTGTCTTCTCATAAACTTATACTTTGCATATTCCAGTTTGAGGTTTCTTTCTTGAACTCGTAGGTTAAAAAAAAACCCCAAACAACAGAACAGTATTTTCTAGATGTGACTTATGTGGTCAGCAGAAGAATATTATCTTTACTTCTCATGCATATACAGTTAGGGCCTTCTTTGCCTTTAATAAAATGTATAGCCTAAAGTTATCTTGAGGTGACCTGAAACTGGTCTGTCATTTCAGACAACTGACCTCCTACTAGTTCTTGGTCTCTGGCTGGCACTCTTTAAGAGTATACTATTGGAATACTTTTGGAATTTATGCTTCTACTTTGCATCTTGCTTTTATTGTTCCCTCAAAAACCAAATGACAGTTCCCACTTGATATTCTAAATTAGTGATTCACACATGGACTCCTGAAGACTTCTGTTCTATGGCAAGCACAGAACAAGCTCCAAATAATTTCTGTTAGTGCAACACATTTGTGCTGTGACATGCAGATACTGGTAAAGCAAAATGACACCAACTCAACAATAATATAGAAGTAAAAACTGAAAAAGTGAAACAACTTCCCAGTGCAGAAAACTGACAACAAAGGAGAGAAAGAAACAGACATGCTTAATCAAAGTACCTTCAATTTTGCAGTCAAATCTAGCAGCACTTCCTTCCACAACTTCCATGTCCAGCATTTTTTTAGTAAAATATGGCTTTACATGGGGCTTTTCTTCAGCCACTTCTTCAAGGAAAGCATCTGGAAGAGAGCAAAGAGGTAGTGAACGATTTTACAGGGTGTGTTCTCAAAAGATGTATTCTAGTTTTTAATTACCAGATGGTAATGAAAGCATCTTTTATTTCACTTAATTCTGTCAGACTAAGGGGACAGTGAGGATGTTGGCTGCTTAGCTTTGTGCCAATCTTTTGCAGCTGGACAAGGATTCAGGCCATAAATAGAAAGAAATGGATGTGCAGGGCCACCATGCTATGAATCCTCAGTATTTATCCCTTGAATTTGTTTCTAACAAAACCTGAACTTTTGCTAGTCAGAGGGATAAAAAAGCTCCACTTCTATTAGGCCCACAGTCTATGTGGATTTGTCAAAATTACTTGCTTTTTCTTCAGCAGTGTCAAACATTTACACCTCTGACTGTTACAAACCACTAATTCACATTTCATGTGGGGACATACAGGAGTAACGCAGACATTTCCTTAAATGCCCTGTCTGAGGAGCATGGTTAACGCAGGGTGTGTGCCATGGTTACAGCAAGTGTTAACACTTCATTGCTGGCTTGCTTGCTTGCTTGCTTGCATGAGAAGGCAATAGATCACTGTCATCTTTGTATAAACATGCATTCCCAAACTCAGAGAAAGTGCAGCTGACAAATCTGCCTTAATTCTTTGGCTTTAAAAAGAAAAGTTTACTGCCTGTGTCATATTGAGTAGCAGGACAATATAAGAACAGTGAATTTTTTACAGATTTCTTTAAAAAATAGGAAGATAAAAACAGAGAGGGGGAGAGAGAGAGAGGAAGCACAGGAATAGCCAACTCGATGATCGGTCTCTAGCAATTTGCTAAAAGTTTTAGTAGGATTGATTCAGAGGTGAAAATATGGGGCAGGAAAAAATCCTTACCTTCATTCTCTGCTTTGTCTGCATTTATAGGGCTGGTAGGCGAGCTCCCAGAGGCCTTCCTCCCACTCATACCAGAAATCATTGCCATGGACGACAGTCTTCCTATTGCTCGGACAGCATGGCCTGTTTTCTAAGACATAACAGAAAAGGCTTCTGATCAATCCAATCCAACAGGCATGTGCTTCTCTGCAACAATCCTGCTTCGGACAAATTATCTGGGATCTCTGCAAGCCTCACTGGAATTGGTGGACAAACTGCTTATATATAGCTCTGTTGTTCTAGGACAGACACAGCAGGCTGGACTGAATTACCAAATTTAGTTGCAGATATAAACTTCCCCTGATGAACTCATACCTAAATGAATGTCTCTGTTAGCTGTGGGTAAAAAGCACTGTGCGAGAGGAGGGCCAGCAGAGAAGCCCTGTCCTGTGTAACTGGAACTGAGCTCTGGTGGGGGACACCTCCCTCCACAGCCTTCTGGGCTGGGCTGAATTTCATCCAATGTGGATAACGTGCTGATATGAAATGAATGAGAAAGCACCATCTGCATGATGGGAGCAGACCTCTGACAGGAGCCAGGATCAACCACCAGGCTACTAAAATATGCTCAGACTATGAGGGCTACAGTGCAAACACTTGTATTGCACGAGCTTCAAGAAATGAGTAGAACATGAGGGAATACAAGGTAGATTTACACAAATTAGTATTTTGTAGGCTATTCAAAAGGATCAAGGATTAGACACAGCAACTCCTGTAGCTATCAGTGTGCCACAGACGGACCTGCTACTCCAGTTCCAGCATTAGGAAAAAAGAAGATATGGAGACTGAATATGTTAGAGAAAACCAGTGTGACTGAATGCATGGGAAGCTGGGGAGGTTCCAACAAAACAGAACTCTTGGCTTAGTAGAATGAAACTGCCACAAAATAAGGTACCTTTAGGGAGGCCAGGCAGGTTTTACCTGAACTGTTCAGGTTTATTAAGAATTACATGACCCGCCAGCTGTTAGTGACACGGAGAGGGCAGGGAAGAGAGGGAGGCATACCCCCAGAAGAGTAGAAAAAACTATACTTGAGCTTATATGCCTTTTAGTAGCCTGAAATGGGATCATCCTGTGCAATGCATGTGCAGCTGTGCACCCTCCTACTGCACAGCTGCAGGAACCAGACCCACTGTCCTGTATTCCCACCCTGGCCATGCCAGAGCTTTCACCAGCAGCAGAAACCCCTGGTGTGATGTGTTTCCCCAGAATCATAAACATCAAAAATAAAGAGACTTAATAGGATATCCAGCCCAATTCCACGTCCTCTTCATTACCTGCCATTTTCTTCTGGCCATATATTTCTTCATCCTATCTTTGGAAAGCTTTTTGGCTTCCATGTTTTTGGTGTCTTTTTGCAGCCAGGGATGCTGAAGACATTGAGTACAATTTAAGCGACTCCTGTTTTTGTATAAAAAGACCAGTCAGTGTTGCCAATAACGAGAGAAGAAACCTACCTGCTGTAACATTATTTTGTGCTCTCTTTGCTGGGAGCTGATTTTTCTGTTTCCTAAATTTAGCAACAAAGATCACATGGTTTTGATTTCCCAGCCATTCTAACTTCTTAAACTCACTTTCACAATTTCTGTAGATCTTTGCGAGAGAAAACTGCATTTTTAAGTGTTAATAAAACATGATAAAACAAAGCAGGAAAAGCCATATGTTTTAGGCATGGAACACATACAGCAGAGCCACAATGGCAACGATTCAGCAGCTTCATGCTGGCAGAACCCCATCCCAGATCTCCTTTCCTTCACTTACAGAGATTTCCCCATCCCACCACTCAATATCCTCCTGAACATCTAACAGAACAGAAATGATCAAATCTCTCGCCACCCCTATTCTTCACTTTGCTCAGAGTGCACAGGTAAATAACCCTCTGTTCTCCAACCATCCACTTGCAAATTCATTGGAAGAAATATTCCTTCCCTTGTTCTGTTAGGACACTTCTGCAAACAGGGCTTCCAACTCTTGATTTTTTTTTTCCCTTGCCCGATTACTACATTTGTAGGGAACCTGCCCACTCAGAGGTACCACACATAAAAGCGACACTTGGCAAAGCTGCACCGCGTTCAGAGCAGGACAGAACGTGTCATGCAGGAATGCGTGGCACACACAGTGGGGATCAGAGGGGCTGCACAAAGCCCCGGGTGCCCCTCGCCCGAGGGGAGGGAAGAACACAAAGAGCAAAAGCTCCTTCAGCCCCTGCACCCCGTGAGTGGAATACAGAGCGCTGCACACGCCGAGCCGGGCACGCACAGCTCCTTATAAAGTACGGCCGGAGGTGCTGCAGCCATGTGGAGATCCACGGGGGGAACACGAAGGGCAGCTGCAGCTACATGCAAACATGGAAAGTGCCGCAAGGAAGTCCAGCAGCTTTACTTCATGTCTTTCTTCAGCAGATTGCTGATAAAGTCCTTGGCATCGTCAGAGATTTCATCGAAAGCCTCATCATCGAAGTCCCACGTTGCTGAGGTGACGTTGGCAAGGGTTTCGTTGTCATTGTCTCCCATGAAAGGAGAAAGTCCGCTGACCCTGGGGGCGGAACAGACACAGGCACAGAACAAACCACGTCAATTTGCAATTACCGGAGGAGCAGGTTAAAATCACATGTGCCATCTCCCATGGACTGCAGTTCTTTATCAAGAAAAGCTTGCTTTAAAAACTAAATTAAATTAAAAAGCATTCAAAACTAATTGCAGATAGTCTTATGGGAAGGAAACTAGAATTTTGTCAGCAAAACTGAAAGGCACATTTTTCTAGTTTCCTTCTCTTTTCCCAAGACATTGGAGAATTAGGTGAAATTGGACCAAACTAGTTTGTTAAATGACTTGTCTAGTTCTGCATAACTAATACTGGATTTTTCACACCAAATTAAATTCAGTGGATTATCTTTTTTTTTCCCCTGGCATTTCCTCAGAATCGCAGAATCATTAGGGTTGGAAGGGACTGCTGGAGATCACCTAGTTTCAGGGTGATGTTGCTGCCTTTACTGTCAAACCAAGGGCAGTTTTGTACATTTTATTCTGTTTACTCCTGCAGAAAGACTCGAAGAAGAAAGATGCATAATGAAATAATAAAATCCACAGGGCTATTTTGTAAACAAACCCAGCCTGAATTATACAGACAGATAAAACAGTGCTGCATCACTGCAGGCTGTGGAGTTATACAGATGCATCCAGAAGTAACTTGGTCTTTATGTTCTCCATCAGTCATGATAATGCATGAAATGGAAATAATGCTGTCCTATAACCTAAGTTGAGCTTCCAAGGCTTTTTATACAATATAACTGATAAATTGCCAGTGAAAGGCAATTACAGAACATCATGGTGTCATTTTTGCAGTCTCTTTCTCCAGCCGAGCATTATCCTTTATTACACTGTGCATCTGGATACTTTTGATGCCTGTATATATCACGCTTTCAGTAGAAACTTAAGAGGTGAAAGGTTGCTTCTTCCTTAGAACTACAAGTTACCCACTTTTCCAGGTCCTCCTGGCATGCAATTTACAGAATAAGCTATTCTGCATGAGTTTTTACAGACTTTATTTGATTTCTCTGTATAGCTGTGTTAACAGTACTATTCCTTTCTTTTAAATAGAGAAAAATAACTTATTAGGGTTCTGAAAACACTACATGGGAATAATACTATATGAATATCACGGTGCCACTGAATATCACAGAACAGACTGGTTAAAAAAAAAAGATTGGGGTCAAATAAAGTGAGCTATTAGATTAATAATATTAGAATGATCTCCTTCAAAGTTATTTTGCTTCTTTTTTGACTCTTATTGCGTTCAAAATCTGATTTGTTCCTAAGCATTTTCTTTTATAAGCAGAGCAGAAACACACACTCTTTGAAGTCTCACACAGAGCAGACACTAAATCTTTTACCATTTCTGGAAGTTGTCTGCAGTACTGCAGAGTCTAGAATCTTATGTGTATTCTTCAGATACTTCTTAGTAATAATACATGAGCTGAAGATAAAAGGTTTGTTTATTCTCAGGCAGAACAAGGTAAATCAGAACAGAATGTATTTGCTGTCTTACTTTCCATTATAAGTGATGCACTCGAATGCAACTGTGAATCCTGACTTTGTAAATGTGTAAGGTGGCATAAACCCACGAATGAAGATATAACAGGCACAAGTTACCAAAAGCTGAAAGATGAACGTACCAGAAATGCCCCCATAAAGCAACTTTGTCACAACTGTTCTCTGTGTTTGCCAGCCGCTTTAGTGGAGGAGGGAAGGCTTGTGCCTGGCAGGACAGCACTGCAGAGCTGGCACAGCTGCGGGCAGCGCCAGGCTCTGCTCTGCCCGCAGCCCGCCCGGCCAGGTACAGCCGGGAGGCACGGGAGTCTGTCCTGGAATCACAAAGCATTCCTGCAGGGCCTTACACCCACCTCCTCCTCAACATCTGAATATTTGCTCAGTTATGACAATGTCAGAGTTCTCCATAATGTTTCAGCAAGTGAAAAAATCTCGTGCAGACTGCAGTTCTGATTTTGGGTTCCACACGCTGACTGCTGGTTGGTCTCGTTTTTACCTTGTGGTGTGAACAGCAGTCTCAGCCAAACCAGCAGCTTATACAATGACAGGTCTGTGAAGTATTCATTTAGCTCATTGTCAAAAGAGGGGATTTTCTCTTCATCCAGTTAAGCTTCCAGAGGACACACCTGGGCAGCTCAAGCAATAAAAATCCTATTTCCCTTCAATACTTGATCGAAATATGTCAGAGGTGACCTCTGCACAGTATTACCACAAATAGTGCTCTGCAGTTCTTGCACTACACTGGACAAGATTTTGGCCTATTTCCAGAGGTTAAAGCTGCAGTAGTGAGAGATCATATGCATACTAAAAACCTGCTAGAGGTACAGGGACATTGCTTCATGTGGAAACACCACTGCTCTGTGGTGCTGTAAGAGGCAGTGCTTGTACTGCACATCCCACACAGCTTTGGAAGGGTGAGGATAAATTAAAAGATGAGAAGATTAGAGAAGGAAAAAAAAATCTTTGGTTGTTTTTTGGTTTTGTTTCTGGTTTTCTGTGTGTGCATTTGTTGTTTTTTTAATTTTAGAATTGTATGGCAGAATTATCTGATAAAATTTTAGATACTGAGGTAGGATTGCTCAATCCCATACATTTTGTAAATTACCAGGTAGGTCTCAGTTAAACCTCCACTCACTCTGTCATTTCTGAACACCAGTGTAACAGTGCCCATTCAAACATTTCAATGAACCTATTTTCATATTTCTGAATGTGCTGTTGTGGATTTACAAACCTAAAATAATTCTTTCTCTTTACTACAGTTTTACACTGTGAATCAGTTGCCTTGTTGTGGAAATACTTCTAAGGAGAACTAGATCCTTGTCTGTAGTCAGAAAACAAAATCCAGCAACTAGTATATATCAGCCATAAATTATTTTATCTCTAGCACAGATTTCACTGACCGAAGTCTTGGTTGTTCATTTCTTAATAGCCATTTAAAGTAATAATGTTCCAGCAACTCTTTTGACAGATAATGGAAACAATTTCTTTTTGGAATGCTGAAGTGATAAAGATGAGCTACTGCTCCAGAAAATTAACACTGAGCTTACACTGCGAAGTTACTCTTAGACAAGCAGCAGGCTGTTGTTTACTGAAAACATTTTTCCAGCTACTTTACCAGGCATTTTCCTGGCATGTTAAGAACCATTTGTTTAGAAAGTCTTTCACAGTTTCCACTTCTAAATAAAGAAGAAATATATTTTATCCTCTAGGAGTTCCTTAGCATTTATTGGTCTGTTCTAACAAAGCTCTGAGTGCAGACTTAGAAATGTTAAGATAAAAAGGGTCCAATGTGGATGCAAATTTCATTGCCTATGTAGCAAACACCATGGCAGTTCAACTAGAAATCTTTGCATTGGGACTCCCACTAATCCAGGGAAGATGGCTTTGCTGCTTGTCTCAAAAGGGTCAGGCTGGGAGTGTTCCTCTGCAAGCAGTGCTTGCAGCAGCAGCTGCCTGGGACTGCTGGCACTCAGCTCCTCCTTACAGGCTTTGCCTTGCATTGGCAGCACAAAAAATGTAACAGATCTCAGTATGAACAGATCTTGGTATCTGCTTCTGATAAACCTGTGCAGGGCATGTCAAATAAGCATGGGATGATGACTCCTGCGCCCTGGAGATCATGTAGAGAATTCTTTTTCAAGCGAACTAAAGCAAATAAATAGTCTGAGGTTACTCTGTCAGGGACACACATCCGTGGGACACTTGGCCTACACTGGTCCTCTCTGGAAGAAGCACACCACTGAGCCCACGTAAAGGAAGACAGCTCATTGCTGAAGCAAGGGTGTTATTGCTGCTCTCCTCCTTGTTTCACATGCCCAGTGGATTAATGAGGAACCACAGTTTGCCAGTGCCACTGAACAAATAAAACATTTTCTTTTGAGTGGTACAGTCTGACATTAAAGCCTTCCTAACTTGGTTTAAGGAAAGAACAAGGAGTGCTCTCACATTTTTAATATAAAGAGGTATAAATTTTTAACATGACACGGAGCCAAGTGTAAGCCAGCAGTGCCTTGCCTTATCCAGGTTCCAAGCTAGCACACCCGAAAGATGAATGATGCTGAAAGATCTTTCAACCAACCCAAACTGCCAGACAAGGGAGGGGGAACAGCAGTGATGAACAACACAGTGGATAAAAGGGAAAGGGAATGTTTGAAGAATCAGGGTGTGTGCTGCTAGGATGGTGCAGAAGGAAAAGAGTATGCAGCAAGATTAAATGTGGTATTAAAAACACAGCCTAAGATAAAGTATATTAAAAAATAATAATTGACAGAGATCAACTATGCTGAAAAAATAAACACAGCCTGGCACTGATAAAGCAAGGAGAACTATTGGAACACAAGCTGGGGTTTGAATCAGCCACAGACAATTCCTCCCTGAAACTACTCGGATCCTATGGTGCTCAAAGGAAAAGGGCAATCCACATTCAATGTATGCCCATGCAGTGTTGAAACCTCAGACTGAAAATTGGTTTGAAATAAAAATTAAAATTGTTTCAGATTATTAAATATTCCAAAAAATGACTCTCCAAATTGATCATTAGTAAAAAAACAGAAATAGAAAAAACATGCGAATTCAGCAATGCCCAGAAGAATACATGGAACAGAAAGAGTTGGAAAGAATTCAGGAGGTTTAACCTTCATTAGATAAAGATTATTGTAAATGCAGAAAGAAACACTGAAATAGACATAAATGGAGATGATATACACAAGCTATAATGTTTGTGGCCTGTTATTTCAAAGGCAATAGATCAACTTAACTATGTGGAACAGCACGGTGATGCAGAACAGGACAGAGTACAAGATAAAAGTGGAAGATAAAAACCATGAGGTGGAGTATACAAACAAAAATTTAAGGAGGAACAAAGACAGATGAAGAGACAGGACTAAGTAAGTTATCCAGGAAGATTAAAAGGATTTAATATGTAGTTTAGAAATGTGGAAAGGGAACCCATGAACTGTAGGATGGCATTAAATCAGCTGTGCCATAAGGAAGACAGATGAAGCATCCCAGCAGGGAGTGCAGTATCTCTACTTACATCTGCATAGCAGAGGGCCTGGGGAGAGGTTTTGCTGCAGGGTTTTATAGCTGTGCTGTCACCCCGCTTCCTACTTAAGATTACATCCCAACCATTTATTCTTCTGCGGGGAAGACCCTTCACTCACAGAGATCACTTTTGCAGCTCTCTGCTAAAGCTGCTTTGTATGGATTGTTGTGCAGCACATCATGGAGCCACAGTCACTTTCTAGGCAGGTGTTATGTCAAGTGGTGCTGTCGCACACTCCCTGCTGTTTCCCTTGGGACAGATGATGGGCACAGCAGCTTTGGGCCACCAGCTGCCTGTAGCAGAGCTGCCCCTAAGTCCAGTGCTCTCCTCTGCCTGCATGGCCCCGCTCCCAGGGCAGGGGAGAGGGGATGCACATGCCCAGGTACGAGCACAGCGCTGGTGTGTGAGACAGACACCAAGTGTGCGTGTCTTGCACTTCAGGAGAGAGCTTTGGCAGTTCTGAGCATACAATCAAAATGGGAAAGCAGAGCTGCAGCTAAAGGGAGATGCTGCTCTCAAAGACTTTTATTTGCATTCTGTAATGATGATGTGATAGTTCATTTTGGATAATGGCTCATAATTTTCAGTCTGTAAAAACAGCTGGGCTGTAAGAAAGTTAAGACTGATTGGGAACCTCTGTCAGCGTGGTGTGGAGAGGTAAAAGTCCAAGTGATGATTCATGGGTCTTCCCTAACTTCTATTACTTTATCCTTACGGCAAGAAAGACAAAAGCTGATTATCACTGCTAATTATTATTGTGGCAGTAGCAATGCATCGAAAGAAATATTTTTCATTGTGAGATTTCCCCTAACGACGGATTAAATGAGCTTAAATATACTTTAGCAAACAAGTACTTTCATGTTTCACAAGGCATGTCTGATCAGCTGAATGACTGTAACGCCACCCAACCCCATCAGCTGAACGGTACAGCATCCAAATATCCTGCGTGACACAGAGAAACCGGGATGAAGCAGACGGGTCTTTGGCAAGACGTGTCACCTTTTCCCCTCGTTCCCTTCGCTCGGTCTCCGCCGATGGCGCCGTTCCCCAGCAGCGCCGCCCCGGAGCGGCAGCCCCGGCCGCATTTCCCGGGAACAGCCGGTGCCAGCACCGCCTCGTGCCTCGCTGCTCCGGCCGGGAGCGCACGGAAAATGCCCAGGGGCGGCGCTGAGAAGCAGCGGCCCCGAGGGACGAGGAGCCCCGGCAGGCGCGGCGTGTGGCGGGGCCGGGCGGGCTGCAGGCGGNGGCAGCCCGGCTCCTGTCCGTGTGGACAGCCCGGCTCCTGCCCGGGTGGGCAGCCCGGCTCCTGCCCGGGTGAGCAGCCCGGCCGCCGCCACGGAACGCCCCGAATCAGTTCACAGGATCTAGAAAGAAGTGCTTGGGAGTGAATGGAAAATAGAGGTCGTGTAAATAAACTGGCAGAGCGAAGTGACCTTGAAGCGTGGAGCACGCTTCATGTCTGACACTGAAGATAACAGAAATATTCATGGGAGTAAGAGAGAGTTGATGTGGTAGCTTTTGCATAGGCCAAGTAAGGAAATCGTGTTGCTTAGTTTGGAAATGAGAAGAGCAGGAACAAGTGCAGGCTCATGAGAAAAGCAGGAGCACAGAACGACTTAGTAAAACCGAGGCAAACAACTGTGCTTTGCCAGGTGTCAAGGAGCCGGACAGCCAGGGCAGAGGGGTGGTCTTTAATAAAGGATGAAAGGCATTGAGAGGAGTCTCTTAAAAGAACCAGTGCAAAGCAGATCTGCCACTGTGTTACTACTGAAACTGGAACAAGGGAGAAGGAACCATGCTCCAAACTAAGCTTCTCTTTTCACTTGTTTATATGACACTGAATGTGTAAAATCGCTGCTGGAAGAAAACCACTATGGAAACAGTATTTCCATATGCATTCCTCTAGATTCACTGGTGTTTATAAACATGCTGTATCAAATCATATATAAAAATCAAATCTAATACTGAAATATGTAACCAAGAGCTGCAGCCAACCATCCTCTAAAGTGTCTCCATGAGGTTAATCCATGCTGCTTATAAAATGTATTTATACAGTGGCTTGTGCTTGGTAATAAATTAATATGCACTGTGAACAGATATGGTAATGCTGGGATACTTCAGTGCATCCCATGAGACCCCAAAGTTGTACAAAAATTTTCTCTCATGAATTACAAGAATGGAAATTCCTGGTTATTAGTGCATGCCAAATATTTCTCCTTAACATCTGGAAAGGAAAAATAGTTTGAATTTAATAGTAAAACAGTCACATTGCCTTTTTAAATGAGATGAAGCTGGTTTATGATGTAAGAGGTACAACACCAAATAGCTGAATTTCCAAAACTGTCAGTTCTGCATTTTAGCAATTGAACCCTTCAGAGAACAGCAAAGTTTTATTAAACATGCTGGAGCTGCTAATTACTAGTTACTAATTAAGAACTGCTAATTACAAAAGGCCTGAAAACTTTAGGAGTTAATGAAAATTTTGTATGGTCAGCAACTGTCAGGATTTGTGAATTTAAGAATAGAAAAGTACTCACAAAATGTAGCAGATAACTCCTATACTCCACATATCTGTTTCATATCCAATAGGTTCATAGTTTATAACTTCTGGAGCCACAAACTCAGGTGTCCCAAAGAGAACTTTCAGATCGCCTGAATTTTCTGTGAAGAATGAAAGAGAAAACCATTAACTGCTGCATGGAGATTTTTTAAAAACAGTTACTGTCCATAACAGGAAAACCAGATTTGCCCTAATATTCATGATTTTGTTAGAGTCGTATCAGAAGAAATAAATGATGCCTGAATTGCTGTTTTCTTAGCTGATACATGTCTAGCAATAAAGAATTTTTTATTAAGCACACAGCACTGTATAAGGCACATAAGAAGGCTCCTTTTGCAAGGAGCTTCCACAAGACCAAATCAATGACAAAGGAGAGCCATCAGTACTTAATTCAGATTTGTATATCCTGAAGTAAAAAAGTGTTGGAGCCTCCATCGTTTTAGCAGTTGCACAAGAGAACTACAGGACTTCAGCATCAGAAAGAAGCTACAGTTTTCACAAATTATTGAACATTTATCAAAGCTTGGGACTCTGCATGTTGCGGCAAAAAGAACCAGTAGTGCTAAAATTATAATAGGAAACTACTTCAATCCGACACATTTTCTTTTAGTGTAAACAGGAAAGAGAATCAATAGTGCCTCTTTAATCTGAAGTGGCATAGGCCAGTAGTGAAACAAGAGAAGGAGCAGATGATGTGCACCAGTCAGATCATTACCTCACAGGTAAAACTGGACTTGGGCATGCTCTCAAAACCAGGCTGCCTACAAGCACACCTGTGGTGAAGGGGAAGCACAAATCACCAGCTGTCAGTCACCAGCTGCTCCAGACTTCTATTCAGCTGGCCTGAAGCACAGGTATTCTAGATTTGCTCTGCTCAAACCCTCTGTGGATGCTTTAAAAATGTTCCACAGTGAAACTATGGCTACCAATATGGACTGAAAGGATGAGGTCATGAGACAGGTGAACTGGTTTGACATTTTTCTTGTGCTGACCCAGCAGTATTGCCCTGCTGGAAAATACAGTGATGGATCTAAGAGAAAAACCTGTTCATAACAAATTACTGCCAGATTACGCTGCCAGAGTGCAAGTGAGTGATATGTCTACCCTCTAGTATAGTGTGAAACACAGAGTCATTAAGTTAGAAATCCTTAGGCAAATCTCAGCAGGTTCATTTTCATCAGTGCCTGTTCTAAATCTGATGGGAAGAAGAAAAGAATAAGCAAGGTCAGGAAGAAAGAAAACTAAGGAATAGTTTTGGGGGGAAAAAAACCCCACATCCCCGTAATAGAATTGTATTGTAAAAATAGAAAAATGTCAGAATATAGATTGTGTCTGACTTGAAACAAACTTGGATTTAGGTTGAGAAACTCATGTCCAGTCTGCACATCTGCCTGAACCATCAGTGTATGCCTCAAGTGAGATTCATTGCATTTGGTTTATCTTTTGTGCAAGAGCAGCAGCCAGATTAGGCACACTAGAATGTCCTAGTGGGGGACCATTGCTCTGCCAAAGAGATTACCATCTAAACAAAACAGATATGGATGGGAAGGCAAACAGATGTAACACATTCCAGTCCTGCTCCTGTTAAGGTTACCATGAGTACAGGGATTTGGAGCTCTATAATCAGGAGAAAAGCTAAAAAATCCTCAAACAAATCAAATTTTTGAGGCATCTGCAAAAGAAGCACCCTGTCCACAACACTGAATTTGAATAGAATACGTTTATTTACCAGAACTTAATTTACCAAGTTTTGCGACATAAATACTGATCCTAGTACAGACTCCACTCCTAAACTTAGCTCCACTGAAAGCTCTTAAGGCATTCCATGAAATGTAATCCAACACCTGAAATAGTTCTCTTTTGAGGTACACAAATCCCTAGCTTATCAAATGAAGTCTGAAACATGTATGGGGTTAATAACTTGCCTAATGATTGAACACCATGCTTGAGGCAACTTTTGAGCACAACCACAATTGACTTGCAGTTGTGCCAGTTTCCCCTTTTAATGCTGTGACACCTTTTTTTCTCTGTTCAGGTATGGTTATAGTAAATTAATTGCAGAAACCTCATTTTCAGGTGTTTTCCTTGCTCCCACCATTTTCAGAGACAGAAAGAGAGAGAAGAATGCCTGGGAGCAGCTGCAGGAAATTACTGAGATCCCCCCATGCAAGTTCACCAACTTCAAGACCCTCCTGCTCTCTGACTATTCTTTAAAAAGCACATTCAAAAAGTAGTCCACAATATCCCTACAGTCACATAACCAGAGTTTTCTTACTCCAAAACGTATGATCCTTTTTCTAAGATGGCATCTAAAATAACTCAGTCTAAAAGAAGGGCAATGTATTCTGCACAGTGGCAATGAGGAATGAGAGATCACCTTCCTTTCCAAAGTGCCAGTGGGAAGCCTAAGATCCCATTTTCCCACCCACCTTCATTTTAAAGTCAACACTTGCATTTTTTTTTTTCAAACTGCCCTTAAAAGAAATTACTGAAATTTATCACAACAAACAAATTTTCTAAAAGCTTCATCATGATCATCCAAGTCTCAGGCTCAGATTTTTGCATCCAAGTTTGGAGGCTTTTTTGTGCACTGTGTAAACTACCATGAGCAACTGTGTATGCAAAAGGCTGGTGTATGAAATGTGCTGCCCAGAGGTCAGAGAAATGTGGGATTTTTTTTGAAAACATGGCTTTTGAGTGCAAGCATACAGTGTGAAACAACTGACACAGCATTTCTGTGTATAAAGAAAAAAGAAAGGAAAAGAGTAAGACCCTTTCTATGCAGCAATATGTCAAGTCTTAACCCAGTTGTTTACAAGCTTAGTACACAAGTAAGGTCTGTGTTTGAATATCCCTTAGTTCAGATAGAAAGCTGACAAGCTAGCTGGAAACTATTGCTGACACTGTGTATAATCAACTGATTAAAAAATATATCTTTACAGTACTCAAAAACCATTCTCTTTTCTCCTCAAGAAGTTTATCTTAAACAATTTTCTACATGTGTTCCTCAGCACACCAAAAAAGGTCAGGAAAATATCCCACTGCAGCTTTGGTATTTCCTGACAGTGCAAGAGAACTAATTAGCTGCAGAAGATGACTGCAGAATGAGCTGATCCTAATATATTTAAAACTGATCAAAACACTGAATATTTAGAGACACTAGTTTGCACTAGTTACAAAAAGTTAAATCTCAGAAGCTGAAGTGCAGAATCAGCCACTGCTCCCTTCAGCAATCCCTTGGCTGAGCAGTTTCTGCTCAGTCAGGGTCAGGTCTGTAGGATGAGGGCTCCAATCCCACATCTATCAATGCCAAAGTGAATTTGACAGCCAATTTCAAAGCCACAAGCTTGAAGGAGCACAAGGAGGAGGAATGTGCCCTCAGTGCACCACATAAGACAACTGGCAAGAAGCAGGCATTAGTGAAGTGTTTTTAGCTATTTTTGTAAGTAAATGACACAGTAAAAGTTGCTTTCTACTCTTGGAAACCATCTCAACTGAAATGTCACAATTCTTTGTTGCATTTAAAACAGTGCTTATGCTTGCTGGGCACGGAATGGAAAGGACCTTTCTCTTCCTAGGGAATGCCACCCACGATGGAGTTATCCAGAATGGCAGGCTGATGAATAGCAAATTCTTACAAGTGGAACCTGGCAAGGATTAGCAGCATATTAAGCCAAAGGAATGTACAGCATTGTAAAATCAGAATCAGCATTAGTGCCTACAGCTCTCATCCTTCTACATCGAGAGAAGTTATCTGGAATTTGGAGATTTCCTACCCAGGGCACGATGGAGCAGCTCACCAGCTGTTGTCAGCCATGCCATCCACAAGATTAACAGAAAAGTGAGAAAGCTGATGGATGTGAACGGGCCACTGAAAATAGGATTTTCTGTTTGCTAAATGCGTGTTTAACTGTGGTCTGAAGTTAAAAAGGTAGCTGAAGAAGTTTCTATAAAAAGGCCACTCTTGTTTACTTTATATCTCTTGTTGATGAAATCCACTCAGTGCAGCAGTAAATGTACAGTTTTCAGGCTGACACCTGGAACATCATGGGCTGAAATCTTTCCCGCACCTCTCACACAAAAACACCAGCACTGGAACTTAGTTAACAGTTCATCTGTTCCCTGAACAAAAACTAAATCAGTACATGTTCCCAGAACACTACCGGCTCTTTATTGTTGAAGGAACAGAAATGGCAGTTCTCTCTTTTTTTAATAAATAAAATTAACATCTTATCTCTGAGTTAACAGTGTCCATGTGACCAAATTCATTTAATACACTTTTGGAGTAGATCATCATCTAAATTTCTTCAAAGCATACTTCTTTTCCCTTATTCATTCAACAAACCATTCCTGGTTTGTTGTAGTAAAATTATATTCCTGGGAATGCAGTAGTCCATTACTTAAGTGTCAAAAGAAGAAGGATGAGCTGCATTTAGGCAGACAACAAAAGGCAGGTGGTAGTAATTCACCTATACTCTCTCAAAAATCATTATTTACTTTTTAATAAGTATTAATTTTTTTTAAATTGATACTTTTTCAAAGAGTGAAGGCAAAAGATTTCAAGTAAGAATCCAGCTGTGGATTCTGTTGTATAGAGAGTAGGAATTCATGTAAGTTGTCCCAATCAATTAATGTCAGGAGAGCCACAAATCTCAGCTCTCCCAGTGTAACAGGTTCATAAACTATTTTTTCTCCCTGTAATTCCTGGAATAATTTTTATTTCTTTTGTGAAAGTACAAGATGAAAAAAGATCAGTGTGGGATGTTGGTATTGTTTAATACTAAAAATTCAACTGAAGAGCTGCTTTTTGCAGCTGAGCAATATGAAGACAAGAACCTTTGAAGGTCTTTGGCTTTCAGCTTGCAGAGCATGTTAGAAGCTTAGACCAAAATGAATGATAGAAAGCAGCTAAAAAGCAGCTTAGGAAGAGGAACAGCTTGTCAAATTGAGTTTCCCCCCGTTGCATTATTTTTAAATAGTTCAATATTATACAGCTCTTTATAGAATTCTTCTGATGTTTAATATGTATGACAATATCCTGCTGCTTAAGATAAAAAATTATAAAAATGAAAGGTAAGTGCAAAATTACTGTAATTATCTGAAAGGCTTCTAGAGCATCACCCTAATTTCTGCTATTAAAAAAAGTTTCAAGGATTTGTAGTATTCATGAAGTATTCAGTTAGACAGTAAGTGCTTTATGGTACCAAATGTAAATGTTTTTTAACATTAGTATTACTGTGTATTTTAGGTGGGATCTATAGGGATACCCTGGTGTAGAAACAGACAGGTAGATTCTGTACACCTCACTGCAAACTCCTCTTGAAGATGAGGTGCCCTACTCCCATTCTTGAATGTCTTCTTTTTCCCCTTTCTATTTTCTCCTAAAACCTGAAATATTTATAGGAAACATCTATTTACTCTCTATATAATAGGCAGCATGAATTGCTGTTTGTCCTGCCCTTTCCCCGTGTGATACTGAAATAGGCAGAGAATTCATTACCTAATCTTCTTGCAAGTCCAAAGTCAATGAGTTTGATACTTGTACCAGTCTTGTTGACACACATAATATTTTCTGGCTTCAAATCCAAGTGGACAATACCCTGCTTATGAATGTATTGAACTCCTTCTGAAATCTGCTTCATGTATTTAATGCACTCTCTCTCCGTCAGTTCAAAGTCTTCATCAATGATTCGTTCAAAGAGTTCTCCTCCAGAAACCCTATGAAAGACAGAATAAAAAAAGACTTCTGTAACATATTCATTTGAGGAATAATCAGGCCTTCCTTCTACAGCAACACAGAGAGTTCAAGTTTGCAGCAGTCATTTCAGGATGCAACCTGTGTTTTATAATGGCATTTTCCACAGACACAAGGGTCACGTGGGAAAATCCCCTCTAGTGCGTGGTATAAATCAAAAGGTGTTTTCTGTTCTGAATCTCTGTCACAGGTGAAGACTGTGAAACACCGACGTTGTTCTTCCAGGCTGGAGGGATTTACATCCTCCCTCTAGGACCGTGTCACCTGCAGCTGACAGTGAAGTGTGTGCTCTGGGATTGCCACCCTGCAGACACGTGCTTGGAACACTGCGCCCGACTCCGAGCACACACTTCCCACTCCTTCCTTCCCGCCTACGATCCATCCGTGCACAGGTGCAGACAACATAATTTAGAAATAAAACTAAAATACATGGAATGGGTCCCGGGAAAAGAGGACAACCTGTAAGCAGATGAGCAAAAAATCAGGAAGAAGTGAGATTGAGAGTGACAAAGGCTGAGGGAGGAAGAATTCCGATGATATGGTTAACTGGAATGCAAAGCTCAAAGGGTAAATTACTGACCCAAGTGAGCTCAGAGGGAATTTCCTCCTCAGCTATGACAGGAGAAGGACATAACCCACGACTCTTTCTGTGCTGGTATTTTTATCTGAGCCCTCATCACACTCCTTGTAGATCAATTCCATTTTAATGCTAATTTCGGATGTGAAATAATTGGGTCTTTCCAGGGTAGCATATCCTGGATTGAACTATTTGTGCAACTGAAGTGGGGCATATTTAACCTAGATTTAATAAAGCATAATTTAAGTTGTGCCTTATTTGGTTTGGTGGGGTTTTTAAATTGTTTTTGTTTGAGTTTGTCTTTTGCTTTGTTTCTTTCGGATTTTTTTTTTTTTTAATTTTGAGTAACCACTCAACTGGTTTATCTACTTGCATCCAAAGATGGGAAATACTTTTTTCTTATGCTGCAAGTGAATGACCCATAAAGGAAGGAGCACATAGTGAAGAGCAGCTTTGCTTTTAGAAATACAACACACCATGGTCTTTATATGGTTTAATATTTTGCAGCATTATGGTTATTGCCAAATGCAATTGCACATTTCAGTAACAGAACGAAAACACACAACTGAAAAGTGGCTTTGCCATGTTTGCAGGTTTCCAGATACATGATTATATCCCTCATGTACCAAACTGAATTTGAAACATCTGATGTTCTGGATGCATTTCTTGCTTTGGCTATAAAATTTCAGAAAATATGTAATTAGAAATGCTACTGCGGTTTCCTATGAATATGAAAATAGTAAGAAGAGCATATGCTTGACAAACTGAGAGGTTATGTTGGATTAGAGCACATTTGTAAGCTAAAGCAATAGTATTGCCAGACTCATTGAATAAACATTCAGGGGATCTAGTATGCTGTTGCTTTGCTAAGACATTAACCTATATGGGTGTTTATGAAAACATCTGTAGGCAAAATGTTTCTATCTGGAGTATTCTGCAACTCCAAATGATACTCATCCTCATACTAAAATGCACCAGTTGTTTCTGAGCATTTAACGCAGAGAGTGACGACGTATGTGTACTGTAAAAGTGCCACCCTTTTCAGATGCCTAAAGGGAAAACTTTTCAGAAATTGTACCACTGTCTCAAGCACCACTTTCTAGCATATTTTTGTAAATGAGCCACTGTTAATACACCTGCCTGCTGTTTTTACCATGGGAGCTCTCAACACTCTGGCAGCAATGGCAGATTAAACTGCAATGCATTTATGGGATGAATATTGTTGCACTGATGTTGGATATTCATATTTCCCAATAACGGGACGGGACTGCCGGGAGACGTTTCTCGAGCTTTACAGTGACATCAGCCTCTGTACAGGGTGAGGCACAAAAGATGGCAACAGCTCACCTCTTGCCAGTAGCAGGCAGAATTCCCTGTGTTACAAGGCCCTTTAAAAGTTTTCTAACCAATAGCAAATTGTTAAGAGCTTACAGACATCTGCATAAACCAATCATTAAAACTACACGTGTACCTTGTATCTAACAATAGGTGTTTGCTTCGTATTTCTTATTACTCAGAAATTTTTTATACTCTTCTATAAACAAAGCACAGAGGCTCATTATTAAACTTCTCTATTATCTTGCTTAACATATTTTTCTACTTGCTAGGGCCTAACTCTACACAGCACAAAAACAGAGTCTTATTGTTTTATGTCCTCATTCTTGTATTTTTTAACTTTAGGCCTTACATCCGCACTGCTATGAAAGCTTTCTGCTTTTTCTGTTTCCCACACATTTATATCAGGAGCCAAATCCAGTTTGATTTTTGCCAGGTTAGAAAGCTGAATAAAACCAGTGTGGATGAGGCTCTACATTTACATGGAAGGAGAAGTTGGCTTTGTTCAAACAGTCACAACTAGCTCAGAATCCAAATCTCACTTTTTCTGGATTCTCATCTTTTCAGTCTTCTCTACATGAGTCATTTAGGAAAATATTCTTATCTGTGGCATCACAGAATACACTTCTAAGGTTTTGGTCCAGCAGGAACAGTGAGAAGAGTTTGCCTGGAGTTGCCCAGGCAAATACTCAACTGCACTTTCAAAAATCTACCTTAGAAAAAAAGAAAAAACCCAAGTAACTTGTACCACTTTAAATCACATCAAATGATAGAATCTGCTCCAATGATCTTAATTTGCAATACAATAATTTCCTTCTGATCTATGTAAAAATAAAATGACCATCTGAAGTACATAAAACTTTGAGGCACTTAGCCCGCCAGTGCTGAATTAAAGTGACAACATGCCACTATTTTCAGATTTACTTTTTCCACTGAGTTTCTTATGGTGGAACCAATATGTTCATATATTTTAAAAAGAAATGCCTGAGATTTGCCTCTGACTTCCAGTAAATGTTAGATGGAAAGGTTTCCAGGCAAGAGCACATCATTATAGTGTTTAATTTAAAAGTAATAATAAAAAAATCTGATTTTATTTGGAATATGAAATCAAACCATATAAAACAGTGTAATGAGAAATATTAAAAGCAGAGACTATGAAGTTTAAAAGGTCCCAGGAAAGGTATAGGAATAAAATTAAAATGAACAATTTAGAATAAATATCAGGAAGAAAAATCAAAGGGTGCTTCTCATCTATCTGAGTAGAAGGGGAGCACCTAAATGCCAGTCACTGCTAATATCTGATTTGAAGGAGACTGATAGCAAGTGAGCTTGATTTATTTGAAATCCATGCATTTAAACTTGGATGGAAATGAAACAAACAGCTTGGGTTGTAAGAACCTTTAAAGGTATTTCCCACAACTTCTTTGATATGCAAAGAAATACTGTATTAATAGCTACAGCAGAAATGATCCCTTGGAGGCTCTTTATCAATACAGGTGCAGTTGCTGGGCAGGGATTGTTTCAGCTGGGTAGCATGACAGTGGAGAGGTTACCAAGTCACCTAACACGAGGTGCCACAGGAGCACCTCACTGCCCAGACCTGCTCTGCTGCTGCTCACCACAATAGCAATGTCAGGGGGGGCTCAAAAACCAGAAAAGTGGGCCACCCCAAACTAAAACCAGGTCCTAATGAGGCTGGGTAACAAAACTGCTTTAAATTTAATTGCATTTTTCTATATTTTTAAAGAGTAAAACCCCTTTGCTGTCAGGGTGGAACTAATGGAGTGTAAAAGCCATATGCTATTCCAGACTCTTTATACATCTCCCTGTTTTCCATTAGGTCTGCCAGCTCTCAGTTCCAAGCTAAGTAGGGTTCCCTTACCATCATCCGTTTGCTCAACTGCTCAATTTAAAAATATAAAAACACCTTCCTGCACATAAGTTCCAGGTTGTAAAATCCAATCTCTGAAATATGCCAGTGCAGTAGTAGTTTGCTCATAATCTAAGCAAGTGCCAAGCAAGCAAAATAGACATATAGTCTCTTTTGCCACAAACAATTTATACCTTACTTAGAACTTCCAACCAGCAAAAAAACTGCTTCTCCTTGCATCAGAGTGCACATGAAGTCGATGTGGCAGCAGAACTGTAACTGAAGTAACTTCTTGGGAAAAACATCAGCACGGATCAGCATTTAATTTTCTTTCCAGCTAGTACTGCCACAAGTATGGGGTTCACACTAAGTAGGTGCGTTATGAATGATGTAAACACTGGTAATGTTGGCCATTATTGTTTGTGAAGACTGTTCAACACGTATTTAGAACTGCCTTAAGTAAAAAAAGTTCTCCTCCTTAAACACATTTCAGGCTCTAAATGAAAGTCCAAAACGCAGCTAACTTTGTTCTCGCCTCTCCCAAGCAGGCAGTAAGAGTTAAGCTGCAAAACGCCACCACATATACTTCAAGAAACAAGCAAACTAGACAATAACAACTGTAGCACATTTTGACTGATTTTTCAGAGATTAACATAGATTCACTTACACAGTTTAAACAAGTTGGATAAATCATTGAAAAAACTTGCAAGATCTGAAAACCATCCAGGCCCTGCAAATCTTGAAGCATTTGACAGTCCTGTGTCTGTAAGTTGCTATTTTTGTACATGCAATTATTTTCAACATTATTAACTTTATGTTAGTGTGCTCTGCTTTATACTTACATTTCCAAAACCATAACGATGTTGGCTTTTTCTTCAAAAGCATCTACACACTGGACAAGTTTTGGATGGTGTAGGCAGTTCATTATGCTGATTTCTTCCCTTATGTTTTCCTTTTCCTTAGCAGAATATGCTTTGAAAAATTTTCCTGCCCAAACTTTTCCAGTCTTCTTTTCAACAAGCCTGAAGACTTGTCCAAATTTTCCCCTGAAAATATATAACTATTTCCATAAAATGTTGTTGTAATATATGGGCCACCACAAATAGCAGCAATTTACTGAACATTCCAGCACAACGATCTACTAAATATTTCAGCACAACCATTCCATTCTGAAATAAAAATGTCTTAGGATGAAGTATTATTCTATACTGATCTGCAAGAACTTTTGAATGAATAATCACATTTAGAGGTACTCTGCCAAGTTTTATATAGGAGGGTTCAAAAACTGGGACTCTACCAGGCTTTAATTCAGGTCTTTCTGCACACAGTTTTCTGTAGGTCATACACCTCTGAAGGTGATGGGACATCCCAGGTACAGGATTTAGGTGAGATCAGAATCTGAATGCTCAAGGCTTCAGTGCTATTGTTTCCCTTTGCTGTAATGTACAATTCTAGCTCTGTGTTACACTTGTCAGGATTTGTTCATGGCAGCACAGAGGATCCCCTGGCCTTCACCACTGATCACTGAAAGATTATCATGGCCTGCAGTTCACACCACCACGAGCTGGGGCCCTGACAAACACAGCCAGGCTAATCACTGACCTTCTCTCAGCCATAGTATTAATTCTCTTGGGATTACGGCTGCTGTCAACAGAGATTCCAGCCCATGGGCAGGATAATCTTATTACAACTAATGGATATAATGGAAATGCAAGTACACAATGTGTACCTTTTTTTTTCAGATAGCTTTTAGGACACTGAGAAACGAATGAATCCTCTAGCTTTGTTCATTTGTGGGCTCCATTTTCCTTGCCAGAAGTACATGTAGTGCCTATTCAAAAGTATCAGCTAATGGGAGCAAAGGATCGTTTTGCAGCGGAGGCCAACGTATGTCAAAATATATTTTTACCGCAACAAAGGAGCCCAACTGGGCTGTTGAAAGTGCGAGACAAAGAATAAATGTACATGAGCTTTATCACTGGCTGCTAGCCTTGAAAGCTGTGTCTTCAAAAGCACAGCGCAGCACTTACGATCCCAGCCTCTCTTCGATGTTATAGACGTCTGACACCTTCTGTTCCGTGTTGATTGTAACGGTCCGATATTCCACCTCTGTTTCTTTCCCCTCTGCAAATAAGCATCAAGGACCACGATTAAAAACCTCCAGAAAACAAGCACGAAGATCACAAGTTTGCATCTGTCCTGTGTAAAACATGCACTTCTTACCATCATCAGAGAGCTCTGCTTCATCCTCTTTAGGTTCTGTGATGAAAATAAAAATACATGAATAAGTTTTTATATGGGATATGGCACTTACATAAGATATTCAAGGTATCCACAGTGACATGGACAATGGATAGATCCAATGGCAAAGTAGCAGAAAGCAGTTGGGGAGTTTGTGCATTAACTTTGTAATTAAAATCTCTTCACCACTTCTTCATCACTATTGACTCTCCAGTCACAGTCTAGTCACCATTTCTGAATAAATCAAGTTCCAGTGGTTTGCAGTACTTGTCAATTATACCTGCCTACTAGAAACATCAGCATACTGCATCAGTTCAAAGTAATCCAAGAAATACCTTTAGAATACCTCAGGGAAATAAAAAATAAATTAAAAATTATTAAAATCTATAACACCTCTTCTTCAATGACATTTTCTTCTGGGCTTTGATGTGTCTTTTTTGAATTGTGAAGCAGAAAGTTAGGCAAGTTTGTACATGAAAAGATTCCCTGCAAAGCATCCAGACAAACTTTTCAGACTCAAGATATTGAGAAAATCTGAACAGCATGCATTTCCTTGAGCATTGCTGAATTCTGTAATCACTGAGGTCCAAAATGAGCCTCTGTGCTGCACGCAGACGCAAAGAGAGGCAAACCCAGTGACCTAAGTCAGAGTAAAATCTGGCCTGAGTGTCCTGATTTTCATTCCTAATTTTCATGTACATGAACTGCCTGTAGCACTGCTTTCTGCCAGTGGGTGTGAGGGGAAAGGGGCTATAGCTGGAATGTTGTTATACATTACTTACACTGCTTGGGCTTGCTCCTAAGACCTGTGGTTGTGACCACTGATTTGAGAACCTGCAAAGGCTGTTTGTTACCTAGTGACCTGTTAATTCGCCTGTAGCTGTTGAAGGTGCACTTTGCCATCATGGAGTGCAAGCCTAACCAAGGGACTTATAGCCCCTGTGTCAATAGATCTGTGTTATGAAACATTAATGCAGTACTCTGGGCACTGTTAGGTGCTTTAGAGCACAGAGTTAGATGCAGACGATGAGAAGAAAACAGAAATAAAGGGGGCAGGGGGAGCAGATGGCTGGTCTGAGGCATCACCCTTTCACATCCTACACAAAATGCTGCATCTGTGTGCTGGTAGCAAGGCCAGTCAAGTAGATAAAGTCTGTTGCTAAAGCCTTCCTCTGTCTTTTTTTTCTGGAGTTGCAACTCTTGCATATTCCTGCACAGACGAGCTCGTTTGCAGAGATCTACCAGAACAGCAGGGAGGGAAGGGAGCCTTCTCCACCCAGGGTAGCTGTCCTCAGACCTTCCTCAGCTACAAACCGCTCCTGCATAGAGCACATTACATTTTCCTCCCCTTTTAAGGGCTGTGTAAGGGAGCTGCTCCCAGCCAGGCTGCCTGTGGGTAATGGCTGCCAAATACAGCTTAGGCAAGAAGTTAGTGCCCCGTTCTGCAGCAACACTGCACTGAAGCTACGGAATAGAAACATTTTGGTCCTCCAGTGGAAGCCTAAATTATATAAGTGGTGCATATCTGAGCTTGGTAAGTGCTGAGTAGCTGTGCTAAAACCTTTCTTGGAAGTGAGTCAACACTACCAAATTTTCCTCAAGCTAGGCAATGCACACTTTAATCTGTTGTGACTTTCAACCCTATTTTAGTTTTCTTCAAATGCGCAGTGAAAATTTAGCCATGCCTTTCTTCACTAAGATCATACTGACATTGCTAATATGTGCTGGCCACTTCAGTATGAAAATCAGTAATCAGACTTCCTGACAGCCTAGAAAATCCCAAGTTATTCAGCTGAGTGTTTACATAGATGGCAGCTTAAAGTCCTGACTTCAACAGATGCTGATCACATGCATTTTCCACTGCCTTTAATTAAAGCACCAGTAACATTCACATACTTGAAAAATCACACTTTAGACGATTTGCTCTTTTTCCATATTATCTGCAATACCAAGAATTGAAATCAATAAGCCCTGGAATTGAGAGCACAAAGACAACCTCCCCCCTCCTGCAAACATAACATATTTTCTTTTTGCTCAGAACAACTTATTTTTTGCTTTTTAAATGTGTATTGCAATGACTCATACACTTTCTAGCCTTTTATTCTACATCTATGTAAGAAAATGCTCAGACTTAAATGGAAAAATAACTTGTTTGCTTTGGTTCAGTATAGGTAGTGGTTGCTGTAGGAAAAACGTAGAGAAGAGTCAGGTCTCCAACCCTAGAAGGTGTTTGTCCTGCAACTAAATAAACAAGGCATTTGACACAGTTCGTCACACACACACAAACACACACTCAGAGTTTGATCAGAACGCATGAACTAAAACTCTACTTTGTTTGAAAGTCTGACTCCATAGATAGTATATCTACAAAGGCCAGGGATTGGGGGAGAAGGTTGACACCTCTCCCCATCCCATTGGTCAAGACAACTGTCCATCAGCTGTCTGTATCTCTAAGAATAGGAATGTAAACTACTTTGAAACTATACAATAGCATTGGCTGTGTTTACAGACCAGAGCGTGAGAAAAAACCTAAACCATGAAACTGTGAAACAGAAGAGCAGGCTGAAAAAATCAGGGCGACAGGCATTCAAACACAGGGAATTTTATTATGAAGAGCCAATACCATGGAGCTCCCTTTCAATTTTATTGCTATTCCTAATGTTATTTTCCCCGCTTTGAAGAGAAGGTGCATCTTGATTTAGATTGGTTTTAAATCTTGCAAATAGAAGGAAGTAATTCCTTCCAGCATGCATCCCATTTAGCACTTGAAGAGAAATATGATTTACTTTTGTTTGAGAGGCTTACACAGTTGTGTGATGCTGCATCACTTTGCTATCATTTTGTCTTCCTTTAGCAATAAAGGATAACTTCACAAGGGTTATGTGGAACTCTTCAAGCTCCAAAGCCCTGCACACATAAATGAAGAGGGAGAGATACAAGACACTGCTCACTCCTCAAAGACAGGAAAAATGGTAAAATTCATAATTCCTGGTCTGGGCTTTTTGGTAAGGTGACTATGAAAGTCATTCTTGCACAGGATGGATGTGTACACAGAAATATGTGGTCACTATCTGGTTTTGAAAAATAATGCTGACATTTGTGTCTTTCAAGTTTTGTACCAGTTCCTCAATAATTTCTACAATGATACAACTCTTTCTATTAGCCCTTTGAGAAGGTCTTAAACAAAAGTTAAGAGGTAAAAGATACTGAAAAATATTTTTAAAAGTACATGCAACTTTAACCAAAAACCCTAAAAAATATTTTAGCATCCATAATGCTGCAAAACCAACAGGCAAAGTAGGACAGCCTTGAATGCACAGGCTGGGCGTACTAGGGGACACAGGACTGAGGTACACTGGCATGCTGGGATTGAAAGCATGGGAAATACATCTAGCTGCAAGGTGCCAATTTATTTTCTGCTGCGTATTCTGTGCTTGGCTAGCAGCAAGCACATTCATTAGTTCCAAAAGCAAATTTGGGATAGTGTTTATGGTTTGTTTTTCCATGGTGTGTCCAGTATAAACTATAATGAATCCATTGGTGTATTTCAGGTAAGCCACTAACCGTCACTTTCCAGCTGGGCATGGATTAAATGTGTAACATCTGTGGAAGGTTTCATTTCCCATTACCTGTGCACTGAACTGCAGAATTCTGTCAGCCAGCACTCACAGCAGGCCAGAATGAGAATTAGTGCTTGCTTTCACAAGGCAGGGATTTGGGATCCCTGAAGCCAAGTTTCCACACTAAGTATGCAAAACTGATGTGCTCAGACCCAAAATGAAGTCTGTGAAGGACTTGAGCACAGGTACAGGCCAGAACAAGTGTTCACCACAGAGACACGTGGGAAGGAGGGTGTGCAGCTCTCTGGCCTTGGTGAGGAACTGTTAGGGAAGAATTCTACTGAATTGGTTTTTTTCCTTGTAAGAACTGACCTTCTTGTTTCTCGCCGACTTTTACGAGCTCAGACTCGTGGCTGGGCTCACTGATGCCGTACACGTTGGCAGCCCGCACGCGGAATTTGTACTCCCGGTCAGCCTGCAGGTCCTGCACGTTGAAGGAGGTGCTGCGGCAGGTGGTGAGGTCTGTCCATTTGCCGTCCGCCGAGTTCCAGATCTCCACGGTGTAGGACTGCACGGCGCTGCCGCCATCGTAGGAGGAGCCGTACCACGAGAGCGTCAGGGACGAGCTCCGGATGTCCGAGGCGCAGGGGGTTCCGGCCGGCGGGTCGGGTTTGTCTGCAAGAACGGACACAGGGCACGCCGTGAGCCTCGGGGAGAGCTTCCCTGAGGTGAGGGGAGAGCTTCCCTGAGGTGAGGGGAGAGCTTCCACCGCGGTGTGCCTGGCCCTGGCTCACTGCCCTTCTCTCTCCGCTCCATTGCTGTGCCTCGCATCCGTCAGTATAGAGGCTGTGGAAGCTAACCCCAGTGCCGGCTATGCCTGCAATCTCCCACAACAGGGCAGACCCCTCCCTGGGGATCTCCCTTAGAGGAGCACCCCTGTAACAGTCCCATCGCTGTGATGTGCTTTCCGCAGCTCCTTCCATCTGCTTCCATGCTTCAGGGCCGCTGCTCACCTTTCACAGCCTCAGAAAGTGCCCCTCATCCAAATACACCCGGGTACGGAAATACTAGAAGCAGTTTGTTGGCATGGAAACAAGGCCTTGAAGGGTGACAAGTTTTATCTGCTTGAATTTAGTGAACAAATTCATCTTTGTGCAGTTTTTGGAAGTCTAGTGCACTTTTCAGTAAGAAGGAGTTCAACTTATAATATAAAATTCAACTAGTGAGATTTTTAAAATCTCATATGGATTTGGACATTGTTGAGGAAGTGGAAGATAGAGACTTCTGTATTTCCTCTGTTACAGGATTGCTACTGAAGTCCTTATTTAGATGAGTAGATTCCATATCACTGGAATCTGGTGTGCAGATGTACAGCCAACAATGCAAACACCTGAGAAAACACAAAAGCCTTGCAGTTATATGACTTTTAAAATTTAGTCTAATGATTAATTATTGAAATTAATGTTCTTCTAAGACAGAAAAATGATGTCTTTTAAAATAAATTACTAGAAAGTAACTGTGTAAGTTAAGCACTTCAAAAGACTTAAGGGAACAAGTAGCTTCTCTGGAAATAATCCTCTCAGAAATAATCTAGCAGAACCTGCAAAATAATGATGATGTTGATGTGGATGAACTAGTGGTGAAAGGTTGAAAGAGAAATCAAAGGATAGGATAAATGAGAGAAAATGAAAAAATATAGAAAGTGTGAGAAGCTACAAACAGTGGTTACACTGAACATGGACTGATAAAATCTTGTCCCATTTTGCTTGTTCAGGCTGCTAATGGGCATTATCACTTTCTCTGTAGGAAAAGCAGAGCTGACAAAAGCAGCCAAAAAATGCTGCCACTTTCTCGGCAATAAAAACATCCAAATGCTGGGGGAAGCTGTTGTAGACTTTGATCAAAGCCTCACTGTGACAGACTATATCCCTCTATACTCAAATTATCATTCCTAGGAAAATTACTGAGCTGACAGAAATAGCCACAATTTCTTAGAAACATGCCTTTGGTTCTTGGACAAAAGAACCCCTCCCCTGACTGCTGTGGTTTAACTCATAGAGAGGGAAATTAGGACAGTCTAATCTAATCAAGATAGTTAAGTATCAGTTCACTATTTGATGAGTGCAAGTTTCATTGCCCAGTGACTTCCCTGAAAAAAAATTTTAGTTCAGTTGTGATGAAAAATACATCTCCCTCCACAACTTAAACATATTAGAAGGTATATAAAAAGAAATTTTCAAGTATGAGGGAAAAGACTGAGAGGGAGGAAGTGAACAGCAAGTATGCCTCTGCATTCAGTATGAGAACCCCCAGGTGGAAGAAAAAGTGACTGCCAGAATTAAGATTATTTTTATTCATTTTGGCAACACTTAAAACAGCGTTCCACAAGGAGTCATCATTATACAGCACATCTCTTGTTAAACACATGTCAGAGACCAGATGTCCTTAACCTCTGGAACAGCTTATTGTCCTGCTCAGTGGTCACATTTTACTCACCTCATTTTGTGGCAGAATGGAAGAGGCTATTAGCAAGCATGAATTTATAGAGTAGATATATAATTAACTGAATCACAGAGGAGTTACATGATTTGTCTTAAGAAAGAGAGATTGTAGCGAAGACAAGACCTGAATCTTGATCTCCTGGTGCCCGAACAGCAGCACCCCTCTTCCTGTACTGGTTCTGTCCCAGCCTCCCTGGAGCTGCAAGGAGTGAGGATTCAGTGCCCACACCATTTGCAGCACCAGCACGTTTGTACCACACCCAGAGCAGCCATCAGAGAGCTGCTGGCATGGCACACATGGATTGTATGATTCTAGTCAGACAGTGGCAACAGCACCTTCACTACAANGGAATCTGGTGTGCAGATGTACAGCCAACAATGCAAACACCTGAGAAAACACAAAAGCCTTGCAGTTATATGACTTTTAAAATTTAGTCTAATGATTAATTATTGAAATTAATGTTCTTCTAAGACAGAAAAATGATGTCTTTTAAAATAAATTACTAGAAAGTAACTGTGTAAGTTAAGCACTTCAAAAGACTTAAGGGAACAAGTAGCTTCTCTGGAAATAATCCTCTCAGAAATAATCTAGCAGAACCTGCAAAATAATGATGATGTTGATGTGGATGAACTAGTGGTGAAAGGTTGAAAGAGAAATCAAAGGATAGGATAAATGAGAGAAAATGAAAAAATATAGAAAGTGTGAGAAGCTACAAACAGTGGTTACACTGAACATGGACTGATAAAATCTTGTCCCATTTTGCTTGTTCAGGCTGCTAATGGGCATTATCACTTTCTCTGTAGGAAAAGCAGAGCTGACAAAAGCAGCCAAAAAATGCTGCCACTTTCTCGGCAATAAAAACATCCAAATGCTGGGGGAAGCTGTTGTAGACTTTGATCAAAGCCTCACTGTGACAGACTATATCCCTCTATACTCAAATTATCATTCCTAGGAAAATTACTGAGCTGACAGAAATAGCCACAATTTCTTAGAAACATGCCTTTGGTTCTTGGACAAAAGAACCCCTCCCCTGACTGCTGTGGTTTAACTCATAGAGAGGGAAATTAGGACAGTCTAATCTAATCAAGATAGTTAAGTATCAGTTCACTATTTGATGAGTGCAAGTTTCATTGCCCAGTGACTTCCCTGAAAAAAAATTTTAGTTCAGTTGTGATGAAAAATACATCTCCCTCCACAACTTAAACATATTAGAAGGTATATAAAAAGAAATTTTCAAGTATGAGGGAAAAGACTGAGAGGGAGGAAGTGAACAGCAAGTATGCCTCTGCATTCAGTATGAGAACCCCCAGGTGGAAGAAAAAGTGACTGCCAGAATTAAGATTATTTTTATTCATTTTGGCAACACTTAAAACAGCGTTCCACAAGGAGTCATCATTATACAGCACATCTCTTGTTAAACACATGTCAGAGACCAGATGTCCTTAACCTCTGGAACAGCTTATTGTCCTGCTCAGTGGTCACATTTTACTCACCTCATTTTGTGGCAGAATGGAAGAGGCTATTAGCAAGCATGAATTTATAGAGTAGATATATAATTAACTGAATCACAGAGGAGTTACATGATTTGTCTTAAGAAAGAGAGATTGTAGCGAAGACAAGACCTGAATCTTGATCTCCTGGTGCCCGAACAGCAGCACCCCTCTTCCCTGTACTGGTTCTGTCCCAGCCTCCCTGGAGCTGCAAGGAGTGAGGATTCAGTGCCCACACCATTTGCAGCACCAGCACGTTTGTACCACACCCAGAGCAGCCATCAGAGAGCTGCTGGCATGGCACACATGGATTGTATGATTCTAGTCAGACAGTGGCAACAGCACCTTCACTACAACTTGTTATCCATGCAGACCTTGCTGGGAATGATTTTCTGTCCTTCTCAAAATCTTTACAGAAGTGAAATATTCAGCCCTGTGTCTTCTTTCCCTCCTAAGTAACCATCACTGCATCATTTCAAAATGCAGACAGAACTTGAATAAGTAACAGCTGATTTATCCTAAATCCAAACAGAACAGAGCAGTTGCAGATAGCAGGAGGAAAATACTTTGAAGAAAAAGCCAAGCCAGTATCCATCACCTTACAGTGGAATCTGTTGAGGTTTGTCAAAGCAGTGCAGATTCTCTGATATCTGCTATGCACACAGACAAACCTGGATGTATGTGTTGCTTTAAAAAGAAAGTGTTAGGTTGCTTTAGTGCTGTGCACTGAATTTATATGAAGAAAGTGTGCCTAGTTTCAGTATTTGCAGAGCACAGTAGCCTGCTCCTGTGCAGGACATGAAAATACACTCTCTCATTGCTGACTTTCAACACACTTCTCTTTCCAAATGAAACTCTGGGCATGATTTATCAGTTCCCTTGCCCTCGGTTTCCTCAGTGAGCTCTCTCTCCATGACTCACCTAGACAACTGGAGTCCCTCTGGCCAGCATGGTTTACAGAAGCAAGGCTTAGGTATGTGAGCACTGCAGAGAAAACATTCATGGCCAAGGGGACATCAGTGGCAAAGGAAATGCTACATGACTTTAGACTAGTATCTGCTAGCCTTGGAAACATTCCTATATTCCTAAGGCATTTTTCCCAATCGGCAGAGATGAAAACCTGCATCATGGCTGCACGTTTCTGTTTGAAGTCTGTCATGTGCTGCTGCTTGTAGATCTGTTCAGTGCATAAATACTGTAGTAGCTGCTATGGGAGATCGTGAACAGGAATGAAAGCATAATCTTTGCTCTTTTTTAATATGACAGATATGTATGTAGCATTTTACCATGCTTAAAAATGACTTGATATCAGACTGGGTGGTATTCTACCACTCAGCTCATTCAGAGAATCTGCAGATGGTCTCTCCATGTGTCTGTTTTGTTTCTCAATAGTTTATTCTATGGGGATTTTAAAGGTTACCCTGTATTCCTGTCTATATTGAAAGCTAGAATATCTTGCCAAACTGCATTCCCTCCTGGAATATGAAATCTCTATCAGCACAATTAACTGCTTCCAATAAAAACATCCCATGAGTTGAGGAGGGGTGTGGAAGACAAGCACAATTCTCTATTTTTTCCTTTTGTTTTACTGTTTACTATGCTGTTAATGTCCCTCTGCTGCCTGCCTCCAATATTCCACTGCATGTCATGTGCAGTTTTTGACATGCACAATCATATTTCATACTTAGGCTTATATTATGAGGGCTTTACACTGGCTTTAATGGACCACAATTTTGTTCTCCCTCTTCTGGAGCAATCCATAGCTACAATTCAATATGTGAACTAAAAGGAAGGGAGAGCATCCAAAAGTGCACTTGTGCACATTTCTATAGGAGAAGGAACTAATTTAAAATATTGAACTGTAGCTTCAATTTCACCGTTGCATGCAACAAAAGAAAGCCACTATAAGGTACCTTAACTGTATTAAACTAGGGGTACTCCAGCCTTGGCTAACCCACAGCATGTACATAACCCCTAAATCAAGACTTACGATATTCTAGATTATCATGGTCAGACTGGCTGTATCCACACAGTCCTCTTGAACCTGGTGAGAATCCTACAAACTCCAATGCCTTTGCATGTTAATCTCTCTAGGAATATGAGTAGGATTGCCCCAAGCTGGCTTCCAAGGCCTTGTGGCAGGCAAAGGAGCTGGAAAAGAAACAAATTTGGCCTCAAATCTGACTCAGGGACTGTTTGCACAGCAGCACAGAGACTGCGTTAAGTTGCTGACACCAGCAGCACAGAGGAAGCAGCAGGGGCAATTCCTGTGTGCTGTGAGCCATAAGCCAAGCAAAGAGGAATAATAGGAGATGATGTGAAGGAGGACTCCACTGCTTTGTAGGCCTTTGTGCTCCAGCAAACCAGGCACAGATTAAAACCCTCTGCATCTCAACAAAGGGAGGCATAAATTACCATTACCCCAAAAGCAAGGAGGACAGATTCCAGTCTATTCTTTGTGGCATGTATTCCTTAGGGCAAATGATAATGTGATCAGCTGGCCCCACATGAAATGTTTAAGCCACTCTTAAGATCATACCAGCACTGAAACACACACTTGTTATTTACTCTCAAACTGAATTCAGCTGCACTCCTTCCTCAGATAAATTCTCAGAAATATTTTGGTAAACAGGTTTTGATATACAGCCCGAAGTAAACATTAATTAGTTTGTATTTGTGCACTCTAAGAAGCACAAAACGTAAGCATGCTCAGGCTTTAAATCACTGCTCTTTATCAGACAAACTTGACTTGATGTCGTTGCCTTTTTTTCCAATGGTGTATTGGTTAGAGCATATTGCTAATAACATTTGTTGTGGGTTCAATCCCTGTACAGGCCATTCACTTAAGAGTTGGACTAGATGATCCTTGTGGATCCCTTCCAACTCAGAATATTCTGTGATTCTGTGAAAATTCCATAGGCAAAGGGACTTTCTCTCTTTCTGCAGAGGAGGTGAACCCACAGCTCATCCAGGACACCCACATGACATGAGACTGTGCTATCTAGACCTCACTGCCTTCTCCACATGGCTCAGTTTACAGAGCCCTCAGAACACAAGAACCATTCCAAGAGACCAAAAAAGGCAGCAATCTCCTTATCTAACTGAGTGCAGGGAAATGGAAATTGTTCTGCTACTTGCTGTGAGGGTCAGGCTGAGCCAAGGCGAGGCAATAGGGTTTGCTGTGCATTAAGAACTTGCACAGCCCTGGCTCTTAAGCAGAGATATTTTTCTAGCAGAAAGCCTCTGAAAACTGAGAACAGAATAATCACAGGCTCTGAAAAGTTTTCTTCCCCTTTCTTTTATGAACAGAGACAGCACTGAAGCAATGTCTCTGAAGTAGTTTTCTTTATCTGTTCTCAAAATCGGTTTGTTTTCTTTCTAAATCCAGTTATCATATTACTGTATAATACTATTATTAGCTATTGTGATATTTGTCTGCCAGATAAAGAACAGACAGAGAGAAACAATTTAATTCCATTCCTCAAGCTGTTTAGCCAGGGAAGGTATTTAATATGCTGCAAAAGCCAGTTGAACACTGTCCATGCCGACAGCACTGGCAAAGCTTTCATTTGAAATCCATCAGCAGGAGAAAAGCGAAACCATAAAAGGTCATAACTGAACTCGGCACTATCGCTGACAGGGCTCGGGGTCATGGCAGACCTCGCTGCTTTGCTTGGAAAACTACACCCTGCAGCTCTTTGTCCACAGGAGAGGAGTGCTAGTGCAAGTAGAGATATTACCCCGTAACACCTGTAACTGATGTCCACCCTGTATGTTAGTGTACCACAGGTTTAGGATAAAGTTAAACTAGAAAATGCCCGTGTTTTCCTGCTAAGCAACTCAAGAGAAACTAGAATAAACACGAGTTTTCTCCTAATGAAACAGCCTCCCCAGCAGAGGCAAGGACCCCGTGGTAAAGATTTGTTGGTCCAGACTTTGAAATATACACCTCCCACTGCAGAATACTCACACCACATTGTTCCTCCTTGACAACTCTGACATGAAATTAATTTATTTACAAACTGCCCTTTTGAGACCTGTGGATAAAGTAGCTCACAAATACTGGGGGCCCAGAGCATTGCTTGGTGCTGTTGGGGTAACTGAGGCACGGAAGCGTAAAATGACCTTGCCCAAGGACACACAGGAGAATGGAGCTGGGAACGAAACCAGAGCTCACCACTCCCACGCAAATGCCCCCGGCATAAGAACATCTCCTTCTGCCACAGCCCTAATGGAACAAACAAATATATAATGCATTCTCAGGAGCCTTTTTCTAAACCATCTGCTCCTGAGCCTGAATCAACAAGCTGTTGGGATTACTCATGAGCTGCACATTAGGGATCTGCTTTGATAACTGATTGAATAAGAGCTCCCAAGGCTGCACACTGAAAGGCAGAATAAATTTTAGGGGTTTCCCTGGTAGGACCATCAATGGATTAGTGTCCACTGGAGTGAGTTTCGGTCCTAGAAACCTGATGTTTATGTGCAGGAGTTGTGATTAATGATTTTTCAGTAACTAGGTAAAATACAGGAATTTTGTTGTAATTATAAAGATATTTATTTTCTTCCTTGAAAAAAAGCTGAAGGTAGGCATCAGGAAAAAGCAACTATGCACAGAGTTCTACTTCCATTTCTCCTAACAGAAATGACATTGAAACTGCATGGCCATTCAAGGGATAAACCTGGATTAGTGTGCCAGCATTGATGCATAGAGAGTGTAAGCTGGTTTTCCTCTACACCTTTTTATCTTTCTGTGAAAATTTAGTTTTGGTACAGCTGCAGAGTTTTGCCACTATGCATTAGTGGGAAGCTGACAGTGGAGGTTGCTATACTCTTAAACTACAACAGCAGCAACATGAGACATCTCTTCCTTAACCACCAGTGTAGTTGCCCTTTAACCATAAAACCAGTGACAAAAATACTCCAGCAATCCAGAGGAATTTGAAAGGTTGAAGGTTACAGAGCAAGTCCACCCACATATTCTTAGGAAATTCACTGCATTCTTGACGTGACTGTAAACAGGGAATCACATGGCTACTGCAAGATATAATCTGATGCTTTTCTAAAGAAGAACTTCAGAATCATTCATATTTGCACTTCTGAGCTGCAATATTCAGTGTCAAAATGTCTATGACTGTCCTGCTTCACTGTCTGCTTCCCAGATGTCTGCACTTAACTTTTCCAGAGGGGGAACACGGAACCCTGACCGCTGGGTCCTCTCTGTCTGAGTGGTGAGCACTGCACCAGATTTCTCAGGATCTCACATAATGCACTCACAGTGCACAGTGCACTGCTGCTTTTGCTACCATGTTTCCTTGTAACACAGTTTTGGGGCAGAAAGCAAATGTTAATACAGCTTGCATATATGTGACTTGTGGAAGCAGAACCAAGCCCTTCAAAGCAGCAATTAATAATCCTACTATTCAATGACTATTGGAGTTAGTGATGATCAGACCTTGTTCTCAAGTAAACTTGTATTTTCTCACTTGTGCTTGGAAAGACTGTGCTCACAGAGCTTCTGCTAAAGGCAGAGAAGTAACACCTTCCTCACAGAAAGTAACTTCCCCATCCCAAGCCAAGTATGGAATGGAGCAGAGGAGCAGATATTAGTGAATTCCTGTTATAATACTTGCATGCCTGTGTGCAACATGCTTATATATGTGTGTGTGTGTCCTTGAGCACTTGGTTTATACTTTCCAACAGCAGAGAAGTCTGCAAAATACAGTGCATGCACCAATGCTGAGAGGAATAAAAACGCCATAACTTTTAACTTTAGGCCTCTCACGGTCTAATGACATTGCTTTCATTCTTTTGCATATATCTACCATAGAGCTTACAAATCACCATGATNTACATACACATATATACACACAAAATACCACATCAGGAACAGTAAAAATCCCAAAGGATTTATGAAAGACAAACAAGGTTGGTCAAAATCCACCTCCAGTTAGGTAGCATGTGTATTTCTACTTCAGGCTTTAAAAAAGTAAAAGAAAGCACTAATATACAAAGTATTCACTAAACACTGATCACGAAAAAGCCCCTGCATAATAGGCATGGAAACATGAAGCAATATGCCCAAAGCCATGTGGCAAGCTTGTGGCATAGCTGCAGAACAGATTATTTCTCTAGTGCCAGATACCCTTGTTGAATTCTGTGTTATTCTTCTGACTCTTTGTCATAGAACCCAGTTTTAGCCAGTAGGAAAACCAAATTTCTTTTTCAAAGATGGTTACAGGGACCATCTTTGGGGCTATCACACAGCTAAAATGAGCTGGGTAAACTGCTCTTTGACCAGGAGCAGTCTGTCAAGAGCAGTCTGAATTTAATCTGAGAAACTTTTATTGGCATTTTGAGAAACTTGCCCATCAGCATGAAGACTTTGAAACCTACGTGGCTGTAAGAGGTAATAAAAAAATGAATACATCTTTATTTCCATATTTATTTCATTTTATATTTTAACAAATGTCTTTGATTTGCTAAAATTCAGAGGAGCCAAGCCTGTTAGCTCCCTCTTTGAGAAACACAGCTCTGGGTCTGCTCAGACACACTCCTACAGAAAGCGAAAGTTCTGTATTTGTAGTTTCAACACATTCAAGGCTCAGTTGTGCAGTGTGGTCAGGAAGCAGCATTTTGAGCACACAAGACACACATGGATGTGCTTTTTATTAGTAAACTTACAGGGAAGCAGCTTACAGAGAATTTGGAGCCTTCTAATAAAGGGCTGAGGCAAACAGGGCTGATCTCTAGCACCAGGACTTTCTCCATCAATGTGTGTTATGAAAGTGGGGTCAGGGCAAGAAGGGCAAATCTCTTCCAGGTACTTGGGATGGAGCAGAGAGAATAGACAGGCAGGAATTTAGGACTAAGGATAAGCTTTGGTAGATTCAGAAATCTAAGGTTTTGCATATTCAAAGAAACAAAGGTTCCCTAATTCGACTGACAGGCTTTAGAGAAAAGTACCTTCCAACTTCAATTAATATTTGACACCTTTAAAGGTGCAAACAGTGTAAGGGATTTAATCTCAGTAGTGAGATTCTAACCCCCTTCCTAGAAGGAAGACATTTTTTCTCCCTTTTCCCACATTTTTGAGTGCCCAGATGGAAGATTCTGGCCTTAAAATGCATGTGCAGCAAGCTAGGAGCAGTGAGGCCTTGTCAGGCCTTTGGCACTGCTGACATCAGTGAGATGTCTCACTGAAGAGCTTGGCAATTTCACAAGATGGAATTTATTCTTTGCAGTTGGAAAAAGAGAGCTTGTCATCAGCCAAAACACATGGCAAACTCCTGCACATTGTAAGGATTCTTCACCCAACTCTCCCAAAATCATCTCTGGGAATCCCACGATTCTCTGGCTCATTTCTTAGGGAAGAGCAAAGCAGGAGGCTTAGATGTAGCTTTATAAGGTTATAGAATTCACAGACTTTCAAACCAATTAACTCCAAAGGATATAAACCAGTGACTTATATAATAATGAGTCAAGGCTCACACAGTAACAAGATAATAGGAATTGCTGGCCTTGTGCAGCTAAAAAAATCCATCTTGCCCAATAACCTGCTACAATTAGCTGCCTGCAGCAGTTGCCTAGGAAAGAGTGAAAAGGAGGGAAATGTAAAGAGCAATTAATCTCCTGCCATTCTCCCAGCTGCTATTTGGCTGTGTTGGGGTTTTGCAGCCAAAACCTATACCCAGACCAATGTGTATGTTTATTCAAGGACCAATGGTGTACATTTTTAACCTAGCTGTACTTCTGGCCTGTACAACCCACTGTTGGAAGGGGCAGTACAATTTAGCTATGCATCATGGCAAAAATACTGATTCTATTTTCTTCTCTTCTTGAATTCTCTGGCGTGTTGCTGGAATCTACTTGGTATTTATACTCATCCATTCAGTTATCTTTTAACAGCAATTAAAGCCACAGACTGGATGAAAGGAATTAATTTAAATAATCAGGAAGCCTCTATTGACAATATGTGGAGCAACATGCAATTGAGAAACATTCAGTTTGCTTCAGTGGATATTGTACCTGAAAGTGTGATTGTACTCCTTAAACTTTGTATGTTATTCACTGGATTTCTGGAATGAATCTCCAGGCCAACTTGGGTTAAAGCCATTTTGCCATTGGTTTCATTGGGGTCAGACATCCATCTTTGGCCTTACACCCACATTTCTTGCCTTGCGCACACCCATGTGGCTGTCAGGGCACCACCTGATGTGATAACCCCTCTGCAGGCCACAGGTAACAGAGCCCAGAAACAGACTCATCCCACAGAATAATGTTTTAGCCAGATCGCATCTTTGCTTGTAGAACTTCCCTGGATTTCCCTGGAAGCTCTTTGCTGTGCATCCACACCAAGGTAGGTTCAATTAGCCCTTTCAGAGCTAGATGTCACAGATCTAGATTTTGGCTGAGCCTCACTAGGCTGCAGTTTTATCTGCAAATAAACTGCAACTGTCTGCCAGTCTACATCTCTGTGCAGCTGTCCACAGTCTGGTACAACAAACCTGATGGCCTGGCAGTGTCACCTGACAAGGCCCTTTGAAGCTTTAAGACACCTGTGTAAAAGCCCACAGATGAAGGGCTCCATATTCAAAACAGACTGTCTTTGTTCACTGCTTTCTGTCCCTGTGAAACAACAGACCATGGCAGGAATTTAAAGTGGAGATATGAGCTGTTTTTATCCTGTGGGGAGATTTTTTTTTTTAAGCATGAGCTATTTTTATGTATTTTATACCTTCATCACCATAGAATTAAGAACTTTTCCAAATAAGCACAGTATAGCCCTACTAATCTTGCTCATAGTCCTTATTACAATGTCACTGTCCATTTTTTGAAGTACTAGCTTTTATTTAAGTCTTTTTAAATAAACTGATTATTTTATTTAACCCATTGCATATCATTATATAAAATACAAATGTAGACTAATGTCTGAAGAATAAGTATATAAATAAAATATTATGGACTTACCAACAACCGTAAGGTTGACTTGTGCTTGTCTGCTGCCAAGTTTGTTCTCTACAACTAGGGTGTAACATCCACAGTGTTCCTGCTTTGTTGATGATATTGTAAGCTTGCTGCTGTTTTCAGCATTCTCAATTTTAATATATTCATTTTCTTGAATCTGCCAAATTAAAAGAAAAATTATGTGGTAGATTTCTTTGTATCTGAAAGAGCTCAAAACACAATGCAATGTTATCATATTAAGTGCTATGTGCAGACAATGCTAATACAGAAGTATGTGCAGCTGGTAAACTGTGTAATCAACACAAATTATCTAGAAGTGCAGTGGAACATTATAATGGCTCCAGTCCTGCAAAGCCCACAGGGAGCACTGGTGTTGCTGGAACCCCACTATGGAACAGGAGTGTCACTTTTTAACTTCTCTTTGAGAGGCTGAAAGTGCAAACTGGGCAACAGTCAAAAGAACAGAGTTTGGTCTCATATATCTCAGAGATCCCACAGTGGAACAAAGGTTTAGCCTCGACTCAGTTGCCATTGCTCCCCAGAGGCCCAACGTGCAGACCATCCATAGCTGTGACTTTTGCTCTCTTGCTTGAGCCAGGCTTATTCTTTACTTCCACACAAACCACGGTAACAGTTTCTTGTGTTTGAACAATTGAAGGCAATGTTGTATGAAATGGAGATATAACACTGCAGCTGTACAGACAGACATTTAAAGAGCAGATGGAGCATTTTAATTTTCTGGAGAAGCAAAATCCAAATCTCTGCTGAATAACATAGGCATATTATGGACTAGTTTTTAATTGAAACGGAGCTATCCTAGCATAAATGGCCAAGGTGACTTAGATTTGAATCAGCATCAGCTTGAGACATGACAGTTCTTTAAAAACCTCACAGTGCTGCACTGCAATTATAGAAGCTGTACACTGTGTTCTTATGAAACAGACAACATAATGTCAATGCCCTTCTTCCTCCCACCACTTCCTTTTTAGATAAGTGACTCTTCCAAACCATTCTCAGAATTTCATTAAAAATGAAGACTATTTAATTTGCCTTATCTTGTCCCATATATTCAGACAAGAAGAAATCAAAAGTTTAAAAACAGGACTTTCCCTGCTCTTTCCTCAACTGAGACAAAACACATGCACTGCTATCTGCCCAAAAGTAACTTTAGAAAGATTACCCTACAATAACTCAAATAAAAAGTTAGCAAATGGGATTATATAGGGTTAAATTATGCTGAAAGTTGTTCCACCCTGCACACACTTCTGAGATTTGAAACTGTCTTTCATGTTTTGCTTCATTAAAATTAGTCAAGGGGTGATAGTAGAACTAGATCTGGATTATTCAGAGAAAGCCCAGAAAGGATAAAGAGAAAGCCCTGAAGGGATGCAGAGAAATCCTTGAAAGGATGAAGAGACAGCCCTGGAAGGATGCTTAGTGGCTTGCAGTGGTAGTGGGGAACATGGGTTGGACCATGGGATCCCGAAAGTCTCTGGTAGTAGTTAAGATGTGTCAACACCTGTCAGTGTTCAGTGATGGACTCAGCTAACGAAGTGGCTTCCCAAGGCTTCCCAAGGCTTCCCAAGGCTTTCCAAGGCTTTCCAAGGCTTTCCCCTCTTCAGCTCAGCACAGTTCCAGCACCCCTCCACTACACTGCCATGGCACACAACAGTATGGGTCACCCATTCATGACATTCCTTTTCTTCAAGCAAAAGGTGCTCTTTTGGAATATGCCTGAGAGAGGCCACAGTGGCTCTCGTGCACCTGAGGGAATGTGAGGAAGAAGCACAGAGAGGATTCTGCAGCAAACAGCAGCAGGGCTGAAATCACAGCTCCCCACTTGCTGGATCAGCTCAAGTAACAACTACAAATTACCCCCAGTAAACTGTCAAAACACTTGGCTGGTTTTCCCTTTTAGGACTGGGAATGAAACAGAGTTGAAATCAACCACAGTTATAGAAAAGAAAGAAATCCAAGTGTAAAACTATATGTGGTGAAGTGTAGGTGAAAAATAAAGCAAAACGATGGTGCAGCGTAGGACACAGTAACTGGCTCCCCTTTTAAATTAATAAATGAGAGACTGCTGCCCTCACCTGTCCTCCTACAGTGTTTGGTAACCTTCCCAAAGTGTTTTTTCTTTTGTATCTCATTCACCAGAATGAATGATTAAAAGTTTTTGTCATTTTAATTTATGATTTTGCAATACTTCCCTTTGTCTCATAGTGGATAACTAAAGAAGAAAGTATAAAATTGGTAAAAATTTTATAGCATTTTACAAAAGAGAAAATATCTTGAATCACAGGTCATGGATCTGATATGGGCATTAGGAGCTGCTAGTCCCTGTTATTCCATAGATCTTGCATATTAAAGAAGGCCTTAAAATTAGGTAAATAGGACTGTTGTATTCAACAATGAACTCCGAATTCTGCACAAATCAGAAACTCACTTTTGAGGAGTTCATTTACCTAAATGTTAAGACAGAGCTTAGCAGAATCAAACACTGAATGTCACTGAAGCTTCTGAGACCTACTTTTTGTGGATAGCAGTGGTTAACTCCAGTCTTGAAGCTAAAGAAATTTAAGGAAATATAAGAGTTCAGGAGAAAACCCACCCTTTTCCCTAAAGTAAGAGGTTATTTGGATTTAGCAAGGATGGACTCTGGAATACCCTTTGCACTAACAAACTGTTTTGAATTCTTTCGATTAAATGCTGACATGTCTGGATTTAGAGTCTAAACTTCCTTCTAGGAGGAGATGTTTTTATTTGTGCTCTATAGAGTGCATAACAAGTTCAGAATGAAATAAACAGAACAGCAGCTACAGTAGATATTTACTCTGTCCTAACGTGACACTTCATCTTCCAATCTGAACTTGCATAGTGGGTTATTTGATTTAAACTGATTTTAAATGGCTTTGTTAAAGCAACTGTCTTTGGACACTGCCCTTAAGGACACGTGATACAGTTTAAAGATACTAATTCAAGCAGAAGGAACTTTAAACCTAGGGAGTGAGGGCACTGATGGCATGGATTGCTGTTGTGCCCTGTATGGTGACATTCGTGTTGCAAGACAATTCACTCAAGTTTTTATATGGTAGTTTGCCCCTCTGACATAACTTTAGACCCAGCATCAACAAAGAGATAATTTTCAAAGGAGAGAAATGTCCCCTGTGACAGATACTTTTCAGATACCTGTATCTTTCCCATCACTTATCCTTTAATTCATGGTCTAAGGCTTTTCACAAAGAAACTATCATTTGTTACAGGAGCAGACAGGCAGCAAAGGGTCTAAACTGTCGCAAGAAAGATTTGGTTTTGGCATTAGGAAAAAAATTCTAACACTACGGCTATATAAACACTGCAATAATTTGATAATGGAGGTTGTGAAATCCTCGACAGGAAAATGTTTTCAGTAGAGGTGAGGAAAATATCTGCAGGAACAACATGGACTTTTCCAGTTCCTCAGGAAGGGAAATGGAAAAATGGGAGATAGTCATTGATGTTCCTTTACAGCTCTGCTTTTTCAATGATTGTAGAAGGAGACCAGAAAACAATTTACCTGCTTACGGAATTTCATCCAGGTGCAAGTTATGGGTGCTGTTCCTACCACCTTGGCAAACAATTCCACGGATTCACCTGCACGGACTTTTCTGTCTTCTGGGAACTGAGTAATCTGAGGAGGAGCAGCTGAAGGGAAAAATTAAAAAAAATAAAATATCCATTTAAATTACTATAAGTTTTCTTAAAATTCAAACCACATACATTTCTCAGCTCAACTGTTTCAGAGTAGCATTTGAAATCCAGATTAGCAGTTAGCTGTTGCTTACAATGAAAAAAAAAAAGGATTTGTTAATTCTAGGGGAGTAATGCAATAACAGTTTACCCATTCAAGGTTTGCTGATGCAAGACCAAGGTACATACATCCAAAACACAAAACATTGGCACCTACCACCAATTCCAAATATACGGTTTATGATTTTTTTTTTGGGGGGGGATTTTTCAGAAGATCTTTTTCTTTTGAACTTTGTATTTTTGAAGAATGGCTCCAGCTACCTTCTTATCAATTTGCATGTGCTGAGGGGTTCTGCAGACTTGCTCCCTGATGTCATCAACAGAATTCAGAAAATTTAAGACTCAAGATCTGCCTATGAGGATTCTGGCTTCAGTAGCCAGATAAACATTATGTGGCACAGAAACATCATGAGAGACAAGGAAAAAAATTGATATCTTTCTCCATCACACTAAATTTTGCCATGAGCAGTGATTGATCTTTTTGTCTGTGTATCACAGTGCTTCCTTTAAACCTTGCAGTCCCATTCATTCCCCTCTGTTCATGAATCAGGCATTCCTCCTCTTCCCTCTCACTGCCTGAGTATCAATAGATGGCAGAACATCTCCTGCTATCAGTGCTCCTTCCTGCCTCTCAGCTGTGCTGCTGAGTGTCAGACCCCTGGTAGCTGCTAAGCACAGATGCCAGAAATATCATAGGCTGGACAACTCCAGGGTGAAACCTATACTGTTGCTTATAAAAGCAGCAGGAAAAAAACCATTATTCTTGTGTGTGTGTATTGGAGGGGAAGGGGGCAGACTTGAGGACATATTGACAGAAAAGGTAAGAGGCATTCCCTAGTATTACAATGACCTCACTGTCAAATGTAACATTCTTTACAAAGCACAGGACTACTGGGCATGAAAAAAGTGCTTCCTTTTCCTTTTCCAAGTAATTAAAACAAAGTGGGTTTCCTCCCCGCTCTGGGCTTGATCATTTAAAAGTGTTTTTGTTTTGAAAATATCTGAAGAAAACTATGCTGAGGTGTATATCTGGCACAGAAAGCAGCTTGAACAGTTTAAAAGTGTGGTGAAGTTTTAAGACACTGAAAGGAGGTTCCTATAGAGAAAATTTCCTTGTAACTTTAAATATAGATAGCTTTGCCTCAGAGACTGCAAATACACAAACAAGTTACCATAATACCAGCAATGAGGAAAAGTAGTATCAATCACCTTCTCTGTGGTAGCTACTCATGCAGAGGATTCTGTGATACACAGAAAAATTTCTTTCACAGAAAGCCAAGGTTTGTTGTGGATATGCAAAGGGACATAAGTTACACACTACTGGCACTTTGTAGGATCTTGCTATAGTCCATCTCAGTATGACTTCTTTGGATGCTCATACTTTAATTCTTAGTACAGTGTAAACAAGTTTGACTTATAATTCCATATGCAACCAATCTTAGTAGGCCAACAGCTGCACTGGTAAATGTGTGTGACACATGCAACAAATTACCTGCTTTTGGAGGAGTCTTTGGAGCTGGTTTCTTCTTAACTGTTGCTTCACCTAGTTAAAAACAAAAACAAAAACAAACAGACCATGTGAATTCAAAGGTGAGCTTTGCAAGGTACCAGACTAACCACAAACATCCATAGCACAGCTTTGCTGAGACTTGAAAATATAATATGTTCTTCCAGCATATTAAACTAAAGAATTAAAAATACCTTTAAAAACCACTTTTTTTTAATCCTGGATGATCCTCAGAATATTCACAGCTGAATACTTTTAAAATAATCTAATAAATCTATACTTCACCCATGATCTGTCATCATCCATTCCTTATAGCAGTTTAACAGGTGAAAACACTGGGCCAAGACCCACCTCATATTGAACTTCTGCTCGGATTTCCAGCATAATCAGTGCTGAATGATCTCAGTTAAAAGTAGGGTAGTGAACACCATGTGCTGCTTCTTATACCACTGGTGAGCTCACAAAGAAACAGTGATATACCAAAAGTAAGTATTAGCACCACCCCTCTGTCTCATCCTCTTCCTTAAACGGGGACAACTTTTTGCTTTATTCTCAAAAGAAAATGTCATAGCTACAAAATATGGCATAGAAGTTGAAATCTGGATCCATAAATTTTTGGAAGACAATGTTCTACAAACTGTGCAGGGTAAGTAGAAGAACAGTAGAGAAGATGCAGATAGAAAATGGCTATTAACTATTTTTCACAAAACAAGAACTAGAGGCCACCCAATTAAATTACCAGATAGCAGGCATAAGAGAAACACCAAGTTAAATATAACATCCATAATCTACCTTCACAAACAAGTAATGTTTTACGATGCAGGAACATAAACAGGTTCAAAAGGACAAATTCATAGGAGTTATGTATAGTGGTGGCCTTTAAATGCAATAGTCTGGATGCCTTCAAACCACTGAATTCCAGAAGTGAAGGAGTTCATTCTTTTTACAGCACTCTCTTTTTGCCTGATATTCTAAGCATCCTGCTCAGAGAATGGCCTCTGCTGTGAAAGAACATTTCTTATTTTCTTATGCTCAACTAGGCAGCATGATTGAAGTAGTTGGGCTTTTAAGATGTTATTGCCTCCAACAGAAGCAGCATGTGCTAAGTGCTTTTGAGTATCTGGCAGACTATACAGAGGTGCCTAGTGATAGTCATAACAGATGCAAAAGTTTTGAATTTTTTGGTCCATTCTTTTCTTTTTTTTTAATTTAGTTATTTCAAATTAGAAAGACACTGAGCAGCAAAATATCCCCCTGATTTCACCAAACCAATAAAAACAGTATTTCAATTTTAAGCCTTTTGGTTGCAGCAAACTACGAACTGTGCATGATAACACATGGAGCACATCATGTGATGCTCCATGAAACTCAGGAGCCATGCGCTGCAAAGCCACTGTGGGAGTCCAATGCTATAGCTCAAACAACAGAAAAATGGATTTTTAGAGTAACTGGAGATAGTGGGTGATGTGGTATAGGATGTGAAAAGACCAAATTACTTTAAAAATATCTAATGGCTTAGCTGTCAACAACAGTGTTTATTCAGTTCATTCTAAAGAACTTTATGCAGTGAACACAGAGAAGTTTTTTCCAGCTTCTTTCCATTTTTCAGCGGTTTTCCCTAAAAGTATGCTTGGCTATGCTCTGAATTTCTTGATTTTGTAGCATCCAGAAACACAAAAATGAATATTCTCACAGTATTTATGATTGAGACAAAAAAAAAAAAAAGAGGAGTTGGATATTTTCCAAAGAAGCCTTTCTTCAACAACTGCCAGCCCAACAGAAGTAGTTAAAGCTTTAGATGAGTACTTGTGAGATGTTTATCCCACTATTACTGGACTAGCAGGGTGTAAGCCAGGTATCTGTCCTGCCACATCTTCCATGGGGACTTAGGCCTCTTTAAACTGAGGCCTTCAAAAAACACAACTGCTCATTAAAGGGACTCATTACTTTTTGGGCCACCAACAGAGTCACATGTACCCTGGCTGCTGTGGTAAGTGACAGCAGATCTATTTCTACATCCTCTTTCCTGCCCAAATTGTACAAGCAAAGGCAGCAAGTTGTGTTTTCAGAGCAGCTTCTTTATCATGGTGTGGTCACCGCCTCAGCTGAAACTCTTATTTCTGGTTGGAGCCGTATTATGTGGATGAAACTCTGTATATGATCAGGTGCCAGGTAGAAGACCTGTAGAGTCTGGCCTCTCATCTGCTCTTGAACATCCTTATTAATGGAAATAACCCATTGGTCATTCATTAGATTCATAACCCCATGTAAACTCAGTTATATGATTTAGAGACATGTAAACATTGTTGTTAGTGCGTGTGCTGTATTTGACATCAGATTCTCTTCTCTAAACTGAAATGAAGTAGCTTTTGGGTCTCTCTCACAGCTGCAATGAATTTTAATACAAGCTAAAATGACAGGAATTTGATTGCTTCCTCACTCCATTAAGCCTGATATGAACAAATAGCAACATGGATGAAGAAAAAGCACCATTTTTCAAGTGCCATCTTGGGTTGCAGATAGTGTTGCTATTTTTCAGAAAAAAAGCAAATTCCTGAATCCAGTATGATTTTCACTCAAAGATCTCCTCTTGGCCTACATTGTGCATTAGTTGTAGTACCTTAGTTAATAGGCAAGGCGCATGCATACTGGAACATCTATGCCCAAGCCAGTTTAAAAGACTCTCACCTCAGTGAATATTTCCATAGTAGCAAAGCAGAGAACATGAACTCATCACTTCATTAAGCTAGGGCACTGCTTTTTATATGTAAGTACAATTTTTTTGGTTTAAATTTTTGGTTTTTACCCACCAGGGCATTATAGTCACTTAACTGAGGATATACAGACTGTCACTGGACTTCATCAAATCATGCAGATTGCCAAGGGTTGCTGGAAGGTCTGGCTGAATATCCTGTTTTGCAGACACAAATAACCCTGTGCAGAAATGAAAGGCTGGGGCAGGGTGGAAGGGGATGAGAACAAGGACAGGTCTCTGGCTCTGTGTAGCTGTCTTCTTTGGCTTATAGTGTACACTCCACTGTTCTTAGATCTTCCTTAAGAATACCAGCTCATCTTATGCATCTCCTTGAAATGCAACTTTTTTTTTTTTTTTTTTTCCCCAAAGGCTGCTGGAGACTGATAGTGAAAAAAAAATGTAATAAGATTACTCAAAGTTGACAAGGTCAAATGATTGTTTTCATTAAAATATTTGAGCCTCTTGGAAATGTTAGTTCAAGTCTGCTTCTGCTGCTGTTTTTTTCTTAAAGATGGTTTGTCTTTCTTTTGGCATTTACTTTGAAACGGGCTGATGCTGATGAAAATCAGCATGGAAGTACAAGGACTAATATTTCCCCCTTAAATGAATCTGCCTTCTAGAAATAACATAAACATTATAAGGCAGGCTTGCCTCTTACAGAGTTTGTTTTTGAGTGGGGGGTCATAAAGCAAAAAGGGGAAAACCCCATGCAGACTGGCAGCTGCTGGACATTTGGTTGTGCTCTTCCTTTCCCTGATGGTGCTGTCGTGAGAGCAGATCTGCTCAGAAGCCTCTGTCTTTCTTTTTTGCTTCCCTTTTTTGGAATTTTACTAAAAATAGGAATAGCCCTCCCCTGAAATGGCTCTCTGCACAACTTGCTTTCATAAACTATGAAGTAAAACTCCTAGGATCTTAAAAAAAAATAAGTACTTAAGACAGTATTTCCAACCAATCCATGATTCTGACTGTCTTCCCTGAGGGACATGCCTAAAATTATGTGCATGTCTTCTGTAGTGATGGATTTCAGCACCTGGTAAACAAGTACAGTTAATACCGAACTCCATTGACATAAGGAACAAGACCTATCCCTGCTTCTGTCTGCTTGTGGAACAGCCTCATTTTAGCTCAGGAGAGCAGAAGGGTTAGTCACATTCTCTCATACCACAGGCACATAGAAAACCATCTTCCTCTCATGCAAAAAATGTCAAGATTTCATCTTCCAAGAGGAACTAAATTGGGGGGTTTTTTCAGTGTTTTCAGAGTGCAAGAGAAACTGAAAAAAGTCATGTCTGTAATGTGTCAGACACCATGGTAAGAGGAATATTTATGGAAAATTTATGGAAGGCCCAGATTCAAGTATCTGTTCCTTCTTCCCTATCTCACTTGGATCCTTCAGGCTTGTGGGATGTGATCTCGTGAGGTCTTCTCTCTCCCCCATGTAAGTGAATCCCAGTGTAACCTTCTTCAGGCCCTTTGGGGATAGATATCCGGGTCTGAATCAAAAGTGACTGTTCTCTGTCAACCTTCACTACTGCCTGCTTTGCTGGAAAGCATGGAATGACTGAGAGCTAGAAGTACAGAAAAAAATGAAACATTTGGCCTGGTGGTCAAAGTAATCACTTATTATCCTGTATCTGTCACAGACTGTTGCTTCCATTACAGACTTAGTTGATGGTACAAAAACACATTACAGATTTTAGCACAGACAAGATGAAACAGGAGAAAAATGATAGCCACAATTGTATCAGAAAAAGACAACACATCATTACCTGCCAGTTTATTCATACATTCATGAACCTGTGCTAATTGCTAGAGAGGAAGATGACAGACACAATGCACTGAACACCAGTAGCTCAAAAACTTCATCAAAGTTTGGCAGTTTAAACAGTTTCGCTTCATTGCATCTCAAAGAGCAAATTTCTTATAATGTTTCCAAATAACTGTTTAGTATCTAAATACAATAAAACAGAAAGCAGCTCTGGCTAAAATTTGATGACAAACAGAAATTATAAAACTTAATTCCATGCAAGTTAGTTATTTGAGTCTATGTGCTTCATATGTTTTTAAAGATTTTTTTTTTTTCATTAAAAACAACTGTCATTTTGTTGCAACATCCAGTATGTAGTTCCTAAATCATGCAGAGATTGTCTTCTAATTGAGAAATATACAACCTCTTCTTTCTGAAAACAAAAATAAAATCCAGGAAATACTCACTTTTGCATTCCAGTCACAAGATAGCTAGCATATACCAGCACACTCAGAGCTTCGATAATATGATCTGTTACACTGAAAGTAACTCAGTATTTGAAAACAGCTCAGCTGAAGGAATAAACAATTCTATTGCAGTTTAGTAGCACTGTTCTTGAGCAACTTCTACGATTAAAGCAAATCTGAGCAGCGCAGAAGAGATCCAATATCAAATAGGGCTCACGAACAACCCAGGCCATGTAAAATGCTCTAAGAGCTGTGGTGGGAGCAAGACAGCAAGGTTAGTTTCTTAAGTATAAGTTTAATTTTAATGTCCTTTTTTATGTCCTGGGAAAACATCTACAATTAGACACTAAAAAGCTGTGCCCAAAGGTGTAGGGACTGGAATCTAAGGGAGGTTACTATCCTGATACTCAGTCTGTTCCGCAGGAAAACACTACCAGGTCACCTGGACATTCAGGAGCTCCAAATGGTTTCTGTGGGAAAAGCTAGGTGCTTTATGCTTTTGGACATTAATTAAGCCAATGGATTTAGGTCCCTGTTTTATAGTGAAGAAACCTAATGCTTCTATTATATGCCTACTATTATATATGTGTAGATGTGCAATTTCTAGCCAATGACTTAACTGGAAATTAATGAAGCATGACACCTCTTCAGTTTAAGGTAACATTGCAAAAACTATTCATTTTTCTCTGCATAAGACAGTCAATAAACATTTCTGTCGTCTTCTGTCAACATACAGATATGTAGGATGGACTCCACATGGAAAATACTGTTCTGTGCCAATATTAACTCAGAAAATGTCAGTACAATGAGAGCTGTGAAGTAACTTGGCAGAGGTTCAAAATGCATGCGCAGCATAAGAGAAGCAGTGCTGAACTGGGCACTCAGGAGAAGGAATTTGGACAACAAATTAGTGTTTCTCCATTGTTCATTTTATACATACAGTAACAGATTTATTTTTTATCTATGGAAGCAACCAACCTTCAGAGTAACCAGGTTAAACCTTGCACTGCCTTTTTACCTCAGCCCAACTTGGCTGTTGGGTCTTGTGGCACAGCTATTCACCCTTGGACCCCCAAGTCTCAGGAATGAAGGCAGCAGCTTTCATAATTTAGAGTTTTAGAGAAATCCTATTGAGGTCTTAAAAATAGATAACAGCAATTTGATTTACATATACTAAGAGCATAATTTTCAGCTAAGGAAAAAAGAATAATTTTTGTTTGAAAGGTTTGGTTAGAGGCTTCTCTGACAATGTCATTCATATTTCCAACACAGTAAGTACTTGCACTCAGTGTGCAGAAAGTGTCTTGGATCCCACAGCAGGCAGGAGCAGAGCAGCAGGAGCCTTCTGGGGAATGAATGGGACTGAGGGAACTGGCTTGGACAGCCTCACTGACCCTCAAGGGCCTCTCAGACTATCCCAGCGACCAAAGAGGTCAGCAGCAGTCACAGATCACAGCTGCTACCCAGTGCCCACATTTCTGCAACTAAAAGAACATCTCTGACCAGAACTGTAACTTCCTTAGTAATTGAGCTCTTCAGTTACAAAGTGGCAAGTTTTACACTTAGGACAAAACAATCTGTCATGAAATGAAGATTTTGAAACATTTCATATTAATCTATGTCATGTTTCATATTATTTTTGTAGAATGGAAATCAATAGAAAACTTGAAGTGTTTACTTATTTAGTTATATATTAACTAAATTGGCCACATCAAGTTTAATGTTTTAATAACATTTTCTTAAAATGGTTCTTACAGACTTGGATTCTCTAACAAGATTGTTTATTGAAGAGTAAATAACAGAACTGCATGCTAATCACTTGGCCACTGACTCATAATTTTTCCATGGTGATTAACAGTTAGAATTCTCCCTACTATGGACAAGAATATATTAACATAATACGGGGTCCTGTATAGCATATTTACTTTTATGGTTCCAGAGATGTCACTGCTCAGCCTTGCATTCAGGTACCAATAATGTTAAAAATTCAGATCTGGGAAGGTAACAATAAAACCTTCCAGAGGATTTGATCTGGACAGTGTCAGTGATGACACTATTTTAATAACCATCAGCAAGAGAATACGGCTACCTAACCAAAAATGTGTTTGACATGAAATCAAATGTTTTGTATGGTAGCATATATGAAAGATTTCTATCAGCAAGCTACAAAATACTGCTGAATAACTTGCAGGTGTGTAGCCAAAGTTGTTTTCTTCGATGTAACTTTATTTTTAACTGAGTAGAGAAACTTATATTTGTGCAATCAAACTCTATGCTGGGTCAGCCCTTCAATGTCTGTGGTCTGGATATGAGAACAGTGGGTTTAAGAAGTATTACTCAGATGAGGGAACATGGGATATCCTGTTAGGTTTTCACAACAATGATTATGACAGGTGATAATTGCCATTTCTTAATATTTACTGGAAGTAGTGCTGTGAATTAGGCCTACAAAGAACATTGGCCATTTCTTTCCAAACACTTTATTCCAATGTTTAGATTTATTAGGATTATTTTCTAAGCATTAAAGTAATTTTTTTTTTCTCAGTAGCAGTAAGTGGGTTACAGTTTCTTCCTACTATAGTAAAGTTATGTTGCACAGCTCAGCCATGGGGAAGTTTAAAAAATAGAATCTAACTGCTGTAATACTCCTTTTTCATCAGCAAATCTTGAAAAAAGCCTTTGGAAAAAGTCCTTTTGGAAAGCTCATGTTTTATGGAAACGACTGTGATGTCACTTAAAAAAAAAATCTATACTATCTTCAATACTGCTTGCAAACTAATCCTGAGACTGAGGATCAAGAAAGCTGGGTTCTAGACCTGCAAACAAATCTGTCTCATCTTGGGCTAATTCCTTCTGTTTTGGTCCTCTGCTTAAGACACACTAGGAACAACAAAATATTTGCAAGTGTGGAGTAGTAATATATTTTTTTGAAAAAGGAGTATTTATTTGTAAACATTCAAATCTTTATTTACTCTTAAAAATTTCAAGCAACACTTAGATTTTTCCACAGTCTGTTGCGACAAGAACATTTATTTAATAGGCACTGAAGATTTTGCAAGTGGCTTTGGTAATTGAAATAAGCAATTCCCTTTAAACATAATTTGAAGTAGAGTTCTAATTCCAAGGGGAACAGCGTGCCTAAATCCCTTTATGGAAGTTCAAAGCTTTCTAGAGAAATGTTCAAGTGGTGAGAATTTTTGGCTTCATGTTTCTCCTACGGGGCTGCGTGAAGCCAGGAGACCCTTACATTACCCACTGATTGTTCTGGCATGGAGTATGCAGCATGATAAATAATGGAGGGGTCCAATTTTCCACTGCCTCTTTTAGAAGAAACATAACACTTTATTATTCTTACTCAGTAACATTTGACATCCACTGAGCAAAGACCCCAATGACAAAGCCCAAGTCAGTGCAGTCAGTCAAGAATGAACCAGTTCCTCTTCTCCCTTTTATTTCACCCAGATTCAAAGGTGAATTTGTTTCTTATTCTGAGAAACAGTAATATTTATTCTGTTTATTCTTAGAGGGTTGCATAATTATTACTAAATTCTGGTGACACAATATTAATTCTAAGCAAAAGGAAATGCATTGTAAGTTTTGTAATTTGCCAGCATGGGAGCAATCTTTCTGCAGTAAACACCACAAGCATCCATTCGAAGACATTGTTAATCACTGAATGACACACAGCTTCCTTCGTAGTGTTCTTATTCCACACCAGAATCCAGTATGTACTGCATATCAAAGGAATCAATGCCCCAAATTCTGCTTACTGTTGGATTTCTGTAGCCTACAACCCCCAAGCTTCCAGTAATTAAATAATGCTGTCAGAATGAACAGTCAAATGACATGAGTCAGCGACTATTCTCACAGTGAGACAAACTCTACAGGTTAACATACTGACAACATTCACTCTTTTCCACAAAAAGAAATATATTGATCTTTGCTTTCAGGAACCTAAAGTTAATTACTTTCCTTAAAGTTTCTACTAGGGCAAAAAAAACCAAGGATCACTTGTAATTTATCTGAAGGGAGAAAAGGTTGACATAGGTGCTAACCATGAAATTTGTCTTTTACTTCTTTACAGAATGTGGAAAATAGGGATCTTTTCCCTGAAAAGTATTCCAAAAAAGTACAGAGAGTATATAGTCTCTCCAGCCCATAGAGTATATAGTGCTGTGAATTAATTCACTACTGAAAATTCAGAATCTATTCATTATTAATTCTAATCACATTATTAGGATTTTTTTCTCTCTTTCTTCTAAATTAATCTGTACTCTCCACTTGCCATTGGGACTGTTGGTAACTTGACCTGGCAATAAAGACCAGAAAAGATCAGAGTAAAAATATATCTCCTTATTAGACTGGGACATCTTAATTCACAGTTATTCTCAATTATACTTCTTTTCAAGAGATATACAGTAAAGATAGATAAACATCTGACTTGTAAAACCCATTCTCTTTCAGGTAAGGAATATTACAACCTCTACATCTGATAAAAATTTCAGTGTAGTTTGGAACTGTGTGGTCCACTGGATCTGTTTTGTGTATTTTGCCCGGACAAACATACAAATAAAAACTTACTTCAGAAGACAAACACAATCCTCAGAGACTCAGATGTTAAAAAACCACCTGTGAAATCTCTGCAGCCAAATCCTTTTAAAATTAAATATGCATTTTTTCAAAGCTTTTGCAAAACTTTTTCAAAGCCCAGTTTTCTAACATTCTCTCTGTTTACCTTGATGTTTACTGTGTAGCAGGAAAGATGTTTTAAAGATATTTTGAAAAAGAAATAGCTTATGAGAACTTCAAGAACTTGGAGCACGTAGAAAATATACCATGTAGAAAAAACATTCCCCATTATTTCAACCTTCTGTTCCCAAATATTTCTGCAGCCAGAGTTGGTAGCTTCTCTTTTGCAATCTATTTTAATTTCCACTAAAACCAGAAGCAAAAGAAGCAGGATGTGGACCAAGTCATATATCTCCATATTTAGACTTAGTTCCCGACTCACACTTTCTCCTGGGAAAGCTGCAATTGACAACACTGCTGGGAGGATCAGAGGAAATGTGTGTGTTGTGTGCATGGAAAACACAATTCAAAACACTGTTCTGTGGAGATTTAAATGGCTTTAAAATTTTCTTTTCTGTTGATGTTCAATAACAAAATCATTGTTCTTAACCGTTATTATTTATGGCCCTTGAAGCTCATGTGCAGAAGTGGAGCATGTCAGTGTGACTCTTCCCACATCCCCAAAGAGAGGCTGGAGAGAGAGTTATAATGCTCAGCCAGCAACTCCGAAATAGCTGTAGCCCAGGGCATAGTTTTATGTAAGTCACATTTCCAGAAGCACAATTATTACCTGTGATCATCAATCAGTATAAAACTGCTCTGAGTCCTGCTGAAAGGAGCTAAAATGTTCTTGCTGGAAGACCAGATTAGAGGGGTTTTTTTATTATTTTTTGAGAGAGCTGGATAAAATATTTAGTGTTTCCATTAAACCACGTCTTTACATCTTTTTAGGAACTCACGTGGAGGGCATGTTAAATAAACAATTTTCAAAGCCCAGTTTTGATTTAAGAGATATTTGTATCTTAATTTCATAAGTAGTAGTGGTGTTAGGAATTCCTAAACTGACATTATTGTGCTGTCTTTACCATTTAAAGTTTCCTCTTAACCAAATATATGCCTGCTGAGTAGCAGACATGGGAATTTATAGCTAATTTATTATTTCAGAAAGCATTAAAAGCAAGTTAAGCATTTAGGATTAAAACAAAGAATGCAAAATTTGCAAAACCACTCTCCATGGTCATGCCAAAAAAGGACAGATTATTCTACGGGGCATTTCAGTCAAGATGCTTTGCCTACCAATAGTAAAACTTCATATTACCTACACAGGACTCAACACAAATTGAAGCAAACTACTCGAGTATTTCTGTGCTCTTTGAGAGGCAGCCAAAAATAAATTGGTGTCACAAGCTTATTGCACTATTATGAAAAACAGAGAGTAGAGTGGGTGAGGTCTGAACTCACAGTTTGGGCTCTTACTTCTAATCCCCAAATGGCAAAACCTCATTTCACATGACTTAAGTACAAGGGCTAAAGAAACAGCACAGGCTTCTGATACTATGTCTGTAAACAGAAGGGAATGACCACAGAATCCCAAATCACTCTTTTGTTTCCGCTGAAAAGAAAGCAAATCAAATCACAGCCACTTACTCTCTGTTGGCAGCACCGGGGGAAGTGTGGTCTTGGGCTTCTTGGTCTTCTTCTCAGTAGGCTTTGAGGTCTTTGAGGTATCTGCAATCAAAACAAATAATAAAATACAAATCCTATTTGAAAATCAATAACCAAAAAGCTGTCTAATAAAAGGTTTATTTTGGACCTTTCTGCAAAGTTAGAGGAAATTGCTGTCCTTTAGGCTTTTAAGAAGAATTTTCTGCACAGATTTGCTGGAGACTGTCACATTCTGAAAGGAAGAGGGAGCAGAGAGGGAAAAACTTTCTACAAAAGCAGCTGCACTAAGAACCCAAGTAAGCAGCTGGACAAGAAGTCCCATCTAAGCTGATAGGTGTTTTACCTGAATTGACTAAATACAATGTGCACAAAGCTGTGTTCAGCATTGCAGAGAAAAGGGAAACAAAGCTGTATTGAAGCATCATTTCATTCAAAGGAATCTCTTGCCATGTAATTCTTCTATTCCATTGTCTATGTGATCAATTCAGATTAACATTTTGAAGTGTAACATTTTCTCCATCTGTTTAAATCTTTCCAAAAAGATATTATTGAATATTTGTTTATGCCTAAATAGAAACAGCAAAAGGGACACCACAGGACTGAAGTTTGATGGATTCTAGCATTTTCACAATTGCACATCTCTTATCCAGAGACTGCTCATCACTGCAGGCTACACCGACAGCTAGGAGTTAATAAAGCTCCCTTCCATGTGCATCCCACATGAGATATAAATAGAAGGTGCAGCTTTTTTTAAGGTTAGTCCAAGCTGAGCATGATCACAGGGCTGGAGCACCTCTCCTATGAAGGAAGACAGGCTGAGAGAACTGAAGAGCCTGAAGAGAAGAGGGCTCTGGGGAGACTTTAGACCTTCCAGTACCTAAACTGGCTCCAAGAGAGCTGGGGAGGGACTTTTCACAAGCATCTGTGGTGCCACATCAAGCAGGAATGGCTTTAGGCTCAAGGGGGCAAAATTTAGATTAGATGTTAGGAAGAAATTCTTCACTGTGAGGGTCATAAGGTACTGGCATAGGTTGCCCGAAGAGGCTGTGGGCTTCCATCCCTGGGGGTGTTCAAGACCAGGCTGGATGGGGCTTTGAGCAGCCTGATCTGTGGGAAGGAGACCCTAGCCATGGTGGAGGTTGGAACAAAATGATCTTTAAGGTCTGTTCCAGCACAAACCATTCGAGGATTCTATGACCTAAAATGCAAATCCTAACAAGCTCTGCTCATTAGATTGTTTGATCCTGACATTTATCTTTGGAAGAAAGATTATGATTATAGTTTATGACCTCAGCAATGGTTGTATCACGTTGCAGTTTTCAAATATTCAGTTTCCAGGGTATTTGTGAGTGAGAGAGCTGTTAGCTACCAGAGGAAGAATGACATAAATGTTACAGAAAAAGCTATTTTAGTCACCTTCTTCTAGGTGCCAGTGTGTGAAAATTCATCTAAGTTTCTTAAAAAGTTAACAGAGGAGGAGAAAACCTCCTAGTAAATAATTCAGAGCAGGAGGCTGTGTAAGAGTTCAGACACTCAGATTCTACAGATCTGCCAAATGAAGTCAAATGTTCCTCCAATCTTGAGTCTGTGATGTGAAAAGAAATATAATGATTATGGTTACTTAGTCTAAAAATCAGCATCTGGGATCCTGACAGTGGACTGAAGAAGGGAGAAATCTGAACTCTTGTTTTAGATCACAATCCTAATTTAAAAATAACAGTCATCCTCTCTGCCAGTCTCAGACAGGGGATATCAAATGGCGTCTTTCCTAAATAGCTGGAGTTTGCTATGGTGCCATTCGTCACAAACCTCTTCTCAGTAGCATGCCAGTGGAGAATGAAAAAGGCAGATGAGGCAGCCAGCATCGAGGTAAGGAATGTGGTCATCCTGGTGCCCAACATGATGTGAGCAGTTAGCTCCTAATGCCGTGGGTGCCACCACCGCAGGAAGCCAGACAGCTGAGGTAATGTCATTCACATCATCAGGCAAGGAGCTCACAGCCTCCCATGATCCAGACTTTGCAAGCCAAACTCTACCTGCAGCCTCCTAGAGCATGCATTGTCCAGCAGGAAACTTGAAGTGGGAAATAGGCTAAAGGAAGCTTCAGGAAGAACAGCAACTACTTGAAGGAGATCAGAAGACAGAGGAAAAACACATAAGTGACTGAGACACTTAAAAGTTGCTAGGGCAGCTCTAGAGAACTACTGTATGCTAAGCTTTTGAATATCTGATCCTTCAACACTCTGCATCTGTGGTGGTTAAGGTGTTTCAGGGACTAGATTTTGCTTAAATCCTCTTCTTTGAACTTCAGCACTGAAAAAAATTATTACTTTAAATTACAGAACCATAAACAATAGCTTATCAAATATCTAAGATGGATTACACTGTGACCATAGTATCACAGAAGGTACTGGTATATATAATTGTAAGTTTATGTGTAATTAATTCCTTTTCCAGTTACATGAAGACTGACCTTTAGTGAGGAGTTACAGAACCACATTCTTACCTTGTGTCATGTAACATGAGGAAAGAAATAGTAGCTTTCTCTTCTAGATCTCCTGCCACAAATACCACATCTGCAACACAGCTGTGAAGGTTCAGTACCCAAGTTCTGTAATTAGGCTTGTGGTCTAGGTTTGTATTCATTTTAGTCACAATGGAAAGTCTCAGAGTATTCAAAAATAAGCTCACCAGAGGCAAGTTGATCAGAAGGATATTTGGTTACTTGAAGCCCCTTAAATAATTTAAACTCCATGGCAGCTTTATAAGTCTGTCTCACTCAGCCTCACCTAGGCGTTGCCCAAGGCCAAGACTATTTAACAAGAGTATGGTCATCAGCATGATCATAGCTGAAAACAAGTATCTCAGTTAGTAAATTATCCATGTTCTAAGACTATGGAACACAAGGGTGGTTGAGCAAATTTGTTTATTTTTGCTCACTTATATTAGAAAAACAAATGACCAAACATCTGTGAATGCAAAGAACTGGGGAACTGTAGAGTGAGAAATGCGCCACATGCAGTCCTGAGGCAGACTGACACCCAGACTCACACAGGGGGTTCTCACTGGCTCTCAGAGGATGCACACAGCTCAGAAACACGACAGTGGGCAGCAGGAGAATACAGATTATTCCACAATGCATCCAGAGCCCTTGGTTCTGTACTATCTCTTTGCTCATGCTTTTTTATGGGAGACATTGAATTACCTATTGACCAAAGAGTGCAGAAGGGAAGGGGGAAGAGTTCCTTTTCTCGGGGGTGTGTGTGTGTGTGTGTGTGTGTGTAAGTAGCTCCTAATGGCCATTCTTGGGAAGTAAGTTGGAAAGGAGGAAGTTCTAAGGATGGGTTTTCTTGTACTCAGCACAGTCCTTACCTTCTACCACCACTTTGCAAGCACACTCAACTTTCCCTGCTGGGTTCTCAGCTATGCACTTGTACTCGCCCCCATCTTCAGGCATGGCCTTCTCAATGGTCAGTGAGCAGAGTGTCCCTGTACAAAGGAGGGGAGAGATCAAATGCATGTTAGGCTGCAGCTCAAAAAAACCTTTGTGCTAGTAAGGAGCAGAAGGCACCAAATGAGCCAGTCCTTCACTACAGGTTATCTTCTCTGCTAGAAAAAAAAGCTGTCCTTAAAAATTCAAACTTATTGAAGCCTTATTAATGCTAAATAAATCAAAAATTGCATCTTATTGCTTTTCTCTAGGATACTCCAAGTTGTCCCCACAGCCCTGAACTGGTTGCTAAAGGTAGAGAAGACCCAGAGCAGCATCTCTGCTGCTCTTCTTTGTCTTACAGCAGAGATCAGAAGTCCTCACCTGGGTAACTTGTTTTTTCCGAAAGTGCTTATAGTGCAGGACTGTGAATGAGAGGGTTACTGTTCAATGCCCATTATCAAAGTTTTCATTCCGCCTTGTCTCTAGGACTCCCCTGAGCATTCACGTGTGTGAGAGCAGAACTTCAGCTTAGTTCATAAGTTTAAAAACAGCACTGAAAGACATTTTCTTTTTGTTTGAACTGCCTAATGAATAACTGCCTGTAAAACATTCATTAGAAAGTCCAATATATTACTGGCAATCAAATTTATCACTGCAACAAATCCATTTCTTTTCAAACAAAACCCACAAAATTTGACTTAATTGGGTTTGCAGAAACAGGATGTGACATAAGCTCGTTATTTACCAAGGCAAGCTTGGTATGACCCAAGGGAAATACATTTCCTCTTAAAAATTAAAACTCTGTGAACCCAAACAGAAGTTGTTCCCAGTAGATGGGGGATGAGGAAGAAGAATCTTGTCCCTGACTTTCACTTGCATTGCTTGGAACAATGAAGTACTTTCCTCCCCAGGGTGGACCCCAATTAAAATGCTCCACATTTTCCTCTTCCAAATATCCATCATTAGGTGAAGGTGAGGTGTGGTCTTGCTTTCTCCTTCTTCACTGGGGATCTGGGTCTGTCCCCTAAACAACCTGAGGTGTTGTGCACTTCTGCCCATTGCTGTTGGCCTGTCCAGAACACCTCCACCCTCTGCTTACCCAGCTGCAGTGAAAACTTCCCCCTTCCTCCATTTGCCTTTCTCACAGTAATTCTTAATTAAAGAATTGAAGAGATGGATTTTTTTCAGATGTTTACCCTGTTTCCTGAGATGTAAGGAAATTTTCCAGCACCTTTCTCTCATGGTAACTGGAAGCCTCTCAGAGTGCTCAGCCCCAGGCTCCCCATCGAATGTATCCCCTGTGATGTGGGAGATGGCACAGGCACAGGTGATACTGGTCCATGAAAAGCACCTTGAAAAGAACTCCCTTCCATCCGAAGAACTTTGGGAGTTTACTGGTTCTCTTTGGAGATGAACCCTGTTTGGACATGGCATTTATGCTCTTGGCATTCAGGTTTTTCTCTCATTTTAAACTGGACATCATTATTCAAGAGAAATCTTATAAAAACCATTCAAATGGTTTCCAACAAATTTGGTTTGCCAGAAACCCACATCCATTAGAAGCAAATAATTTTTTACCCTCTTTATCATCCTCCACAAAATCAAGCAGCTCTAAATAATGACTATTTTCCCCTGAGAAATGATGTGAAAACTGTCTCAGAAAAGGAGCACTGACCCCTCACATGGGCTGTGCTCAGCCAACCACAGGGTGAAAAGAAAATCCATGTGCCCTCACTGAGGCAACGCCTTTCCATGAGTCAGGCTGAAGCCAAAAATGTCACGAGCTGCAGTTCCATTCCAAATGGAGGAGAGACAGTAGAAAAGTATTCTTACAGGCATCTAGCAAATATAAATCCACATGTCTCTGCTGTTTAAAGAGACTTTTGGAGAGCAAGCCAAAGATAACTTCCAGTCTAAGAATTCATATAAATCTATGCAACATGATTAGAAAAGATTGCACAATGAAACCTAAAGATGCTATTGAAAAAGCCCATGAACTATGGAACAAAAACACATACATATGAAGGAGACCTCTGGCCACCTTACTGCAGGAAAGGAGCCTCGCCTGTAAGAACAACTGAATCATTAAGGGACTGGAACAATGCAGAATTTACTTTAGCTTCTGCAGGAGTTTTCTACCTGCTCAAAAGCCCTTCCTCAGCTCATTAAAGACTAATGTGATACAGGGTCACTCCTCAACAGTCATTTAATGGAGTTATTTTGTGAGAAAGAAGGTGAAGGAAATCTGGATTTTTTCAAGGGTCATGTCCTTTTTTATCCTAACTCCTACCTCCCAGAAGAAATAATCTGCATCCTATTTTCCTCCACTTCTTTTCCCCCCAGGAACTCCACAGGAAGAGCACATGCAAAATCCATGGGGATTGCTGGGCTTCTTGCTGCCACCAGACACAATGGTACTAGCCCTCACTGGAGGAGCGAAGGGAAAATTAGATAATTTGGGTCACTCTCCTTTATATAACCACCTAGTATCCATTAAACTGGACTACTAGGACTAGGTATGAAATTGGCTGATGGACCAGAAAGATTTGGCCAGGTTGGATCAGGAGTATAAGGGAGCATGGATGTCAAAAGCCGATTTTCATATAAAACCAGGAAAAAACCCAAAACCACCAAAACCCAGGCAAAACTTGATGAGATTTCATAAGGACAGGAAACTTCCCAACCAGACCTATGCTCTGTAATCTAGAGCTACAGTCAATTCCTGGGGCTAGAAGGCCAAATGTCTTTCAATGAAGTATTTGGTATTTCCTCTGCAAACCCCATCATGACCTGAAACAAGCTTATTTTCTCAGTACTGCTAGAAAGCCCAGACTGGTTACCCCAGTTGGGTATTCTGAAATCCTGTCACTTCACAAATCCCAGACAGCTAAAAATGCTATATATTTTTTCCCCCAAACCCTCTATTTCTGTTAGGAACCAGGCCATGGACAATCATTAAACATTGTCACCAAGTGCAGGATTGGAATAAGCATGAATACTGGAATCTACCACTTAGACATTGGGACTGGTGCAGCTCTAGAAAAGACCTTAACAGTCACAGAAGCTGATAGTTTACTGGAGACTCTGGTTTAGATACACAAAGCCTTACCCTTGAATTTTGAACTATGAAAGGGCTCTCTGACTTACTCAAAAATAGTGCAAGACAGTTTAAAATATCTCCAGGCTTCTGCATTCTTTCCATGAAACTCCACAGAAAGTCAACCTCAGATATAAAACAAATACACAAACCAACAAAAAACAGCTCCTTAGTCTCATGCCCTACGCTGGCATCTAGCTGGTCAACCTCCTGATTCCTGTCCATGATGCAGATTCCAGTTTATGGCTTTCTCATTTGTATCCCATAGTATAAGAAAGTACTGGGGAGTATTTAGGCAATATTAATAAACACTGATCTGTTAGAAATTGTGCCTAGGAGACATAAAACCTTTTTAAGGAATTCATTGGCTTATAGTGCTAATTTTCTAATAAATCTCAAATTGTCTAGGCAAGTTCAAATATGTGCATGTGTCACAGTCATGTTTCAAAATGAGAAGTGAATTGACCTGGAAAATATTGACTACAGTTGCAATGACAACAGAAGAAAACAGCGAAAAAACCATATGAATTTCAGAGAAGAAAAAAATGTCAAATATAATTATTGGTAATTGATTGTTTTAAGGAAAACAGTGTAAGAAACCTACTTTCATGATTCACAACATTAGCCATTTAATCAGCAAATGTATCTGTGCAAAGGTAATTTTCTTAACCTTTACTGAAATATTTGTGATATATCACATTATTCTGCTTATAATTAATGCTACATTACTATATTAATGACATTGATTTAGGAGAAGTTAGAGCTCCTGAAGAAGCTGACGATAGGAAATCATCACACAGTTTGTTTCTAGTGGATTTCTTCTGTGATCAGACTCGGACCCAAGTTATTAAATATTTTAACCTATGACGTGGAAGTACTCATAAACTAACTTTTATAAATTTACAGATACTAGAAAGAATCTTGGCACGGGAAGAGATGGCAAAGTAGCCCTCCTAAACAATCTCATTTACTTGTTAAGCTGAGTCACATTCATTCAAAGAAAATGGGGCCTGAGATAGTGAAAAGACAAGCACTGATGGCAGCAAGGGATGCTGAATATTCAGGAGGTTTAAAGGTTTAATAGAGAAATGACAAACATGAGTTCCAGCATTGTGAGGTAGAAAGAGGACCGATAACCTCCCGTGAGGGCAGCAACAGGTAGGTGATCTCCTTCTCACTGATGCTGATACCCACACACAATTCTGCTTCCTTTTTTGTAAATAGGATAATAAACTAACAAACAGCAACTGGAGAGGAGGCATTGGAAAGAAAACCAAACCAAAACAACCCCAGGCCTCCAAGGGCTGGATGAAGTACATCATGGAGAGAAAGTTAGTAAGATTTTGACTTGTCAAGTTTTAAAAAAGAGGAGAAAGCTATCTTGGTTACAGAGCCAAAGCCTTTCTATCAAGTTAGAAATAAAGCATTGTTTTGTTTCTTGATTTAATAACAAAACTCTTACCAGGATAGTTAGACTTTGCAATAAAGTGCCAGTGGTGATAGGAAATGTCTCTCTTTTGCTGTATTTAAATCCACATTACATACGGTTTTTTGGAATAGGAGGGATTAAAACATAAATGACAGTGCAGAGGGAAATGTGGCTGTGACAAACATGGTATTGTGTCAGAACTGGCCCTCAGATGATCTTCCTAACCTTAAAATTTCCGAAGAAGTTTTTTTAAGGTGCAAAATGCATCTACTCTCAGCAGTACATAGAGTGATGTTAATTATACACCAAATTCTTGCTCAAATTTAATTAAAAAGAAAACAATCAAGTCACGGCAGATCCTGGCTAGACTGGCATACATAGACTTGCATGACTGATACGAAGATTTAGGAGTTAAGTCACAAGAAAGTTGTTAAGGCATTATTACTAATAAGATTACCAAATCTTTTTTTCTGCCAAGAAACTTGGGAAGAAAAAAATGCTGGCTTGGAGAAAGCAATACAGACTCAGGGCATTTTCTAAGATACCCCATCACTGCTACCTTAGTCTGTATTAGACAGTTCCTCTTCCATCTATATAGTCACAGAGTACTGAATCTATCCAAAAAAAGCTGAGCACGCTGACTTAAAAAATGGCAAATGTGTGAGTTTAGACTTGTACACCTCAGCTGGCTGGTTTGCTAAGGATGCTGTGCAAAACCCTTTCAACTGCCATCCTATAGAACAACTTCTGGGACCATGAAAGAACTTTCTCTGTGGCTTTTCTGTCCAAGAGCGAGTCATACAGCAGGACAGTGGCACAGGGCACTGCTGGGCCAGTGCCATACAAATGTAAAACAAAATGGGTCCTGCTCTAAAGGGTTCACCCTGTGAGGAAAATTGTTCTACTCAGTCCTTATATGTCTAACTTCACTGCAATGTCTGCTAGAGCCTTTTTAAAAACATTTTTTCCAAACAAAAAGCTCCCTATAACTTCAAGCAAAGAAGTCTCTCATTAAAGTGCCTCTTAACCATGCATCATCTTCCCCATACTGTATGAATGTATAATGCTCTAATTTATACATTTAAAAGAGTACCCTGTTTTTATTGTTAGCAATCATTTATTTTGATCTTTAATGGGCAAAAAACACATTAATATCTATCTCAGGAATGTAGATAATTGCACTCTGACAAGTTTAAAAGAAGAAAAATATAAAATTGTACCATTAATAAAATTATACCATGTCAGAAAAATAATGCAAGAGCTCACTTTTATTGCTTTGTCATACATTAAGCAAAAAATCATGCCAATCAACCAATAGAGTACTATTTGGGGAACCGTAAAAAGGAATGGAAGAACAAGTGTACTGATGTTCGTGATTTCAAAGGGAAAATAGTTGAAATGTAAAATGGAAGGAACATGACATGATATCAGCTATTGTTGTAATTGTGACATTCAGGATAATGCTGCCCAGATTCTGACTTCTAACTAAACTTTACCCTGGAGTAATGGAATACACTGCAAGCCCTAGATTAACTACCAGAAATCAGCACAAATGCTGCATAAATATGCTTGTAGATGAAGATCATTTTTGGAGCAGGGTTTAGCTTTTCTTTTGGCAAAGGCCTTACCAGTCATTCTGATGCTGGTGTTTGTACACAGGCTTCTCCAATGGTAGAGAACAGAGGTAACACTCTCCCTTCTCCTGCACTCCAATGGCTAAACTGCCTTGGGTGGGATATTTAGTGTCAGTCAGGCTCTGCAAGCACAGGGGAGACCTGTGAACAGCATTGTTTCTAACTGGTAAAGGGCCTCACTATCAACTAGGACAAATATGGCAAGGAAAGTTATTTTCAGTGATTGACGACACATAATTTTTATGTAGTTTGCCTGTCCTGTGAACTTGTTACACACAAGTATGCTTCTAAGTTCGACCTTTCTGGCCAAATATGCCACTGTTTAATCACATGTTCCTGAAACTGAATTTTATGTATTTATCTTCACAATATATTTGGCACCGGGAGATGAGCAAACTTCTGTCTTTCTCTTTTTTTTTTTTTTTTTTTCCCTCTCCTTTTTTCTTTTTCCTTCTCTTTTTTGGGAATGACAGAGAGGAATAATTCCATTTCCAAAACACAAATACATAGTGTTCTGAGGGTTCATGCATTACTTACACTGACCAGTTTGTGGGACAGTATTCCATACTAAGATGGGATAGTAGTGTGGCTAAGAAGCAAATGAACATGCATCACTCTAGATAGGGAATTTTCCAATATACAACTCATTAAAAACATGTAAGTTATTGTGAAATACCCATGATGAATCTGAAAAAAACTGTGGTCACCACCAAATATCACAACAGCACAAAAGCAGTTGGTGAAATGGCTAAGAACAGATCTAGTCTATCCTCTTCCACGGTGGATTTTGTTGCTGAACACAAGGAGGATCAAGGCCATACCAAAGAAATAAAAAATGGCTCTGCAGGATCTAAACTCACTAAGGTGAGCTAGGTCTGTTTGCTCTGAATTCCTCTTCCCCACAGACTCAGCCTTCTCTCCGGTGAGGATGACTCTAGGGCATTACCTCCAGGGCCCATTTAATGCTGCTCCGAGCTTTGACAAAGGCACTGCTGCTGAAGTACACCTGCGGGTGTGACTGGGTTGCATTTTCAGTGCTTGGGGCAAAGGATGGAAACTGGGACTGCGCCTTTCGCCTGCTGTGTACTGCATCCAGTGTTACTGTTGCTCTCTGTGTTTAAAGCTGCTCCAAACACTATCTATGAGACTAAGCCAGTTTCTCTATAGAACAGTATTGAACATCGTGAATGAATTTGCTATTCCTCAGTTCTAGTCTGTTATTCCAGTTATTCCTTCTCCTCTCTTGGTTGACTCAAGTATGTATGTGTTCCTAATTAGGGAAAAAGAGAAAACTCAATCTCTACAAAATCTGGAACTTACTTAAAGTATCATGCATACCTAGTTAATTACTTAACAGTTGGCATGAAGGAATCTTACAGTGAGAAAGCAGCAACACATTCTTCTCCAAGAGCCAAAGCTAGCAGGTACTGTCAGGAAAAAAACAAAACTGACCCTCATGCAATACACCCTCTCAGTGTACCAGAGGGTATGCAATAAGGTTTAAAAAAAATAGTTCTAATCCTCATTCCTCGTTTTTCCATTAAAGGACAAAACTTACAGCCCTGTGTAATATTTCTTTCCAAGATCCTCTGCAAATACATGCAGAAGAAAGCCTGCCTTGAGGCACTGATAACACTGATTTCTGAGCATGATTGAAGTGTAACAGTACAGGTACACGTGGAACAGAGGGACAGTGTCTTCGCCCCCTGCAAGAAGCTGTCCTGGAACAGTGGATTCCTCATGCAGGACTGACCTTTGGTCCTGACCTCAATGGACAGCATTGTTAATGCGTGACACCCTGGAGTGTTGTGACCAGGAGTGTCACCCAGCCCAGACAAACCAGGCGGGAGAAGCCCCGTGCCCTGCTCAGACAGGTGGCAGAGCATTCCTGGACATCAGGATCACCTCACTGTAAACAGCTACCCTCGGTCTGCAGCTCCACAGTACCATTTTATAGAGTGAATAAGAGTTGGGGGTTATAATAGTCAATTACTCAGATTATTTCAGTGAAGAAAACAGCTTTCTGCAGCGCTATTACACAGAAGCTTTGCGACTTTAGGAGGCCCCACCACAGCTCAGAAGCTTTGGTACAGAGGTGCTGTCTATCTGATGTACTTTGACAGGAGTCATGGAACTTTAAGGATGCATAATTTCTTTTTCACACTGAGCAACTCCAAGAAAAGCCTTGAAATCTTGTTTCCAGCATAAGGCTAGCTAAACTGACTGATTCTGTCAATCCTTTCTATAAGAATGGCATCTCCAGTCAATGTTTTCTCACATATATGACACTTATCCTTATTCCACACAGTCCCCTTGGGTGAAAGTTGTACTCACACCCCCCCCCCCC